>JAVYIG010000968.1:0-408976 GCA_035222895.1 Strongylocentrotus droebachiensis
ATCTTCACAATATGCAGGCACTCATTGTGTACACATACATGTTGTACTTGCCTATGAATCTCAATGATTAGACATAAGAATTACATAATAAAATGGAAACAAATACTAATGTAAAGGATACAGATGTTGGTCTTGCTGTTCACAGGCATCTAATCAAATGGTGGTTGTACGTTACATGTACATACGTAGCTTGATTAGTTTCAATGGATCTGTAAAGATATAAATGAAATGTGAGTTAGGGGTTAGAATAATCATGCATTGGTACATTTATGAACATGCAATTAATACTTAGTACACTTATTTATGTAATTCATAATGAAAAATTCAAAGGCACAGAACATGTGTGTACAAAAGTATGATAGCAAAAAAGATGCCAGGCTGATGACGAACGGATGGTGAAACAACGGAGTCATCAAAGAGCTGTCAAGGTGCATGAAATGTAAACCACTCAGGTAGGCAATTAATTAGAGTTATTTTATTCTTAGATATATCGGGTGAACATACATAAAATAAAACATAAAACACATAAAAGAAAATAGTAAAGGAACAATTTTTTGAAGAAAAAAATAAAAAGGAAAGAGAAAAATAATGTAGATCTAGGTAGAACTTGTGCCACCTGCAAATTATTGTTCTAGCATAATGATGAGGTAAACTACTCTAATATTTTGATGTCAGATCTTAACTAACAAACATGAAATAAATATACCCAAACAAATTATCAACAATAGATTTAGATTTCTACTTAGTAAGGACATACCTCGCAGACACACTCTCGGACTTGGAAGACTTGCTCTTCTTAATCTTGCATGGACCGTGGTGCTTTAGCAGGTTGTGTTTTCTGATTCCTAGAAAAATAATTTGAGATACAATTTAGCCTAAAACCACATCAAAACATTATATCATGCAAGGGATTTTATAATTGACAGACGTAGTAATGGTAAAAAATCTGAAATTTCTACGTGGATTTATTGTAATCACGTTTGTTTACATTCACTCATTCACTATACAGACACTACACTGCACTTGGGGATTCACTTCACTCAGCACTACATGGGAATATTGATCCGTAAAATAACATTCTATAAGCCTACTATGTCTATGAAGTAGCATTATATTCAACAACAGACACAATACAAATATATATATCATAATATAATTAAGTTTCAGAAATAAACGTACCTTTTCAGCTGTTTTCTGGTGCCAGTTCCGCTCGTCGATCGTCCGTCATTCGACAACAAACTTGTTTCTCTACGAGTGGGACTAGTAATATTTTGAAAATTTGTCGGGCTCATTTTCTTGGGAAGAATCACTAAAATGGGATAAGGAGGCATCGGAGTATGAGGAGTCACTATCTCTTGATGAAATTCCATCGCTAGAATAATTGCTGGAAGACATTTTGGTGTGATTTGGAGACGTTTGATGAACGGAAATCAGCAAAAGTCCGATGCGCACATCAGTGCGCCAGTGGGGAAAAAAAACAACGGGTAATTTTCAAATTACGTCCGGGTACTTGCGTACTGTCCTCTACGTTGAAACTTTACTCACACATAGAACAGGAATATCTCGATCGAATGCTTTTTTTCCTTTTAATAAAGGAGATTTTTTTTTTGAAATTTCTATGTGTACATTTTCTTTTTACACATGGTTTATGAATGGTTATCTTTGAGTGCACTAGTCACTACTATAGTTTTGTAAATGAAATCAAGAATATTAATAAAGGAACAAAATTTAAATTTCGTACATTTTCTTTTTACACATTGTTTATTTATGGTTATCTTTGAGCTCACTATTCAATATGTGACCCCACAGCTAAAAACCACCAATAAGTCGCAAAATGAACAACAGAGATAATGGCAGGAGAAGCGGGCTTTTTTAATAGGATGCCAGTCATAAACAATGAAAATATGCAAGTTTAGAAAATAGACAAAAAATAGTTTACAAATTTGTATCATGTCATAAAAAATGTAAGTGCAAAAAATAGGAAGAAAATAGTACTCGCAAATAGGTAAAAAGAAGTCTGAAAAAGATAAAGGTGAAAAAATAGGAAAAAATAGTCTGAAAAAGATTAAGGTGAAAAAATAGGGAAAAAATAGTCTGAAAAAGATTAAGATGAAAAAAATAGGGAAAAAATAGTCCTATTTTTTTCATATTTTTTTGGAGAAAATAGGAAAAAAATAGTCTGAAAAAGATGAAGGTGAAAAAATAGGGAAAAAATAGTTTGGTACTCGAAAATAGGAAAAAATAGAACTATTTTTTTCCTATTTTCTTAAAAAAAAATAGGAATAAAATAGTCCACAAAAGTTGAAGGTGAAAAAAATGGAGAAAAATTAGTTTGTGCTTGAAAATAGGAAAAAAATCGGACTATTTTTTTCCTGTTTTCTTATAGGAAATAGGAAAAAAATAGTCTGAAAAAAAATATAGGTGAAAAAAATAGGGAAAAAATAGTTTGTACTTGAAAATAGGAAAAAAATAGCCCTATTTTTTCCTATTTTCTTGAAGGAAATAGGGAAAAAATAGTCTGCATTTCCAGAAAATAGGGAAAAAATAGGGAAAAAATAGGGAAAAAATATATTTTCGCAACACACAAAACTACTAGGGTTGATTTGTTTGATAGCAATACTACATGCATACATTTCTCTTCTCAATCATCCATGTAATCATTATCAAATTTAAGCCTACGTCCGACTGCTCTATTTTTGTGAATTATTGTTATTAATCCGTAATTTTGGTCATGGCTGTTTCAAATGAGATGCTCGGTAGCACTCATTGATGTCTGATTACAAAGGCCTCGTTGTCATGGTAACATTGGCTAGTGGCGTCAATTGTTTAACCTGTTGATATTGGAGCCATTGCTATTGTGCAGGAACCACAGTAGATGTAGGAAACAGACATGGAAATCTTGTTTAGTCAGTTGTTTGAGTGTTTTCATCTTTTGTTTGCTTTACAAACAAAAAGAGAATTAAAAAAAAAAGTATATCAAGTTTTTGTGTAGCCTATTTGATAGTGTTCATGTATATTTAGATAAATGATATAAATGTCTATTGTATACAGGAAGAGATTTATACTTGACCCTGAACAAAGGCAAAGGAAGAAAAACTATCATACAGTGTATCAGAACCAGCTTATGGGGATGTTTAAACAGAATTTAGTGTGTTTCTCTAAAAAGAAAACTGGCAATCACACATAAATGCATTAATTTAATTGTAATGAGATGAAACTGATACATACAACATGTTTATGTATTAAGGAAAATGTTCTTATATCGTTTTGAAAATTATTATTATTTTCTATATTTGGACCTTTTTAGAACAAATTTAACATAATTTGCTTGTACATGCATGTCTGGGGTACCCTTAATTGAAACTTGTTTGGTTGATGTATATCATGTAGAGCATATGGTGGAGACAGGTAATGTCATTCTTCATGCTGGGCCATGCTGTGCAGGAGTCTATCATCAAGGCATATGTACACTGCAATGTGATTATCAATATGTCCATGCTTCATTGCATACATGTGATGCAAGATTGAGCTATGTTCTCTTCTTTGAAATCATGCAGGCCAACTGGCCAAGGCAAATTAAAGTGTGGAAATTGAAAGTGATATTTGTATCGTCAGTCAACACAATGACATATTCAGATTCATTCCATCACTTTAATTGAATTGCATAATTTGCAAATTAACATTGGCCATGAATAGAACAAATTCGCATCTAAGTATCCATTTAAAATCCATCAAGTATTCAATCTGATGTTTTCAAAGGCAGTAAAAAAGATGGACATATTACAAAAATCTTGTAATAAATATAATTTGCAAAATGTGCAAATAGTCTTCAACAATAAAGAAACAATTTTTTTTTTTTTCTTAACATCATTGGAAATAACCAATTTGAACAAATCAAGTATTCATTCTAATTTTTTCAAGTGAACAAAGTGGACACATCTTAAATTCAATATTATTGTTAATGCTTACAAAATATGCAAATAAGCTTCCATCAAAACTATAATTAAAATCATATTGTTATCATAATTTGCCATCTGAGATCCCTGGTGAATCAATTCAAATGATTTATTTGATGTTGGTATTGCCACTGAACATTGACATTTTGACTGACGATACAAATATCACTTTCAATTTCCACACTTTAATTTGCCTTGGCCAGTTGGCCTGCATGATTTCAAAGAAGATGTTAATTTATGCATAATATGCAAGTAAGTTTTCACTTTCGGGTCCTTAAATGGAAAATTATAATTTTGATATTTTCATGTAATTATGATAGCAAAATATTTGCAATGTAAATCAGACAACTATTCCACCATGTTCGCCAGCCCAGAAAACACATCTTTCAACAGTTGAATTGTTGTAAGTGGGGACTTAAATGCAATTTAAGATGTTAAGATGAAATATGTATTGTGATATTCTTATGGTGGAAGCCAATTTGCATATCATTTAAAATTGACTGATTATAACGATCTTAAAATGTATTCATCATGTTCAGTGACATGGACTTTAGAAGAATGTAGAAGACTATACTGTCCTTTAATATGTACATATTATGTATTTTGCAATGAAGTCATGTAAAATGCTTGAATTAACTTAGGAAATGCAAATGGATATCAAATAGCATAATTGCAGTTTGTAATGCCGGTATTATTTGCAATGACGGTAATTTTTTTTTTTTAAACGGTCAGAAATGAATATGAGTGAGGTGAAAGATTGACTGAGGGAGAAGAGAAGTGGAAAAGACATTGAATGCAAAGTAGTAAAATTGGAGGACAGGCATCGCTTGGGAATATCAACTATATGTGGCTTTTACAGGTTGTAAAGCTTTGTAGATAAATGTACATGCATTCATTGTACAGGACTAGATTTACCTTCATCTAAGAAAAACAAAGAGGAAAGGAAGTACTATCTATTAGGGAAGTAGTCGCAGATGAGGAACCTTCTGTGTGTTTCTTTCAGATTACAATAGCTAAATGGAAGATTTGGAATTAAGTGTCAAAAGTGAATACCAGATTCACTGATCAAAAAGACAAATCCGATATTTGACAAAGATGTTTATTCAATGCAGGAGAAGCCTTTTTTATAGTGCTTAAATTCTGAAATGATTTTACAAACCACAAACTATTTCTCTCTGAGGTGAAGAATAAGGACTAAAATCATCAATTTCACTGATAAATGTTATTTTCTCTAGATTATATTGTTTGCATTATCCAAACCTGTCACAGACAATTGATGTATTTTCAGTTTGTTCAAAGTATACATGTACTCTGGGTAGATTGGTATTCAACATGTTAACTTCTGCTTAGGTGTTTATAAATGTATATCAATATTTTAAAAGTATGACAGAAATAGAAGTATATAAAGGATGGTTCAGAAAAAATGGGGGGAAAAGAAAGACAAAATAAGAAGTATGAGGACAGATTAGAGTGAATGTAGGGAAGGAAAATGTATGAATGAGATGATACTATGAATTTAAAAGATTCATTCAGTTAAAATAAAGAAGTAGATAAAGGGAAAATTCCTGGCCTGAAGAACAGTTGGTCATTTCAATTAAATATGTCAGATCAAAATCAGAGGGATGGCAGGTTAATGTAAGAGCAGGAAACTTAGTGTGATATGGAGGAAAGGCTTTGGGATTAAAGTCTCTTGCTTCCTTGTTGTCAATCTTCTGATCGGTCTAAGTGCAGTAAGATGGATCAAATATAATGGTGCCTGCTTTCGGATAAAGGCTGATTACCACCATTCTAAGCTATCCATTAAGGATGGGATGCTGTAAGAGCTGTGCATTTGTATAGCACTGAGGCTACTCCCGGCATGCTCAATAATGTATGCTAGAGAGCTTTTCCCTTTTCAGTTATTGGGGAGAGATTGATTAAGTGGGTGAGTGAGGGAGAGGGTGAGGATGGGTGGTTGGGTGGTTGGGTGGGTGGGTGGGTGGGTGGGTGGGTGGGTGGGTGGGTGGGTGGGTGGGTGAGAGGGAGGGAGGGAGGGAGGGAGGGAGGGAGGGAGGGAGGGAGGGAGGGAGGGGGAAGGGGAGGGAGGGAGGGAGGGAGGGGGAAGGGGAGGGAGGGAGAAGGAGGGGGAGGGGGAGAGGGAGAGGGAGAGGGAGAAGGACAATTATGGGAATAGAGCAATTATTTGGTAATATCAAAAGAAATATTTCATATTCAATGAATATTGCCCATGTGTGTAATTTCTATAAACAAAACTCATAAGATTTTATATTATCTTTTCCAAACATTAAATTAAAGTGGTCTGTTCAACCACACTAAGTTATCTACTGCAGAGCCCTTAATGGTTGGCCATTGACTGATTATGTTTAGTAGATCTATAATTTTTTTATTTATTCTTTTATGGTTTGTAAACTTTATAGCATTAATTCTGTTAGCACATTAATACCAGTTCTTTATATTGTATTTAAGTAAAAATACAAAAATAAGGTGTCTGTAATCCAAGTAAAGAAACCTTTCATATGACATGTACATGTACACTTAGATATTAGCCAGACCTTTATACTATCTCTCCTTCTCTCTCACTCCATCTTTTTTGCTATCTTATGTGCAGGCTTTTGCTATCTTCTGTGGACTGGGTATCCACAACACTCAGATGTTTGAGAATGCTATGAGGCTGATGGCCAAGCAACAGGTTGCCCTTGATGTGCTCTCATACCACGCAACTGCACAACCAGACGAGGTTTCAAAACTCAAGGTAGGTTTGATCAAAACTTTTCCAAAATTCTGTTGTATGCAACCTTATCCTTTGGATGGATCTTTCGTGTATTGGATTATTTCATGCAGTGTTTTTTTGTTGCTGTACCACTTATTTACATCAATAAATCAACGTATCTACCTATTCTACTTTGCTATTGTTGCACCTCAACATTGCATAACCGAAACTTAAAACACATCGCCAAATTGCTCATACCCCCCCGCCCAAAGGCGCCCTCCGTGACCCTTGCGTCCGAGCGCCGCCAACGTAACCTCTTCCTCTTATCTCTTCGCATCGGAACGGATAAGTTACACTAAAAATCGCTCCCAAAAGTTGAAGAGTTTTTCCTCTTTAGTCACTTTTTGGTTCGCATTTTCGCCTTTTATAATATTCTCTACGATTTCCTGTTCGTTAGAGAGTAGTTTCACTCCGTGAATTTATTTATTTATCAGTATTCTAGAACGTTTTCTTGCCGACTTCTGTTACGTTCCGCTTTCGCGTTTGCCCGTCCTCACTCCTCCGAGGCCTCGGGTGCGTGCGGGGGTAGTCGGTGGGGTGTTTTAGTCACTGGTAGTTTATTTAATTCTTTAATTCTTGTTGATAATTGCTCGTACCCTTTGTTTAATTTTCTTTCCCGCAGGTTATAATATGTCTCGCAGTTCTTATTTTCTCTTAGCAGGTTTCACGAAAAGAAGAGATCAAGTTCTGTCGCGAGAAAGAAGACGAAGGATTCTTTTAATAAGTACGCCCCTCGGGAGCGGTGGTGACACCGCAAACCCCGGGGATGCGAACGTCAGTGAACGTTTATGCGGGCAAGGGAAGCCCAGGGGAATGGTTGAGGGGGCGATTTTATCTCCCCTCGATACGGTGCCCGGAAACCCAGAGGTACTAACTCTGGGTGGAACGGACCTTAGTTCTGTGCCGCCATCAATTGTCCCGTCAGGGCTTTTGTGTGGACGGTACGAAAATCCATCGACGGATACGAAGACGAAGGATTCTACTAATAAGTCTTCGTTAGTTACGCCCCTCGGGAGCGGTGGTGACACCGCAAACCCCGGGGATGCAAATGTCAGCAGACATTTTTGCGGGCAAGGCAAGCCTATGAGAATGGTCGAGGGGGCGATTTTATCTCCTCTCGGGACGGTTCCCGGAAACCCAGAGGTATTAACTCTGGGTGGAACGGGCCTTAGTTCTGCACCGCCAACAATTGTTCCGTCAGGTCTTTTGTTTGGTCGGTGCACAAATCCATCGACGGATATTCGGGTTGCTTCCGTGGATCCGGACTTGAACCGGTCACCGATCGGTTCTTCTGTCCCTTTGTCGGATTTGCCGGTTCCGGATTTCGGTCCGGGTACCCGTGCAGCCGAGTCGGATCCTGGGGTTTCAACTAACCGCGCCTCTCCGTCGGTGCGTGTTCCGTTTTCCCGATTCGGTTTGCGGGGAGCTCCTACCGTCGGGTTTTTATCGGGGCCGGTTCTTCCTCGGATTTTGTTTATCCTTCGAAGAATCCGCGCTCTGATTTTGCGGAACCGTTTGCGGCTCCTCTCCCTCCGTCGGTGCCTCCACCCCCGCCGGAATTTTCGGATTGGATTCGGGCTTTTGCTGACGCTTTTCGGTCTTCGGTGCCCGAGTCGGCTCCTCCGGTTCGTCCTACTTCACTTTCGGTTCCGATCGCGGTTGATTTATTTTCGGGGTTTTCCGAAGATGCATCGATCTCGCCTGAGCAGTCGCCGGTGCGGGTTTCGAGTTGTCGTATTCAGCCGGGGTCCTCTCTTTTTTGCTTCTCCGCCTCACGCTTCGTTGGGCGCTCCGAGAGGCGGGGATCGTCCCTGCTTATCTGGTCAAGATAGGGGGGGCTCGGTTGATCGTTGGGACACTGGTTCCATCGCTCAGTCGTCTGGTTCAGTTGCGGGGGATGATGCGTCTTCTCCGTTTGTGTCTCTGGCGGCGGATTCGTTAGCCTTGTTTCACAAATATGTGCCCGATTCTTGTGTCGTCCCGGAGTTATCGTCGGGGCGGCGGGGCTTCCTGTCTTCTAATTCGGACTCTTCAGCGGTTCAGGGACTGTTTCTTCCTGATCTACACAAAGAAGAATTTGTGAATGCCGCAGAAGACTTGTCGTTATCGACGGGATTTCTTAAGCGGCAGGTGGACAAGTACGCTTTCGTTCCTCAGGATGCGGTTTTGTTTTTGTGTCCTGAACGGGTTTCTCCCAAACTTGTGGCGGTGGCCAGTCGTTTGGGGTTGAAGTTTGGGTCTCGTGGTCCTTTTGATAAAAGTGACAATTTGTTGTTTGATCTTTTCTCACGGCTTGCGGTGACTTCGCATTCCATCGAGAAGTATCGTCGGGAGGCTGTGCTCACTTATTTGGGCATTCGACCGCATCAAATTCCAGGACTGCTTCCGCAGTTTCCAGTGGCCAGCCCCCACCTTTGTGGAGATAGTTTCACTACTCTACTGCAAGCCGAGATTGATGGTGAGAAGCAGGCTCGAGACCTGTCCGTTGCTTTTCGCGATGTCCAAGAGCCGGTTCCTTCCTCCAGACCTCGTAAGAAAAGTTGAAGATTTCGGGTTCTTTTCGTAAGAACGTCGGCCAGTCTAAGGGCCGCCCTCAGGACTGGTACCCGGCCGAGGAGGAATACCAGGATCGTGGTCTTCCTTCGTCTCGAGGTTCTTCTTACCGTGATTCTTCTATCTTCCCGGACTCCCTTTCGTGGTGGTGGGAAGTCATTCTCTAGATGATGGCTTCCCCCGAGTGCTTGGGTCTTAGGTCGGCGGGCGGCTCCAGAGATTTCTCCCGGCGTGGGAGAAGATCACCAGCGACGCATTTGTTCTGTCGGTGGTACGAGAAGGGTTCTTCATAGATTTTGTGGAACCTCTTTCGAATGGCGTCCTCCGGAGCCGCTCTCCGATCATGTCCCCTCTTTTTCAGAGTCACTTTTCCTCCGAATAAAGTAGACGATCACCCGTGTCTTTGTTTGTCGCCGGTGTTCGTAATTCCCAAGTGCTCGGGTTCTTTAAGAATGATTCTCGACATGAAGTGGTTTAACCTTCATTTGGGAAAGGTTCATTTCCGAATGGATCATCTGGCAACCATCCTTTCTTCATTGAATCCCGCAGACGTCGTGGTTTCTTTGGATCTTCGCGACGCTTATTTTCATGTGCCGATACATCTGCGGTCGCGGGATCTTGTGGGGTTTTGCCTTCCTGGGCAAATTCTTCCGTTACAGAGCGCTCCTGTTCGGTTTGCGACCTGCTCCTCGGATTTTCACGAGAGTCGTGGCGTCAGTCATGCTGTTGGATCATATGCAGATTCTGATCAGCACGACTCAAGATTTCGGATTTCTCAATAATTGGGAGAAATCAGAATTCTTTCCGACTCGCACGCCGTCTTACCTAGGTGCTCAGCTGGCCATTCGTCATCAGCTGGCTCGTCCCAGTCTCGACAGGGTCGAGACGATAGTCAGGACTGCTCGGTCTCTGAGATGTGCACGTCGGGTGAAAGCCGAGGTTTTCTCTCCAGTCTAGTCGACATGCTTCCAGATTGTCGACTATTGATGAGTCCCTTCCAACTCTTTCTGTTGGAGTTTTATCAGCCGAGCGTGAGTTCTTTTTTGTCATGGATCCCCCTGTTGTCCAGAATCAAGGGTCTTCTAGGTCCTTGGCTTCGTCGTTCCTTCTTCCTTCAGGGCAAACGCTTCCGAGTTCCTCTCCCTTCCGTGACCGTCACCACGGACGCGTCGCTGTTGGTTTGGGGAGGTCATTGCCAGGGGTCAATGTTTTCAGGAGACTGAAGTCATCTGGAATTTCTGCCCCACATCAATGTGTTGGAACTCATGGGAGTGTTTGCTTCGCTTCGTCACTTCCGTGCTCGTCTGGTGGGTCGTTCGGTTCTGATTCTTACGGACAGCGTATCGGTGATGGTGTACATCACCAGACAGGGAGGCACTCATTCTGTGGCTCTGAACGAGTTGGCCTCTCAACTCTGGGCGTGGTGCAAGGGGGCGAGGGTGCTCCCGATTGCATCACATATCCCGGGCGAAGAGAATATCTTAGCGGACTTTCTCTCCAGAGGCAAGTGCCTTCCCTCAGAGTGGACTCTGTCTCCGACTGTCTTCAGGCAACTGGGGAGTGTGTTCGGTGTTCTCGACATCGATCTCTTCGCAACTTCGTTCGACCATCGTTTTCTTCGATTTTCTCGAGAGTCCGGGAACCAGGAGCTTTTGCTCTGGACGTTTTCGCGATCCCGTGGAGGGATGGAGGGCTTACGCCTTTCCTCCGTTCGCGTTGTTTCCCCGTGTGTTCTGGAAGATCAGGGAAGATCAAGCGATGATGATTCTCATAGCTCCTTGGTGGCCGGCGAGGTCGTGGTTTCAGGACCTCCTGACCCTCCTGGTGGGGACTCCGTGGTCGTTGCCGTGTCATCCGGATCTGGGGTCGCAACCTCTGTCTGGTATTCTACACCAGCGGCCGGAAATCCTCCGTCTGACCGCTTGGCGGTTTTCGGGATGAGGGCTCGTTTGTCAGGTTTCTCCGAACGTGCTGCACAATTTCTAGTCCAGAGTAGACGAGAGTCGGCCAGGACGGTTTACAACTCCTGGTTGGATGCTTTTCACACTTGGTGTGAGGAGGTGGGCGTCGCCCCTAGAGAGGCGTCTTTACCTTCTATTGCTGACTTTCTGATCTCTTTGTATGACAAGGGGAGAGCTCTGTCAACGATTTGTGGCTATCGGTCTGCTATCTTCGGTTTCTTCTGCTCCTCAGCTAGCGGCTCTTTTGAAGTTTTTCTTCCTTAAGAGACCCTTCTTCAGACCTCTGACGCCAGTGTGGAGTTTACCCAAGGTTTTGGCACTCCCTTCGAACCGCTGTGTTCTGCGACGCTTCTGCTTACTACGGTCAAGACGGTTTTTCTCATGGCAATCACTTCTGGTCAGCGTAGGAGCTCACTTCATACCCTTTCAGCTGCCCCTGGGCATATCCGCTGGGAAGGACGTGGGGTTCGTTTGATTCCCAAGGCTTCTTTTATTGCTTAGAATCAGTCTGACACGTCGGGTTCAGTGGAAGTGGTGCTTCATCCCTTGTCGGATTTTTCTTCGGTCTTCGGGGACGGACTGTGGTGTCTCGTTTGCGCCCTCAAATGGTGTCTTTACAAGACGAAGCCTTTTCGCAAGTCGGATCAGCTCTTTCTGGTTTCTCGAGAGCCACTTTCGGCGGCATCTCGGGATACGGTCTCCAGGTGGTTAGTCTTGGCTATCAAGGCTGCGGGCCCTGAGGCCTCGACGCCTGGCAGGTCTCCTCGTGCCCATGATACTCACAGTGTCAGTACGTCTTGGACTCTTTTCATCGGAGTTTCGGTTCAAGATATCTGTAAAGCAGCTTTTTGGAAGTCTCCAAGTTCTTTTACTGCTTTTTACCTCAAAGATGTGCCCGCGGGCGAACGATCTTTTGGGGTCGCTTCTCTGAAGGCGGCTTCGTCGTCTATTTCTCATTAGATTGATAAGTTTGCTTGGTTTTTACCACCCGGCATTAATCTGTGCTGGTCTTTAGCAAAGTAGAATAGGTAGATACGTTGATTTATTGATGTAAATCATGAAAATCAGTATTGATTTTATTATTTACGATATAAATCTACGTATCTACCTATTTTCCCTCCCTCCATCCCCAGCGCCTTTACCAAGGTGTGTCCTAGGGAACTCGTGATAAGAGGAAGAGGTTACGTTGGCGGCGCTCGGACGCAAGGGTCACGGAGGGCGCCTTTGGGCGGGGGGGTATGAGCAATTTGGCGATGTGTTTTAAGTTTCGGTTATGCAATGTTGAGGTGCAACAATAGCAAAGTAGAATAGGTAGATACGTAGATTTATATCGTAAATAATAAAATCAATACTGATTTTCATGGTTTGTACCATTGTCATGTATTCATTAGACAAGATACGATATCCCCAGACATGCCAACCGTTCCGATTTTAACGGAACTGTTCCGTTTTTGAAGTTTTTATATAGCCCTAAAAAACGGAACGTTCCGATTTTGGGGAATTTGGCTTTCCATACATAGCATTGACTACACTGGATACCGTAAATAACGTTGTATAAACCGCCCTCGTGTATTAACCGCACCCCTCTTTTTCGCCCTTAAAAAAAAAAAAAAAAAAAAAAAAAAAAATATTTTTTTTTTTTTTTTTTTTTTTGGCCGAGATTTTTTTTTGTGTGTGTAAGATCATTACGGTACTGTAAATTAAAAAACAGTAGGGACCTAGGATTGAACCTTGTGGTACACCATGTAATAGAAGAAAAATTGGAGGAATTATTATTATAAACTACACATTGAGATCTATCAGAAAGATTACTTTCAAACCAAGATGACAGACAAATTTGAGTGTTGTTCTAGTTTCCGAGTGGTGAGTCAACACACCGATTACCGAGCTGGGAGACATTGCCAGGCATAGCGCCAGGTGGAGGGGCATAAATTGAAACTTAAAAAAAAAAAAAAAAAAAAAAAAAAAAAAAAAAAAAAAAAAAAAAACTTTTTTTTTTGGTGTACCGTGTATAAACCGCACCCCCGACTTTGAAATTTTTTCGGCGGCAAAAAAGTGCGGTTTATACACCGTTATATACGGTAGGCACTTTCACGCACATGGTCCGTCCGCCGCCATCTTGTTTAATTCCGAAACAACACGGCCGCCGTTATTACTGTTTTGATACTAGTGTGCGGTCGTGCATTTTGGGGGGAGCATGGTGGTAGATGATCGTGCGCGCGGCGCCCGCAATACCCATTCAAAGTATAGTAGCGAAGACTTCGGTGATTCAGTGGGCACATTGCAAGTGCGATATACGGTGTGTTGTTGTTCATGAACGCCGGGCCTAGCGGCCTGGGCTGGAGTGTCTGTGGTACTGGTGAACGTGAGTGTACGTGTGCGTGTGTAGGATACGAGTTCTGCCGTTTGACTGTGGATTCGAATTTGCCATTCGACGCTTGAACGAGGTGTTTTCTTCCTGAATATTATCATGGATTCACTCAAAACAGCGAGTACCCAAGGAGGAGATCCTTTGACTGGAAACAGATTTTTAAAAACGTTTTTATGCACATCTTTATTTTGGACTTAAAAATGGTAGGTTCGAAATGCAGTAAGAGTGATTGGGTGTTTGTGTACGTTTTGCGCGAAAATTATGCTGCGGTGTCTTGCGTTCCGGAAAGACCCCCATATGTTACAGACAAATATGGTAAATGTTACTGACAGCCATCATAGTGTTGGCATCTCTGATAATGTATACTGCATTTATTGTCGGCAAGATCTAAAGATCAGTGGTGGAGTCTTGTTCTGCTGACATTGATTTTGACAACCTCATTTACATGTAGCTCAATGAGTTACAATAATTTTGGATTGTTGACTGTTGTCTGGAAAGTTGAATACCATTATTGCCAGTCTCATTTTATGCATAGATCTATGTCATGTATAATTATTTAAAAAGTAACTAGACTTAAATGCATCACTCTGCATGAGTGGCTAATTAAATCTATGTCTATTATCTGCTCTGCCTCTGCCAAGGATAAATTAAAATGTGGAATTCACTTCAATCACTTTTTTGTTTGGTATGACACAAAAATTACCCATAAACTTGGGTTGAATTTTAGGGGAAATGGTCCCTAAAATAGGCTCAGATTGCACCAGAGAGCATCTGGAAACCCAGAGCTTCCAGGGCCCTAAAGCGGGCCCTGGACCCCGGCTAAAAGGACTTTGCGCTCGTGATGTGCGCTTCGCGCACATAGTGTACAGATTTCTGATTTTCAAATGTTGGCATGTATGTATCCCCAATGTCTCATCCATGTTTATTTTTAATGTCAGGTTTGAAAGGTATTCTTCAATTCACTGCTGGTTTCGTGAACTGACATATATCTCCTGTACTTGAGCGGAGCCTATGCACGTACATCAGTTTATGGAACCAGTGACAAATTTATATTCAGCTTGAGCAAAGCACAGTATTGAGTGATCACGCTTCTGCGTCACTGTGAGGCTCTTTTGCACCATCCATGGTCACTCCGCGAACTCACAAGCGGTCGCGTATAACACATAACCCTGTGACAAAATTAATGGTGTGCAAACATGATATGTAAAATGTTTCAAACTTATTTATAAACAGTGCGGTCAAATAAAAAGCTGTGGTTAATTGTTCACAAATACATAATTCTTTGTATTCATCATTTACCTTTACCACTCAAATACAAATTTCACTTACGGCATCGAATGCAGAGGTGAGAGAGTTGTTTGACAAGGAGGACTCTCTCTTTCAGGGCCATTCCTCACACGCATTTTGCTTTTCTTTAGGTTCTTTTCAATTTTCATATTCCATTCTGTATTTTGTATCATTGTTTGTATGTTTTGTGGTTATAAAATAAAATATATTGAATCTTGACGGTGTGAAAGATCGTTATAGAGACGCATCAGCGTGATCACTCAATACCGTGCTTTACTCAAGCTGATAATATCTCCCCCCCCCCCCAACATTGTCACTGCATTAAGATGATGCAATCCCTGATTCGGAATAACAGCATTGCCGTATTTTTAGCTCACCCGAGCCAAAGGCTTAAGTGAGTTTTTGCTGTCGCTTATTGTCCGTCGTCCGTAAACTTTTTACACTTTGGACTCTTTCTCAAAACCTCATTGCCAGATTTTAACCAAACTTGGTATAAATTGTCCTTAAGCAAGGGAGATCTTAAGTTGTTCAAATGGGGTACGCAATCCCAAGGGGTTAATTGCACCTTTTTTTATCTTCTTGAAAACCCATGGCTGGATTCTAACCAAAATTGGAAGGAATCACCTGCAGGAAAGGGAGATCTAAAGTTGTTTAGATCTAAAATATGCCCCCCAAGGGGGCTTGGGGCAGCCTTCCATATCCACCATCGGAATATCCATACAAGCACAGCAAACTTTAAAATGCGCATGCGTGAATCTTGAAATCTGTAGAAAACTGTTTTTTTAAATGGTTTAATTTGAATTGAGGATATCTCTTCAAAATGCCTGTTTACCCTCATTTTTTCGCTTTGTATTTGTTAATGAAAGGCGCTTTATGAATGTAATATTATTATTTTATTTCATATTCTGATAGATTATGAGTGTAGATATGACATCATACCAAAATGTTGGTGTGGATTCTAGTTAAATGTAGCAATAATTTGTATGTGAAGAAAACCTAAGTTTGTTTGAATGGGATACCTGTCCTTGCAGAGGACTTGGGAGCAGCACCCAGAAATTGCCCCACTGTTCCAATAAATCCTGTGTTCCTGATGCAAAGGGAATGGGAACTACAATGTAGGTCCCTTATTGTGAGGCCCCTACTTTCCTTGGCTCAGGTGAGCGTAGAAGGTCCTCACACCTTGTTCCTTTTTTTTTGGGGGGGGGGGGATGCATAAATTGTATGAAGATGTGTCCAAGCAAAATGAGATATGTCTGGAACACAAATGGCATAATTGTAATAGCTGTGGTGCATTCTAAAAGTGTCATGTGGCTTAATACCAGAATGACAATTTTAGTATTTTTTTCATTGTCATCGAGGTAGTAAGTGTATAAACTAATAATAGATCCTGTTTTTAACAGTCCTGCCTTTTAAGCAAGGGAGATGATGATTTTCAACAATAATGGGTTGTGGGTTCCATTCCTCTATATGTATAGCTTAGCATCCTAGAAGAAAAGAAAAGAAATCAATGGTAAGAAAAGGATGCAGATATAAGAGAAAAAAGGTTGCAATTAGCTTGTGAGAGTAAGGGGGGGGGGGGGGGCAAGAGCCCAAACTGAGTTGGAAATATAGAGACAATAAAAAAGAAAAGGTAGTGGGGGAGAGAGTGAGTTACAGGGGGGGGGGGGGGGGGTGAGATTGTGCATATTGTCTAAAGGCGACACTTCAAATGTCAACAATAATTTGAAAATTATTGTGCAAATGCATGGATAGATGTTGTACATGTAAATGTTGTCTTTCTGTCATAACAAGACATTTAACATGCCATTAATTTTTAATGTGAGAATTACTCTTATGACTTGGGGGAGAAATGATATTCTTCCCTGTAATTACTGCCAGAGGGAATAAGTTGGTGAGGACATAGCTTGAATACAAACATGGTACAAGTTCAATAATAGATACACAGGAAATAGAACATACATTTATTATTTAAGTGTTTTTTCCGCCATCTGTGAATGGGGGGGAGAAATGAAAGAGATTCATTAATGATGAAACAGAAATAGAACCAGTACATGTACCTTCATCATCAATTGATACCTGCATTTACATGTAGATTGCTCAAAGACTTGGATTAGTAGGTAAAATGATTTTATGTAGCAGCAGCAGCATCATGATTGCAGCTAGGTCATGCACATTCCTGTGTCTAAGCTTGAAGCAGTTTTGTCATGCCAGCTAGAGTTTGCACCTTTCTTCTCTCTTGTCAGTTGACTTGACAGGAGTCCTGTAGATGTGCGGCCGCCCGTGGGCAAAGCTCATGAAGGTAAAACAAAAAAATGCTTCAATCCTTCAGTCGGCGTTTCAGTGCTCCGCTCAAAATCGGCAGGAATCTGGAAAAACATGGTCAATTGCTATTGCATAGGACTTTCCCTGGGTAAAAACTCAGCTGGGAATATTCAACCACACATTTTTTTCCTTCCTTCACTGACCAGCATTGGGTTTCATTGTATCCTTAAGTGGGAAAACAAGTTCTTTGTCACTGCTAATAGTTCAAATATCCTGAGGTTGAATTCTGATGTCCCGTATGCTCCTCTTCATGGATATTATAACCAGTATTGCCGTATGGACATGTATGGATTACTTATGAAAAGAGTACTGCTCAACGTTTTAAGGAGATTGATATATCATTTAAACATGAACATTAGAATGTGTGATGAGATTGTTTGTTTTAGGCATTGCTTTTTAGAAGCATATATCATACTACAAGCTCTTCTTGCACCTTTTCCATCACTATGAAAATGCTGTGAATTTAAATTTATCTTTCCAATCCATTATGGAAAATGCTTTGAATTTAAATTTATCTTTTCAATCCATTATGTCCAGATGATAAAAGCAATTAATCTATACTGTCCAGTGTCAATGCATAATAAAAAAGTGTTTCCAATATATGCAATAACCTGTGTGTATCTATCTATTGTTGACTTTAATACCTTTTAATAAACTGATGATATGAAAATATTAGAGAGACAGCCAGCATTTTCCCTTCCCTATATCTTTCTTTTCTCTGATTGCTATCCAGTCACTCCTATATAGCTTTTGCCTCTTGTGGTAATCCCCAACAATGGGATTTAATCAATAAGAGGAAATTTGATCAATGGTAGAATCAATCATCCAAAGCATTTTCGATTCCCCCCTTCCATTGAAACGTATGCTTGTGATGAGATTCATGTTATATCTTCTTTACTTTAGGCATTTCTAAATAAGTCCCCTTCATCCATATTGACCTTTCGCAAGCAATATTGGAAAAACAATATTCCCTATCAAAACGAGCTTGGATTGTAAAGAGCCTGACAATAAAGCAGTGGATAGGCCAATAAATATGAAGAGCAGTACAAAAAGAGTTAGAGCAAAGAAGCAGGGAAAGAAAGAAAAAGGAAGATAGAGGAGAAAATTGTGCAAGTAATGAGAGACAAAGAATGATTGTGAGAGAGTGAGACAAAGATAAATAGAAGAGAGAGAGAGAGCAAGAGCAAGAGTATGGATAAAGAAGGAGAAAGAGAGAGAGAGAGAGAGAGAGAGAGAGAGAGGGGAAGAAAGAGAAGGAGAAATAGAGAGAGATTATACCTGAAGGTTCTGTGGCAATCTCGTTTTGATAAGAGATATACTTACTCACATAGACAATATCAGCATTCATCTAGGTGGCAATGCTTTGCATATTTTTATTTTTTTTTACAGGTAACTGATAAATTGCTCTTTGAATATTTGTCAATTTGAGATGTCACAACAGACAGACAGACAGGGAGCAGGGAAAGCCATTTTCTCATTCCCAGTACACCAATGTATAGAGGCCATGCTACATATATGATATCCAAAATACATGTAGATAAATTATATCTCCTGAATGTGTTGCTTTCTGTTTGTGTCATGTTGCTATTCCATCCTTGCTTTGTGCGTGTGCATGTGAGTGTTTCGGTGTGGTATGGTGTGGGTGTATGTGAAGTGTGTGTTGGCATGTGGGTGTGGGTGAGTTTTTGTGTGTGTGTGTGTGATCGTGAGTGTGTGTGTGTGCGTTTTGTTAGTGGGCAGGTGAATTGGTTAGCAATGAAATTCAAATTGTTGGTATTTAAATTATTGCTCTTTGATATGCTATGGGCTTGAATTTCTTATTAAATTTCAAAGTGATGTCCTCCTTATTGTCATTTTTAAAAGTAAAGAGTTGATAAACACAGTGATATTTTGGGTTATTAAATTATGATTCAAAAATGATTTTGTTTGGGTCAATCTATTTCTTTTCCCTCAATTGGTTCTCATACTCATAGATACCTGTGATTGTTTTTGGTAGTGCATTAATTTTGTTTGTTGAGAGGTACAATATGTGTATAAAAGAAACCTGAGTTTGGTTCTTCATGTATATGCTATTTACCCGGTATTCATGGAATACCATTATTATTTCTACTTCTGTTCATTAACAATGACATTAAAAGTATTGTGATTCATTTGGAAAAATGTATCAGTTCAAAAATTGTTCATAGTATACTCACAATGTTCACACCATGAAACTCTGCCCACTAGGTAGCTAGTCACAAGTTGTCAACAACAAAAAGACAATATTTGTCCCAAGTAAATCTTGTTAGAACTTAACAAAAAAGTAGATTGAAATTGTAAAAAAATATTTTTCTTCTTGATTCCTTATCTACGACAATACAGAAAAGTTGTGTGCCTTCAGCGCGGGAGTTGAAGCTGTATGAGTTCAGCTTCAGTGACTTTGACTTGACAGAAGATCAGACACTTCAAGGCACACTGAGGATGTTCATCGAGTGTAACCTCATTGAGAAGTACCACATCCCATATGACGTAAGAACAAATTTGAGAAATCTCTTTCCATGCAGTAGGTTTTTAATCATGATAGTCAGTTGCATTTAAGTTTCATAGTCTAGTGGACAAGTCATCCAATCCCTGTGAAGGCTAGCATCCTTTGGCAAGACCTTCAATTTCATTTGCCACTCTTTGCCCAGGTGCAGGAGAAAATTACTTGACAATTGACAATAATTTTCATTATTGAGCGCTTTGTGTCCTCTGGAAAAAGTGCTTGGTAAATACAACTGTTGTTATTATAATTATTATTGTAAATGCTGTGAGATCTCCAGCAGATTTTATGTGCATTTGTTTTTGCATGCAGAGTACCTAGCTCACATAGTTGCTTTCCATATGATAAGAGACACTGGCAAATGAGCTATGAAATACTATGTGATGCCATACATCATAGGGAGAGGAAAACATGATGAAATGATTGCAAATCGGCTGCAGTGGGCGCAGTATACATCATCAAAATAGATGTGTTTTGACACGCTCGATCATCTTTCTCTTAACATTTCTAGCCTGTTTGAGGTGTAAAGAACATTCATGAAAATATTGCAACGACAGACGTGAATGCCTTTCATTATCAGTGGGAGTCTGTGCCAAATCCAGTACCATGAATTCAGTGTGCAGTATCTCCAAGAATTTGAAGCCTAGCTGTGTGAGCTAGATGTAGAAACATCCATGCATAATATCAATAACATCAGTATGTGACTAGACTTCAGACAATATTTGTATATAGAGCCTTGTTCACACGTGATGGGCTAAACTGCTCACCAAAACTGCCTAGAAAGAAACGACACGAGTATTGTGCCTTACATTCTCTATCTTATATCATATATTTGCATTTCATGTAACTGAGTAGTGAAGAGATCTCAAAGCTTTTTAAGCTTTTAATCAACCTTAACAATAATGTAAAGAATTTTCTATCCCTTGGTTTTTAATCGCACACCTATTTTGCAAACAATTTTTTGTTATTTTTACCATGCCAAAATTGAAAGCATAACAATTTCATTTAATTAGAAGTACATGTGAGTAGAGACATATAGTATTAGAGTGTGAATTTTAATAGTTCAGTCATATTCTGCAATTTCAAAATACCAATTTTGAGGTTTTTCAGTGCTTATTTAATAGCTTGAGGACTTGGGTGCAAAGTTGATAGGATTCTTATTAGTGCAAAATTTTATCCTGAAGTATGTTAAACTTATGGGTATTTTGCTTCTTTCTTGAGTTGATAGATGTATGCTCACAATCATACAATTTTCTCACAACTTTTGACAGACATGGGGCATTACAAATGTTCACTAACTTATTATTTTATTATTGAGCGAGATATCGGAATACCTCGAACAATACCCCTTCAAAATCATGTACCGTATGCCTCTTTCATTAGAAATTGTTTCATTAATGTAGTTATATTTGTTGATTGAGACCACTTACAATATTTGAATAACAATTAAGAGGGATTCTATTCCCATTAGAAAATAGAAATGCTACAAAAACACTCTAAAGTGAGTTTGAAACTTGTTTTGAAATACTGTCCCAAATTATTAAAAATAGTAATTCTTTATACATGTATCAGCTATTCATATCACTTGAATGCCTATACAGGTACTCTGTAGATGGACGCTGAGTGTACGTAAGAACTACAGACCAGTGATCTACCACAATTGGCGGCATGCTTTCAATGTGGCCCAAACAATGTTCTCCATTGTAATGGTGAGTTGATTATTTCTGCTCAAAATGTTTTCTGTCTCTGACTAGGGGTGTTGTTACAAGCTGTTATAATAAACAAGATAATTGTAATTCTAATATACAGAAGTAACATAATTTATTTGTCTAATGTCAATACAAGGTGAATGTTGCTGACGCAAATAAGATATCAGAATTTATCTGAGATAATGATAATAATAATAATATTCCACTTTTATATAGCGCTTAGTACAAATGTCTCTAAGCGCTTTACAAATGGGAAGAGGGGGAGTTAAAGAGTGAGTTTGATACTTATTAACTAAGGTAACTCTACAAATGAGAAGCAATGTGATCAAATTTAAAATCTTGTGTGACTTAATACATGTGCATTGTATGGTAAGTGCTCATCAGTGTGCAAATTGACTTGAATTAAGGACCTAAAGTGGGTGGCAGAATAACCATGTTGCTAAAATACAGCCGACCATCACTGCTCTAATGCTCCCCTGTAGCAAGAACATTAGCAGATTCATGCATGAAAACTGCGTGCCATAATAGCCCACGGAGCTAGGCTAATATCCAGTGACACCACCATCATGCATACCAATGAGCTGCATTTGTGCATCCATTCTTATGCTTGTCAATGGGCACGTGAAATTTAGAGTGTCATGTATTGCCTGCGGAACGGTAAACACTGATTTCGTATTCTTTGCCTTTTCTTTTCCGTTCATGTGTTGCCCAGAGCATATATTACCATGAAACAACTGAAACACGTTCCTCTCGAATTGCCACTTATAATCCTGAGGCACTAGTTTTCTTTATTGGTTTCTTTTCAGTATCTGAACACTTATACCTATCTTTTCAATGTGTGATACATGTACAAGTACATTGGGATAGCCAATAGCATGATTTAGCTCACATACACACCTTGAATAAGAAGAACAATTTGCAATACTAAAAAATAGAAATAAATGCTTTCTTACTATTGTAAGAGATGTTTTCATCTTCTGCATATTTGCACTCTCTTGTTCAATATCAAAGCTGATTCAATCTCAGACCGAATTCTTGTGTACTTTTAATGCAAACTTGTGTATGCATGTGTATTCAGCTGTACAAAGAAATGGGAATTCCAAGTTTATAGGGAGTTAAGCAAATATGAATTTTTGAGAAAGAGAGAGAGAGAGATGAAATTGAATATCTCTTGAATTCATTTACAATTTGAAGAAGCAAATATGTTTAAAAGATGTACTTGAAATTGATTAGATTTCTAAAAACTTAACATGCCTTTTCAATGTGTTTAATCCTGATCTATGTCATCGTGATATATGTCATCTTGAGATCTGTATTCAATGGGTTGAATACTATTCATGTTTTTTGTGGACCCTTTCACATATGGTCAGACTGGAAAGCTGAGGAAGCTCTTGACAGACCTGGAAATATTTGCTCTCATCGTTGCCTGTCTTTGCCATGACCTGGATCATAGGGGGACCAACAACACTTTCCAAGTCAAGTGAGTTCTCCACTATGACTTCTTATATCCAGAACAATTTCCCCCTTAAAATGTAATGATTAGTATACAAATAATGAATATCTATGAGTTCAATGACGCCTCGTTCAATGGAACATTAATCTTCAACTCATGAAAATATTTCGCACTTATGAACGAAGGAAAAGCATTATTATTTGTTTTATAATATGGGTCGCATATAACCAAAAATGCATGCTGAATAGAATATTCAATAGATTATTTATTGAATATCATGTGACCAACAATCCTCCAATCAAATAACAAGGATCTACTTAGATGCTATATAAAGTATTGTATTTGTATTGAGAGTTGCTTAAAATAATTGTTATTTTTTTGTCATGCAGGATGGGTAGTTTGGACTTGGGAATAGTAGATTTACAAAAACCTGCTCAAAATTAAATTCATTGTAAAGCACAGCTCACATTTTCAAATTTGTGACCGTATATTGTCCAACTTTTATTTTTTTCTGTGAGGAAGTTTGTTCCATCATTATCTGGACTTACAACCCTTGAGAAGTGAAGGAAATTTAAAGTCTTCTAACATTTGTTCTTCACTATGTAGGACTTCTTCCCCACTGTCTCTGCTGTATGGTACTTCTACCATGGAACATCATCACTTTGATCACTGCATTATGATACTCAACAGTGAGGTGAGTTTTACACCATATTCAATATTGTCGCGCTTGAATAAAATATGAAACATGGCTTACAAATGAGACAGCTTTCTTGAATGAAAAGTTAGTGTACTCCTCTCTAATTTTCACCTACTTTTGACAAATTTATTGTAACAAATTATAAAATTGTCATATTGATCCTTTCAAAATATAAAATGTCTTTTGAAATCTTAAATGTATCAAGTCTTTCTTTAAATATTATGCATCATTTCATAATTGTGTCATTAACATACTACATCCAATGTAAGGGATACATTGTAAACATGTCATTGGGGCTAAACAAGTGAAGTTATATACATTCGTATATTGACTTTATGAAAATTGTATTATGTACTTTGTTTACATCTTTTATTCTATTTGCCAACACCGCTCTAGTTTTAATTATCCTCCATTATTTCATTTTGCAACTATTCGGTTACCGGTTTTAAACTCAAGTTGTGAAATTTGATTTGAAATAGTCATTTGTAAATAAATCCCTTGTAGAGGAGGAAGTAGGCATTTGATGTACTAGAAAGCCTTGCAGGGTCAGTGTGCTTCTAGCAGTGGAGAGCTTTTGTTTATCTGGATAAAAGAGAGGTAGAAAAGAGAAAGGTAGATAGAGAGAGAAAGAGAGAGAGAGAGAGGGGGAGAGAGAGAGAGAGAGAGAGAGAGAGGAGGTGTGGAGGGAAGGGAAATCCCAAGATAGGGCATGAGGGGATGGAGAAGCAAGTTCAAGAATAAGAGGAGGTGAAAAAGAGAGAGAGAGAGAGAGGAAGAGGGAGGGCAGAGATATAGAAAGAAATGAGAGGAATATAAAGAGAACATGGAGGATAAAGAAGGAATAGATGAGCAAGATATTAAAAGAGATATAAAAAAGGAGGTGAAATAGAGTGAGGGGGGAGAGAGAGAGAGAGAGAGAGAGAGGGGGGCAAGAGATTGAATATGTAGGCAGAAAAAGACGTGTTAAGAATATTTTTTTTAGATTTGACTTAAAGTTAGAGCATTTCAGATGAATTTGAACTTGAATATCCAGTTAAGTCCTTTATAATGATTTTCATGTTTGTGTCAATGAACATGCTTAACATATTTATAAACCAAACTGTGCTTACAGTAAGACTTGGCTCCTACAATACATAAAACTTGATCAGTTATTTGTCATACATGTACATGTAGCCCCTTTCATCATGTTCATAAAATGGGATTCGGTTGAAGTCGTCCTATGTGTTCATATCAGAATAGGAAATCAACAAACATCACACTTGCATTGCCTGCATATTGGCATGCTTTAGCACCTCATCCCCATTAGCAGTGTCTGATGTGGAAGAGATTCTGCTGCTTATTCCACTGCAATGATGACTTTATCACAAGCTCTGTGGCCAGCCAGGGGAAGGCAAAAAGCCTGCCTTCCTCTAGATCAATACAGTCCATGCACTCACCATCGATTTTGTATATCAGCAGTATCTTTTGACAAAAAAATGTACCTGTGTTGTTTTTGGCCAGACTTGTGAAAGTGTGCTTGAGAAAATGTCAGTGAAATTAGAGATTCATTGGCGTTATTATGCAGGCTGTTTGCATGATGAGGGAATAAAGCTTAAGCTTGAGGCATGAACAAAAATGACTGAAGTTTCCCTTCAGAAATATCAGGAATTATACTCTATGCCGTGGTGAGTATAGAGTAATATTAGAATGTCCCATTTCTCAATTTGTATGAAGATTACTTCTGGAGGGGGAAAAAAACAAGGGGGAGGGGGATTAAATAGGGGAATGAAGAATTAAAATTGGCAATCTCCAGGACTGATATCAATATAAAGATAGAAGAAGAGATTTCTGATCCATATTTTGTGCAGAGGGATAAAGGAATACCAATTTGCAAAACAAAGTAGAACGGGAGGAGAATTTGTTTCATTTTTCCAATCATGCAATCAAAACCCGTGATATTTTTTAAAGGCATGGTGATCTTAGAGGAAAAAAGTTCTTGATATTCCTAAATAATTTCTCAATAATCTTTGTGATTTGTGAATTTCCAAATCCATCCCCTTCCTAATAAAGTTGATTTGGTTTCTGATTTTCTGATTCTTTTTCAAATGTAGGAAAAGATAGATGACTCTTTTCATGGGCCAGAGTGCAAATTTCCATTTTTAGCAAAAAGCATTTCGTTTTGTAAATTGTAATCAATACATTTCCCCCAACCAAAATAATAACTGGCAACACCCCTGCATGTTAATGGAAGGGATAGAGGATGGCATGGTCTGCATCTATCTGATGGATCAGACAGGACACTACTTAGCATTAGTAGGGGCCCCGCCCGACATTGCACTCGCCCCCAAGCACTTGTGTTAGTAATGTCATGCCGTATTACATGGGATTTGGAGAGTTTGTGGACTTAGCGGTCACCGCTGTGAAGCGCTTTGTATGTGCGTGATTGGGAATTAGGAGTGTCTCATGTGCTTTGCATTGATTGATAGGTCCCCCTTCAAGGATGAGGGAAGCTACTTAAGAAAGAATAACATTGGGCTTTGGAAATGACAGAAAGATGATAGCTTTTACCTCTTAGATTTCTAATACTTTGATAATAATAATAGAGGAGGAAAAGGAAATATAAGCTCTTGAACTTGAAGGGAGAAAAATTATTGCTTCTTAAAACTGAATTTGGAGCCTGTAGGCTATGATTGGTAGGTAACTAAATTGGAAAGTGATCTGTCAAGTTCAATAATTCCTTCGTTCGGAATATTATTTTTGTCAGATAAGCTGTTTGTGGAATTTATCATAACATATGTTGTAGAAATTTCTTGAAGTAGACTCTGTGTATGCTGTACATACCGTATATGTTTAGTAGACATGTATGATGGTGATATGAATTTGTGTTTTATGAATTATATAGTTTGATATTGATTGCATTAATTAATGCATCTCGATATAGTGGGAAGTATTTCTAGCCATGCATGAGTTCTGCTCCACATAAGAGTCTCTTAATGATGAATGAGATGCGTCCTTATGATGAAAGCTCTCATGCATTTATTTCAGCTTAACATCAAGAACCACTAATTGAATTAAATGATCGGCAGGAAATACGGGCTATGCAGTTCCCCACCGCAAAATTGCATTGCTCGCACAATTGTGGTCGTGTATCTTTGCTCCCATTTGCATCAACATAACACCAAGGCAATTGGGTAATGCAAGCATATCGCCTCATCCAGCCCGTCCCGTGCATCCCTGATTGCCAATGGATTCCATTTACCCATGGGCTTCAAAGTGTAAATTTGCACAAATTCAATTTAGCCCTTAAAGTGTCATGCAATAATTCAATTAGGCTGGCCCTGAGAGTTGGCTAGCTGTGCATGGTCTTCTCTGCCATTCTTTTCTTCTACATGTATAGGTGTGTTCTCATCTTCCCACATTTGTCTCATCTTCAGTATTCTTTTTCGACCCAGTTATCCTTTTGTTGTTATAGCGACTGCTGTTTATTATTGGAGTATGCACTGTTTTGGTGATGCACAACAAGTGTAAATAGTAGCTTTCATTTTAACTTCATGCAGGTATTGGTGGACCATTATTTCCATGTTGAGATAAAAGCAGTTTTAATAAAATATTCAAAATACAAATATATAATGAGATATCTAAAGTAGGAGGATTATGAAAAGCACATACCGGTAAATGGCTAGTTAAAAAGGATCCTTGCAAAATATACAAAAAACAAATTTGATGTTTAAATTGCTTCAATTTAAAATCAGGTCAAATGATATGGACAACATGAGGACCAAAAAAAGTACATCCATGCATGTATACTATAGGTCTTAGTAAAATGTCAATTGAACATAAATTTTGTACATAAATAGCAGGTTCAACATTTCAAAATTATTAATTTATAGTTTTTATATTGACACACCTAAACAGACGAGATAAATAAACGTCTATCTATTGTAATTTTGTTTATGAGTATTTTTTGTTTGTCTGTTCTTAATATCATCACATGGAGTTACTTTCAAAATGTTACATTGTATCTTTAAAACAACATGCTTTTACATTA
Source organism: Strongylocentrotus droebachiensis (assembly GCA_035222895.1). Classification (NCBI taxonomy): domain Eukaryota; kingdom Metazoa; phylum Echinodermata; class Echinoidea; order Camarodonta; family Strongylocentrotidae; genus Strongylocentrotus; species Strongylocentrotus droebachiensis. The sequence goes on from JAVYIG010000968.1 coordinate 27,628, forward strand.
CACAGTTTTGTAATTATGCAACCTACATCTATCTGCAGTAGCTGGCTGCATGTGCTCATCCTAGCTACCATTTCTGTGTAAACACATCTCTTGATCCTTGCCAGCTAGGCCTTTTACTTTATGGCCTTCACCTTTATTAAATAGGAGCACTGTGGTATGATGGTGAAGGCTCGATCTTTACTCTCATATGAAAGGTCCCGGGTTCAATTAATGCTCAATGCTTATTTTGGACTAGGGCTTTTGCCCAAATTTGCCTATCTTTACCCGGGTGAATTGAATGCATGTCACATGGCAATGCTAAAATAACAATTAAAGGTGCTTTAGGAAGATGAGGCTTAATTCCCTCTGTAAATAAGTACCCTTTTATTTGTTAAACACTTTCCTTTCTCTTTCCCATTCGTTCTAGATATAACTATGTGTTATTAAACTGCCATTGCATCTCTTGTTTAATACTTGATTTTGTGATGTGTGGGTGTATGTGTGCATGTGATTAAAGGGCAATCCAACCCATGTAATAAGTTGATTTGAATGAGAGCAGGAAAACAACAGAAACAGAATGGCAAAAGTTTGAAATGAATCGGACCAATACTAAGGAAGTTATGAATGTTTGAAATAAGAGTCTATGCGAATCTCAAATTGGTAGTTTGGTCAGTGGACTGTGACGTAGGAAGTGGGTAACTATCCCATTTGCCGTGTACACAAATATTATTAATTTCTGTTGTTCTTTGTAAGTTCCTTTTCCCTTGGCGCACTGCTCAAAATATATTATAGATAGCATTTTATTATAGGTCCTCTAAGAAGAATAGACCCTCCTGAGCCATAATTTTTGAAAAATTTAAATTTTAGTCATTTTTTATGTTGGAACAGATGGGAAAGTAGTCCGGCGCTACATAACATTCACATTACCGCTTCAGCCAATTTGAAGTGCCCGTAGGTATAGTGATTAGAACTCTAAAAAAAATCATAACTATTCATCAGTTTGCTTCTCTGATTTTTCTGCTTTCTTTAAAAGAAAGCAGAAAAATAGACAACTACTCTAAGAGTAGTTGTCTATTTGGGTTGGATTTCCCTTTAAGATGAGACTCTGCTTCTCATTCCCAAACCTCCCTTTACACATGCATGAACCCTAATGACATGTACATGTACATATATCATTCAAGGTGCAGACCCTTCTTCATTGCCTATTTAATTTCTGAATTGATAATTCATCAAATGAAGTAACATTACATTCTTCCCCGTGCAGGGAAACAACATCTTTGAGTTCATGTCTCCTGAGGATTACCGTGAGGCTATAAGGATGTTGGAAAGTGCCATTCTGTCAACTGATTTGGCTATCTACTTCAAGTAAGTACATCCATTATGCAGTGATTGCTTGTTCTCTTTATGTACATCAACCCTTGTAACCTGTAAATGCTTCCCCTCTCTCACATTCTTAAGATATTGACAGTTGTGGCCGGGGTACTAGCTAAAAAGCAGCCCTATACAGCTGATGAACACTATGCTAGTAGCTAGCACCCAATAGATCTTGTGCGTCAAACTTTGTCTAGAACTTGTGTTGCTTGAAATCTTCATATCTCACTTGTCCTTACAACTTGGGAAGGGTGGGGATATGAAACATGTGGTGAAAGTCATTTTGTGATAGAGAATGGCAAAATTCATTGCAAGCATGTTTTCAAGAGAATAGTGGGCTAGCAGTGGATGGTGCTTATACTAACATAGATCAGTGTATTTCAACCAGGGTGCTGCTGCAGTTATCTTATTATCTTAAATTTAATCTTATCTACCGTAGTGTGTTTTTATATTTAAATACAATTTTACTGCAGTAAAATTTCAAAGGATGATACCTGGCAACGGAATATACTGAATATCCTCATATCCAAGTGTCAAAGTACTGAATATGGTTTCATATCTTGTCCTACACATGACAAAATATTATATATGCCATAATAAAAGTGTCATTTTTTCCTCGCTCTCTTCACTTCCTGGCAAAATTTTGAAATGGTATACTATGTATTTGGGCAAGAGGCATTTGGTCATGCCCACCTATGTGTATATGTAAGAATGATGGGAAACAGATCTTCTGTGATGAATCGGGGATTGTACGTGAAGCGCACATATTTACTTCTTAAAAGGGTGCTGTAACTAACACAAAAAAGGTTGAAAAATGCTGACATAGACAACCCATTGAGAAATGTAAAGAAGTAGGAATTGGCAATGACTATTTCAAGAAAAATATAGCTTTACAGTTCTTACAAAAATAGTGCAGATATAGACTCATGAAGGTTTGGGAGCATCTTATCTCTCTTTTATTTCATGTATTGTTGTCGTAGCAAACAGGATCATAAAAAGTAATTGTACTGTGTAACACTTACATGCCATTTTCACACATCTTTGATATGTAGGAGTAACAAACACGCTGTGGAATTTGAAGTCATAAATGGGGATTGCATGTTGGGAGGACCCCACACAACTTGCTTCATATTGAATAAGACATAATATATTGACAAAAATTATCATCATGATAAATTGAATTAGGTCATGTAAACATGTTTTTAGTAGTTTATTTATTGTGTGCGGGTAAGCCTGAATCCGATGACCAGGGTAATAATATATCTGTAAAGCGCTTAGGCACATCATCGGCTCAATGTATTGAGCGCTATATAAACACGGAATATTATTATTATTATATATTGGCTAAATATGCAGAACGTGGTTTAATTTACTGCCTATATGCATCAATCCAGACACAGAATTTGAGTACTTGGGGATAGGTTGTCTGGGAATTTTAAATCTGTATGTACATGTACCCATCGAAGAGCAGAGATCTGATGCATAATGCTGTTGATCCAGCACATTTACCAAGCTATGTTAGTTATTCATTGATATCCAGTATTCAGGCTAGGGATTTTAGCAAGTGTGTGTGTAGAGTCTCTTTCTTATTTTTGGAGTGGAATTGCTGCGTAGTCAAGTCATCAAAGAGCCTATTGAGATTAAACTGATAGTGGACTAGCTTATATAGATTTACTGATCTACTTCTTATAATCTGCAGACGCTATTCAAGCTTGTTCAGGTGCTTTATGGTAATAGTGTTCCTTTCTGAACACCATATTGTTTTCTGTGTCAATATTCTGTGATTTATATAAGGCTGTCTCATTTTTATGATCCCAACTGTGCGATATTTTAATTGTTTGAATTCAGTGTCATTGTTTAACTCCCAAAATAAATTGTTTTTTATGAAACCTGATGAATTGCTCTACAGCAGATGAGAACTTCATCTTGGACTGAATTAACTGAATTGAATTCAAAGTGAGCCCGAGTGATTGGACAATTACTGATATTACTGTGTTCTTTTTATTATGCTTCTTGGTGTTTTTTTCTTACCTCCCTCCCCCCCCCCCTCCCCCCTGGGCTGGTATTTTATTATCACATTCTCTAAAAAATATATAAATCCAGTTTATGTATATGCATACTGTGTTGAAATTACTTTTTTTTCTGTGGCAAAAAAGGGAATAAAATTAAAAAAAATCTTGAAACTTGAAATACATTACCACCATTACATTACATTATGTTATTTTACATTCTTTTACGTTTGTTTATTCTTTAAAAGAACATATCTTATTCGGTATTGCTCTAAACTTTACAATATATATGAATATATACATATCATTTATATATTACAATTTATATATTACATTTTTTCTATTCCTAATTGCATAGGAAGAGGGCTGATTTCTTCAAGCTGGTAGAAAAAGGAGAGCACACATGGGACAATGAGGAAAAGAAGGGGCTGCTCAGGTATGTTTATATTTAAACAAATTAATGTTCATTATTAAGCATTTGCTGATTTGTATTTTGTTCCTCCCCCTGTTTTGTTTGTTTGTTTGTTTGTTTGTTGTTGTTGTTGTTGTTTTTTTTTTTTTTTTGGGGGGGGACAGTTACACAAGTGTATGTTCAGTACTTTCTACTTAAAGTTATTGCTTTAATAAATACACAGCATCAGCTGTTTGACATCCACTCAAATAGATGGAAACAAATTAAAGAAAAACCTGGTATATTCTTGTACCTCTAACTAGGATCTATACAGGTACACCTCATATTTTCTAACTTTGAGGCAAATCTTATGTTTGGATAAGAATGAATAGTGCAATTTTCACCCACCCTTTCAGAATTCTATGTCTACCCTTTTGCTTTATATGGTTGTGTGAAGAGTATTTCCTGAACTCGTTTTTGGTTCAGCTGATAATTGGCTTGAGTAAAGCAAATTCTTACGGTAAGAGGGCTTAATAAGATGATATGAGCAAGCTGGTATTGATTATAGTCTGAATGGCATTGCAGATTGATTCCAGTCTAATGATCCATCAAATAATTTTGAAGCAGAAGATTAAGGAGAATAAAAAGAAAAGATTGAATTAAGATTTTGGAAAGATAAATGGATATATTCATCCATTCATGTTTTCATGACACAATATTGACTTTTCTATGTATCGGCACAGGTTTATGATTTTTATGCCTCCGTTACGAAGTAGCCGGAGGCATTATGTTTTCGGGTTGTCCGTCCGTCCGTACGTCCGTACGTCCCGTTCTCGTGATCGCGTTATCTGAAGAACCAATTGATGGATTCCTGCCAAACTTTGGTCATGTATGTATCTTGCAAAGCCGATGAACTGATTAGATTTTGGGGTCACGAGGTCAGAGGTCAAAGGTCACAGGGCTCATTATGTATGCAAAAACAGCTTGTGATCGCGTTATCTGAAGAACCGATTGATGGATTCCTGCCAAACTTTGGTCATGTATGTATCTTGCAAAGCCGATGAACTGATTCGATTTTGGGGTCACGAGGTCAAAGGTCAAAGGTCACAGGGCTCATTATGTATGCAAAAACAGCTTGTGATCGCGTTATCTTAAGAACCGATTGATGGATTCCTGCCAAACTTAGGTCATGTATGTTACTTGCAGAGCTGATGAACTGATTAGATTTTGGGGTCATGAGGTCAAGGTCAAAGGTCATGCGGCTCATTATGTATGCAAAAATAGCTTGTTATCGCATTATCATTAAAACAGATTGATGGATTCCTGCCAAACTTAGATCATGTATGTATCTTGCAGAGCCAATAAACTGAGTAGATTCTTGGGTCATGAGGTCAAAGGTCAAAGGTCATGAGCTCATTATGTATGCAAAAATAGCTTGTGAACGCATTCTCATTAGAACTGACAGATGGATTACTATATAACTCGGGACATCTTGCAGAGCCAATGAACTGAGTAGATGTTAGGGTCATGAGGTCAAAGATCAAAGGATCATTTATGTATATGAGAAATTGGTTGTAATCACGATATTCTGAGAACCTGTTAATGGATTATAATTGAACTTGAATTTGAAAAATTTCTTCTGTTCTGGTTTGTAAAATTGCTCTATGACGGAGGCATCATTTCGACTGCGCGCAGTCGAAGTTCCATCTAGTTTTAAACTTGTAATATATGCATATGTTCACAATATCAAATATTAATGAGGCCAATTTTTGCTTTAATTAATGCAAAAACATTTGTGTAGCTTTGAACTGGCATAAATTGTTGAGTACTCGTCCATGTCTTTGTATCAATTAAAACTGAAGATATTCTTGAAATTTTGTTAAATTTTGCAGACATTTAAAAAAGAAGGTATTTATAGTAGATTGATTAATTAGAGTGAATTCGGACTAGATGCCAGTAATTTGAATTTTCTGTTTTTAAAACCTTAAATCATTATTAAAGTTTTGGGAAATTTTGAAAATTGGATTGATAGTAGTTTTTAAAATGTTGATATATTTGGACACCCCTGTGGATGTATTATAAGCAGTAGCAAATTTAGCCCCTAAAACAATTCTGTTTTTGAGAAATTGAATAATCAAAAATTTACCGGTGCTTCCGGTAAATTTCAAATATTTCAAATAGCGCCTAAGGCCATTCCATGGCAGTTGCGATCATGAAAATCTAAGAATGTGCAGTTCTGATATATAATTTCCAAACGGGAATAGCAAATGGGTCGATTATAGTGAAGAAACATTGTTTTAGAGCTAAAGTAATATCAGTCTTGAGAGGGCGCTATACAACATAAAGAGTTTATTATTCACAATTTCATTAATTTAGACTCAATTTCAACCGCGACAACGATCATTGAATATTGTAAAATCGCATAGACTTCTAATATGTTCATTTGAACCAAATTCATGACCCTTTACCAAAACTTTGTAATTCCTTTAAATAAAGAATGTATGTTTACCGGTATGAAAGGCAAATCAGTCAATCGTTTGACCTCTTCTACTGGCCTCATAAAGTCTTATTTTGTTTCTCTCTTCCATAAAGGGGTATGCTGATGACAGCCTGTGATGTGTCAGCTATTGCCAAGCCATGGCTAGTCCAGCAGAAAGTGGCTGAGTTGGTCTTCAGTGAGTTCTTTCAGCAAGGCGATTTGGAGAGAGAAAAGCTTAAAGAAGAACCAATGGTAATTAACAAAGATGACACCTAAATGTATTAATTAGACATTGCCATATGAACTTTTTTAGTATTTAAATGATTAAAGGTGTTTGAAACAGTCAACAATATCCCATCTACTCATCAAATATTAATCAAATCAGTTAAAGTCAATTGTATTGTAAAATAAGTTATGTTTATTTAGCATTTATTAATCTTAATTACATATGCATTCTTTGAGATCTATCTATACATCTACCCCTTAAATGTGAATAGTTCTTTGAAAGAATGATATACCGGTAGTATTTCTTCACCCAATTACTTCACTCATTCTTTAACTCTTACACTGCCGTGAGACTGCTAGCGCGCTATTGTTATAGTGCCATGTGCACGCGAGCGTGCTATCGATTGAAAGCCACGTTCATGCTAGCGAGCCACCGCTACGGTGCTTCGTGCGCGCTAGCGCGCAGATGTAATAACAGTTATTGTTCATGCCCATTGCACCGTGTTGAGTGCTTTTGCAGCGCTATTGAAAGTACCGTCGCGTGCATCAGGTTATCGGCTTTGGATTACGCGTCTTTGTATACAACAGTCAGATTGGATTTTCTCGAGTAATTTAGAGATTTGTTTTTGATATCATATATCATCATTATGCCTCCCCATCGCATTGGATTGGTTCGACAACTCACTGATAGTGCTTATTTACTTCAGCAAAATTACAATTTCATGAAATGATATTGGTATCAATGGAAAAAGGGTGAAATTTCCTACAACTCTCATGTACAATGTTTGTTTATACAACATACGAATGAGAAGTTATAGTGGATCAAACATAGTAAAGATTTTAAAAACACGCACTTGAACCAACCCTAAAATTAACTTGGCACGCAGGGGCTTTGTTGCTGGCACAATAGAGATTAGCACTGTGGCACTGGGTGCATTGTATGGGTGGCAGCTTAAGAGTTAAATTTCTGATCTTTTATCTCTCCCAAAGGCGATGATGGACCGCAAGAAGAAGGATGAACTCCCTAAGATGCAAGTGGGTTTCATCGATGGCATCTGTATGCCTGTCTACAAGGTGAGATGGATGGTCCATTAATGTCAAAAAGATAGGACTAAGATATTATCATCTATAATATAATTTAATGAGACAAAATGCATCTGGATGTAATCTGCATTGTACAGACAGATGGGAATAGGGGAGCTAACCAAATTATTTCACAAAATAATAGATTTTTTAAATCCATGAAAAGAACCAAAAGGAATTCACAAGACCATTGAAAATAGAAATTAAAGGTGATTTTATATTTGTCTTGTTTTTATCTTCATTTAAATTATCCACTTTAACTTTGTACTCAATTGTTTCCCATAAAGGATGATTTCATCACTCCTTGCCTTTCTCTATAGATGGTGACAATCTGGCCGCAAAATAGAAACAATTTTCGTTTTCCTCTTCATCAAAGTCTTAATCATCCCTAATACATTTCATAGTACTCCTCACTGCAATTACTAAAAAATAGTCATATAACAGGGTTTAGGTCTCACATGCATATACTTAACCTAGTTTCCATAACTGCTGAATTATCACAAAATACACAAATACATCAAGTTGAAGGAAATATAAGCTTACCCTTCAGACCTCGTTCATTCAATAGCAGAGAAGAATTATTACCATTTCTTGATATATTTGTCATTTCAAAAGATCAAAGCAAAATTGTATTCTAAATTACATTAATATTATCTAACCTTTTCTTCCAATTGTGATTGTGGATTTATTTACATGCATTTTCCTCAAGTACATTTATCAGCCAACATATGAATTCATATGAGGTTTATTCATGGTATTTATCAAGTTTTGAAAATCTTCTTTCTTTTTGATGGCATATTCTTAAAGGAAAATAGAGATTGGTGGGTCATTTATGTATTCTGTTTATTTGACTTTTGAAAATCTGGCTTTGTTAAGTCAGGACTATGAGCCACAAAAAATAGTATTCTTAACATTAAAAAGTGATGAAAGAAATGTTTACTGTGTTTATCTACATGCAATAAAGGAAAACTAATGGGAAACTACATGTATTATGGAAGCATTCACCAAATTTTCCAAATTGAATACTAGTATACGATCACCAATACCATAAGTTTTCAAACCCATCATTTGAGGAGTTGTGATTTGCTTTTTATTATCCTTATACATCTTTTACTAGTAAATTATTTTTAGCATTCAATGCCCAATCCTAAGTATTAGAAATTAGGGGTAATACTCATGATTAATTCTTGGTTAGGTCACTAACCTGTTTTCATCCATTTACCATGTTTTTATCATGTCTTTGAATTTTTTAATCAATACCTTTTCTTCTGCAGGACATTTCATTTATTTCAAAAAAAGCATTTTATCATCTTTCATTCATGTATTAAAAATGATAAATTATAGCTAGAAACTTTCAAATGGGGATAGAAGATGCCACATAGATTGCCAGATTCAAAAGCAAACAAAATGGATAACCATAAAAGGAGACTTTTGCATCAATTAACTACTTCTATGTTCTACTTATTTCTGTTGATGATTAAAAAAAAAAAATTGTGGAATCATATATTTTTTTTAGCATTGCATCTTTGAATAAATGGTGGAGAAATGAAAAGTGTGCTTTACATACATCTCATTACCTCTTTAAGATGGTTTGTAATAAACCCTTGACAAAAAGTTTAGTGACAAGTTGAAATAAATCTCAAGTGTCCTTTCATGGACAGAATTCAACCATGTGATAATATTTTGAGATTGAATTTTGCCATTTTGTCTTTCTGATCACTTTCAGATAAACCCTCTCAGAATTATCCGTACATCCGATACTTTAAATTGAATAATCCCCTCTCCCAATAGAAAGGAGAAGGGGAAAAATAGAAGAGAAGAAACATAGAGGGGGTAACAATATGGTGATGCTTTACAATTCCATCAGCAAATTGATGTCGGTGCCCATCAGAGCCAGCATTTGTGCTTCTTATTATCATTGAATATTGACATCAGATGCATGAGAGTATGAAATATGTACATGCTGAAAACCAAATGATCACAAGTTGCACATGCATGCACTACATTTGCTAGCTGTATTAGCAGTATTAAACCGAAGCAGATATGCCAGCATGCTTCAGAGTGACTGTAGGAGCTGTAGATATGAGAAATTACTTTTCTCACATGTCTAGTCAATGAAATCAATCTCAAAAGGAAATCTGAACTTGAAAGGAGATTTCTTAGAATTTGAACCTTTCCAATTTAACAACCTATTAAAAAACACTTGAATTAGAGTTATTTCAAGAACTTCAAGAGTGATATTAATCCTTTTTAGGTCAAAAGCTGATAGATTACAACACCGTTCTACAAAATTGATACGTATAATAGTATATTTTCCTGTTCTCTTTTATTGACTTTAAGTTCCAGTATACAATAATAAAAATGAAAAAATGGAGCATATTTGAAGATGATAATGACTTATAATATTTTTGATAAAGACTCACATACTCATGTAAGTTATAATAACTCTTTCAAATACATTTTATTTTTTAATAATAGGAAGCCTTGACTCTAATATCATAATTTATACATTCCACTTCAACTTTTGCTTGATATGATTTTCATGCAGTCCATATTATTTACTCAATAGAATAATGATAGCATCAAATTGAATGGATTTAATTTGAACATAATTTTGACATTGCATATCTTGTTATGTTTTAATTACACTCATTTAACAATTTCATTTTTTGTGTGAGGACCATTTCTTCATGTTTAATAGCATTTATTAGAGATACAGAGAGATTGAAGTTTTTAAAACATATTATGCTGTTTTATAATGATTTATATGTAAAGCGCTTAGAAACATTGTTGATGTATTGGGCGCTATATAAAAGCGGAATTTATTATTATGAAACAAATATTGTTTAATCAAAGGAAGCTCTAAATCAAATGTAAACCTACTGATATTAATGATCATCAGAGTATTATGTTATAAGAAGATTGCACTTTGTCATTTTACCTGGTAGTTGTACATGTCTCCAGTAGTAACATGATTGTTTCCAGCTTTCACCAACCCCAACCATCGTCTCTCCCAAGTCTACATGTGATGTCTTGGGCCCGTATCCTCTGCATGTAGCTAATATGTGTTAATTGCTGGCTTTCATATATCTGTGAAAACAGATGATGTAAATAAAATATATATTAACTATGACATATGCTTCTATGCACAACAATGTATCACATTCCAAAACACATTTCTAGTTAGACTAAATTTCCAAATTTCCATATTTATTAATTGAATTGTAAAACTATGTGTATCATGTTTGGAAATTGTTTTTTAAGTATTACAATAAGAAGTTCAACTTAAGTAGGAAAAGACGATACATTTGTATTCACTTTATTGAGGAGCTGTATGGTTAAAACATCTATGATGCATCTTTAAAGACAAGAAGGTACCACAACTGGCTTAAATACAGAGAAACCAAGTAAATGTTCATTGCCACATCTGATCCATAAGTGTAGTGACCTGAAATGTCATATGAGTTTAGCTTCATGGTATAGTGGCAATTGAATTTTCTCATATTCCAGAGATTGGTCACACACAGTGCATGGAAACTTCCTTAGACCTCCCTTGGCCTTCCACCCCTCCCTTCCCCCCTTCCCCCCTTCCTCCCTTCCCGACTGTGTTCTTACCATGATCCCCTATATTCCAACAATGTACAGTACTGTACCTGCATTAATCATGGTTATTCTTATTTGCCCTTTGTTTTCCCTTGTGGCCCGCTTTGTTCAATTCCTACCCCAATCCACTTCTATATCTACCTATACATTCCTCTTTCTTCTATTCTCTTTTTATTTGTTTCCAATTCACTGTCTCCCTCTACTTAAACCCTAAAAATCCCAGATGTTCGCTGAGCTGTGGCCAGACCTAAAACCGCTCGAATCGGGAACCCAGCTCAACCGTGATAACTGGCAAGCATTGTCTGAAGGGAAAGAACCAAATGGTTAGCACAAGAGAAGCTCACTTTATATTTGTCTTGTTTTATCTTCATTTAAATTATCCACTTTATTTGTTGACATCCACTTTATTTGTTCATTTTCTTTTGTTTGTATGTTGACCTATATTGGAAAATATGACAGTAACTGTGCTTCATGTTCAAATTATTTAAAACAAATTTATTTGATAATCTGAAAATTAATTGATATCTGGACGAGTAACAAAGAAAATAAACTCTGTTGCACATTTGACAGCAGTTATCCTTACTGAAAATGATCATTATAATTATACAGCCATGGAAAACATAATCAACAAAATTTGAAGTCACATGTTCAAGTCATTTACATATCTATCTATGTTCTGAAGTTTTAGTTTTGTTGCATTATTATCCTTCCCATTTTTGTCCATTGTTTTATGTTTTTGTTTTTGTTGTTTCTAACACAAAGTGTGTAGTGTCTGAATAATAAGTTTGCTGTGCAGGGTTCTGTTGCTCTTTCCATTTGAGTTCATTATCTGTCCTGTTTTAAAAATCATCTAATAGAAGATTTCCAATGGTTTTGGCTTTGTTGTTTTTATTTTTTTTGCAAACAGATTGAGTTTCAGTGCATGCCTTGCTAATTTATCCTATTGCTTTTGCTTATCTCATGACCTCTTCATTTGGCTCTGATGCTGGCAAATTTTTTCTTTGAAAATTCCTCACAGAAATTAATTAAATGAGGACTAAAGTGGTAGGTATTTATGAACCTTTCCTCAAGAGTTTTATGAAGAATAGAAATTAAGGATTTTCATCAGCCTCTTGTAACTCAAAAATTTCAAATCATATACCACCATCTTGTGTTATCTAGATTACCAACTTTGATGAGGTGCATGTTTTACAATAGAAATATAAACCTGACATTGCCTGATAGATAGGACATATAGTCAATATTCAGGTCTATCCACAGATGCATCCGCCTGGTAGTATTCTACATAACACATGTTGTTTTTTCTCTTTTAGGGGTATTTATTTTTAGGTGCATTATTTTACGTTTATTTGTGATTTCAATGATTACAAAATCTATTGAAATGGTGAGTTGTGTGTGTGAGATAGAGGACACATTGGGTGACCTTTCCTGTCTCTAGATCAAACTCTCTGTTACTCTCTGTTGCTACCGTCTGTTTGCTGCCCTCTCTCAAACCAACCAACCTCATCTTGTAGAACTTTGCTGAATTTGAGCCGGCCCTGAGGCCGCTGCAGGATGGGGTTGAGCAGAATCGCCAGCAATGGAAGAACCTGGCAGACCGCTACGAGCAAGCTAAGTCCACAGACCCGGGGTCTGAGAAAGGTTAGAGGTGGAGTATGAACAAAAATCAAATCTACCTTCACATGCAAAACATAGCTTGTCAAAAAAAAATAAAAAAAAATAAAAAAATAGCTCTCTAGTGTTTATGAGTATGTGCTTGATTCTAATAACATCCAAATAGACTTCAATTACTTGCTTAAGATGCAGTCTTGTAAAGAGCTTCACTTTGCTTTTAAACACATACTTCAGGGAAATTAACATGCCTTGAGCTTCACAAGTCTTCACTAACACAAGTGCAAAAAATGCTGCAACAGTCAATGTGCCTCTATTATGCGTTCAGTATCACCTAACACAAGGTTCATTGTCTCTGTGTGAACTTGAATTGACATTTGTTGACCTGGGTATTTCAAATGAAAGCTTACGGTAAACTAAATTGGATTACTGTTCTATACTCTGGGAAACTTCTAGTTTGTTGTTGCTAATTTAATGGAAATATAATTGCAGATCTTAGACCTTTTCTCTCATTCTATTAAGATACCCACACTTTGAAAATATATGAAAGAAAATGGAGTAGTGTGTGCTATTGAATGAAGTAGTGTTGTTCCATAAACGGAATATCCCCCACCCCTCAGTTCTTATCATTTTCTTCCATCTGTAAACAAGATATATACCAAATAGCATACCTGTTCCGTAAAGAAAATATCAATTAAAACTACAACAAAACTAGAAATTTAGAACAACAAAATCTCTTGTTATTTCTTTCATTATGTATTTCTATTGCATTGATAGGTAAATAAAGATGGCACTGAAAAAGTGTAAACTTTTCCATGTAGTATTGCGCCTTTAATTAGATTTCTAAGTGTGTCTCACACGATACAATTTGTTTCACACAATGTATTCCTTGTGTCTTAAATGTCAACACCCGTCTGTTCTAATTCAATTTTTCTCAGTTTTCAAATGGTTTTTCTGTGATTTTGTCCTGTATAGAACTTTTTTAATCAACTGTATCTGTGTGGAATTGTGTTGACATTACTCTTTCTGTTTAAATGTTGCATGTTGTACAGATTGCCTTTACATTTTAGGTGAATGGTAAATTTGCTGCAAAGGAGTTCTCTTGAAATTCAAGTGATGAGATGTACTTTGGGGGGCTAGCATTTATTTGTATTAAAAGAAAAAAAGATGATATTAATAACTTCTAGTATTAATTGTATTTAAAGAAGGCCTACTAGCATTATGAAATTTATTGTAGTTTTGGTGAGATTTTCCCAATTGTTTCCGGAATCGGAAAAATTGTTATGAACAAATAGTTCTCAAGAAATTACATTTTTTTGTAATGCTAAACCCCTCAAAAATAGTTTAGAAACTCAAGTTGGGTCAAATATAGCTCTCTTATATTTGCATAAACAAGGCTTTGATTATTATTAGAAAGTGTGTTTATTTTTTTTTAAATGATACCATACCTGTAGTTATTATGATTTTACAGCCATGGAATGAGCAGTACATCAGAATAAGGGCACGGTCAAAAATGATAAAAGTTGCAATGAACTTTCTTTGACTTGAAATGAATCCTTGAAAGCAAACATACCATTCATTTTAAGGGCAGTTTGTCAGACCTATTGCGTATATCATTGATTTCAATCAGTAATCAGTAACGTACACTGGGTATTATGATTGAAATATGTAGATATGTAATATGTAAAAGTTGGAAAGATTTATGCAACAGGAGGTTCATGTTTGTGCCTATTGTAAACTTTCAATGTATTCAGTGTAATTGGTGCCTGTCTTTCTCTGTCATTCTTTATTACAAGGTGTGCTGTTGTGCAGTTGTGATTTATTTATTTATTCATTTATATAAATCTGTTCCTTGTCATTATTTGAGTTACTTTGTAGCATGTTATATCAAGTATATTGCAAATAATTGATGTTCGTTATTGCTCTTTATATTCATCTTACATAAATAAATCTATTGAAGAAATATATAGAAAATATGTTGGTAGCAAATTATGAAAAGAATTTTACACAAAATATCAAGTAATGTAGAAAGATTATAATACAGACCTTATTCTGCTGAAATATTTGTCTGCATGCAAGTGATAGCTTCCAATCATTCTTGTAATGCAGTTAGAAAAAGAAAAAAAATAGTATGACATCAGTCTTACTTGCGATTTTCATCTTATCACATTCAGTTCATCACCAGTATTAATTTTTGAAAATCTTCTTGCTGATACTATATATATTTTCTTTTTCCCTATTTAAAGAGAATGTATTATTTTTAACGATTATTGATTTGGGGGGTATGGAGTGAACAAGACTCAAGGAGATAAAACATGACTGTATTTTTTTTAATGAAAACCGTTATTTTGGTAAGAAGCCTAAAATTCACATGCCGTGGGTCTGAAAGTGTTTTCTTATTCAATCTAACGGAATAGATTAAAATTTATCTTGTTGAATCCTTGGAGATAAGATATGCTAGAGCCTATAGAATATGCTTTGTTTCAGAATCAAATTGTATCAAACAGGTTAATTTCATGCCCCATTCCCAAAAGGACCTGCTACTAAACCTGCAACAGGTTCTTTCATGCAATTAAGGGCCGTCAAGAGAAGTAATTTTTTGCAATTGCTTTTGCAGGCACATTGTAAAACCAGTCAAATGACTTTTTATTTGGGATCTGTCTTATGACTGATAGGTCAATTAAGACCTGATTCTGCGACCAAATAGATAAATGGCATGCAGATTGGGAATTACAAATGAGTGAATGAATCATTCAAACTTGACAATCCTTTGGCCAACGCAGGACTATAATCATAGTGATTCATGAATGATTGTGCCCAATATGAAAGTACCTATTCTTTGCCACATGGATGCTTTAGCCTCGCTGCCTGGAATGTGCTTACGTATTCCAGGAATTTTATATTACTTGTAACCATATTTGTCACATGGACAAGTCTGATAAATCAGGGATTTGAATCCCGTACCTTGGGATCCCAAGCCCTGGTGCTTACAATGTGTCATTTAGACCACTTATTTAACCCTATTCTGACTGGTCTTTCTGAGAGCATCCCCCCCCCCCCCCCCCAAAAAAAAAAAAAAAAATATATATACAGTGCGTCCCAGAAAAAACGAAACCGAGAAGTATCAATGTTTTATCATAACTTAATCACAACCATAATTAATGAATGATACATATTTGGAAAGCTTAGAGTCTCCTCTTTCAGTTGATGCTACTCAAATGATTCATATTTCACGCATGTGTGATTTAAAGCAATTTGAAGGAAGGAAACCAAAAAGACATTTGGCGGGCGGTATCTTAATTTCGAAGAAAAATTTACATTTCTAGAAAGTTGAGTTTCTGCCCTTTCATATGACACCTCAATCAGGAAAAATGAGCGAGGAATAACAAAGTTCTGTTTGTTTAAAGTAGCCCTTACATTTTCATAATTTTAACAAACGAATTCGAAAGACTCTCGTCTACGGCTGATTGCCAACGAAACGGAGTTAAGTCTTTTGTCAAATCTGCTTTTTGCTACGTCAGGCAACCAGTGAAAACAAATTCGTTTAATAAAATTATGGAAATGCAAGCACTACTTTAAACAAGCAGAACTTTGTTATTCCTCGCTCATTTTTCCTGATTGAGGTGTCATATGAAAGGGCAGAAACTCAACTTTCTAGAAATGTGAATTTTTCTTCGAAATTCATATACCGCCCGCCAAATGTCTTTTTGGTTTCCTTCCTTCAAGTTGCTTTTAATCACTCATGCGTGAAATATGCATCATCTGAGTAGCATCAATTGAAAGAGGAGACTCTAAGCTTTCCAAATATGTATCATTCATTAATTATGGTTGTGATTAAGTTATGATAGAACATCGATACTTCTCGGTTTCGTTTTTTCTGGGACGCACTGTATATATATACCGTGTGTCTCAAAAAAAACGTAACACTTTTGAAATGGTTGCCAAATTGAGCATATATAATTTTATGAAAAAATGTTGATATGTATGGAAAGCTAAAGGACCAACCTTTCATATGATATGAAAAAATTGAAAAAAAAATCATGCTTCGATGAACAGTGTTCACTTAAGTTAGAGGTATGAAAATGGGCCTGCGCAGGATTTTTCCTTCCAATTTTGGACAGGTAAGTTACTTTTAGCATACAAAATAAGTTTGATATGAGATATTCATGATCGATGGATTAAGAGTTAAAAGGATGTTTTGAATACCAGTCCTTTCTCTCTGTCATTTATCAATCCCCAAACACCACCCCTGCCACACACACACACACACACACACACCAACTTCCACTCCCATCTTATTGTATCATTGATCTGGTAGATGTGAACAGGATGAAGGAAGAATGGGAAAATGTTAAATTGAAATACCGTATTCAAAATCATAATTGACATTATGCAACCCACTCTCCTCCCCCCCACAACCTTTTCCCATCCCATCACCTACCCCTTGCCTTTTCTTTATCAGTTTTCTTCCGTAAGTTTGGTGGATCATCAATCACATTTTATTCAGGTTTTATGAATGACCCAAACATGTAATAGCTAAGTACATCATTCATTATGCATTGAAAATACCAGAATTCGAGGTATTCAAAATATCCTTTTGATTCAAAATATCCTTTTGATCCATCGATCATGAATATCTCATATCGACCTTATTTTGTAAGTTACAAGTAATTTACCTGTCCAAAATTGGAAGGAAAAATCCTGCGCAGGCCCATTTTCATACCTCTAACTTAAGTGAACACTGTCCATCGAAGCATGATTTTTTTTTAATTTTTTCATATCATATGAAAGGTTGGTCCTTTAGCTTTCCATACATATAGACATTTTTTCATAAAATTATATATGCTCAATTTGGCAACCATTTCAAAAGTGTTACGTTTTTTTTGAGACACACGGTATATATATTTCATTTCATTTTCATTTCATTTTTATATATAAAATAATCTCAGCAATGGAAGCAATGAATCAGTTTGAAATTTTTGCACAGATATTGACTCACATATAAAGAGTAGGCCTACTGCTGCACAATTTTTTTTCGCAAGAAACATCACTCATTTATTACCTTATTATAATACGTGCCAATTTGATGCCTATTTTTACATATTAGTTATGAAGGTCAATCTCTTGAAAACAATTCTGATTAGCTTAGTCGATATTGTATTGAATTTTTTCAAATTTCAAATCAATTCTTTTGTATTTTATTGTTTCAATAATTGTGTATGTTTTCTATTGTTTTTATTTCTTATGTATTTTTTGTTTTAATGATTTTTCGTGTTTCAGAAAAGTATCTTGTAATGTATCACCCCCAGTCAGAATAGGATTAAAGCTCTTATCTCATGAATGATTGTGTTATCAGGTCCAGTCACATTGTATAGTCATGTACGTGGATTTGGTCAAACAACAAAGCTGCAACATGCAAGCTGCAACTACTTCAACCATTGCCAGGTAATACCTGGCAATGGCTTAAGTAGTTGCAACTTAATCTCCTGAATAAGATCAAAACATTTCTTTCAGTGAGTTTGGTTGTGCAGCTAGCTACCTGTTGCACTATATTGTTCTGAGACTGTTGCAATAACAAGTTTCAGACTTGTCTTAGACTGGTCCTAGACTGGTCCTAGACTAGTTGCAGGACTGTCTATGCAGTGGGGCTGGGGCTTTCATACGGCATCCAGGCTCAGATGAAATTAACTCTGTCTGTGTAGGAGAACCTTTTGAAACCATATACCGGTACCAACTTTACCATTATCCAAATTTCATTGGAGTTTTAGGCTCTTAAATTGTTGAAGGCACAAGTTCTATTTTCATATTTATCCTTTTTGTTACCCCATAACAGTATGGAAGTGAAAAGTAAGTGGCAAAGTGAGGTTATTATGACATCATTAATACACCCATGGCATGTAGACTAATTCATCTAGGTTTCATTTCTTCATTCTAGACGGATCGACAGACCATTGTAGTATGGCTTCTTGATTAATCCCTATTGTATCATGTATGGTTTCTTTACTTACTAACTAATCAGATTACACCAAGTGCCGGTTTGTAAGGTTTCTATAATAACACTTGTTTTGTTTGATTCAATCAGTCAATGACATTAGCTGTAAATTATGATGATTATTTTTTTCAACTTGAGCAGGGATTTCATAATGGAAAAAAACGAGTCTATTCCTTGCAAAAAGCATTAATTAAAAAAAAAAATAGATTATCTTTTTCTCATGCTTGTTTTGTAACCTAATGAATTCTAAATATTATTTTTTTCTATTAAAAAACTAGTAGCACCAGCTTTTGCTTTTTAAAAGAAGCTGATTGGACTGCTCTTTGTATCATATTGTAAGGTGCGATATTTGTAAAATAGGAAAAATGTATTTTTATGCTTATCATTTTGCTATTTAAGATGTCACATTAACAATGCAAGATCATCTTTAAATTGTCAGGATATTAACAACTCACCTCTGTGAGGGCTTCCATACCATCT
The DNA here is from genome assembly GCA_035222895.1 of Strongylocentrotus droebachiensis. Lineage (NCBI taxonomy): Eukaryota > Metazoa > Echinodermata > Echinoidea > Camarodonta > Strongylocentrotidae > Strongylocentrotus > Strongylocentrotus droebachiensis. The sequence continues at coordinate 46,851 of JAVYIG010000968.1, forward strand.
GTCATTCTGTGTTTCTTTCTCTTCTTTGTTTCTCAATTTCTGTATATACATCCTTCTTTTATTCTTCTTTTCTCTCCCCCATACCTTCCTTCACTATACATTTATGACCTCTCTGTAATTGCTCTATATTTATCACTCAAAGTATGAGAATATCACTGCAATTCTCTTCTTTTTTTCCCCCTTATTTGTTTTCAAACTTCACACATATCCCACTTGGTCTCCCCCTCCCCCTTCACTTGGAGCAGACTAACTCCCCTATGTGCTGGAATCTGCTTACACCTGCACACACAGATGCAGACCTTCTTGTAAGTTCCAGGCAGATGGCAGTTTGATTTGTGTCTTTTAGTTTGTTTTCATATCTTTATAAAGGTTTGTTTTGTCTTGTATATTTCCAGCAAAAGGAGAAAGGGGGCTAATGTATCAAGCCAACCAGAATATGCACTCACTTGCACCTGTTTTCCAAGAGAGAAGATTTATATTAAACTGTCTTCTTTATCTGAATAGATATCCACCCTATCAATACACTTTTTATTTCAGTTCCTGATTCACATGCTTTTATAGTTTAATGAAATTGCTTGTCTTGCAAGATGTCAATGTATACATGTATGTTTAGATTGATTCCCCATGCCCAAGATATACCTCCTCCCTTAAAGTTGGTTTATTTTTGGAACAGGTTGTCAAACTTAGAAGACAGTATTTTTCTCTTCAGCCTATTTACTATATCTTTCATGATATTTGGCTTACCAGAACTTTGGTTGTAGAAATTCCCAGTGTTGCTTGTCTTGTCTTTGTGTGTGTAGGGATTGCCCAGTGTCTTGCCTCTTCGATCCCTGTTATAACATGATTTAGTCCTGGTCTTGCTTGCTTTCATGTATACCTTTCCTTTTCCTTTGCTGTTTGTGAACTGCATCTATTATTTTCCCCCCTTTGTATATTACATTGAACTATACATAACTGATACATGTATGTATACTATCTAAAGCTTATATATTATGCTCATTTCTCACTGAGGGGCTATTAAGTTTAGCTAGAAGATGACGTATTTCAAGTGCAATATTTTACTTTTCAGACTTTCTCAATACTTTTACTATATGTCTTGTTGGGTAAGACAATTATTACAGTTTTCCTTTTGATGGAAATATTTCTGGTATTTTTCAACACAAAGCCTCTGCTCTCTGCTTTGCACTGTTAAAAGCTGAATTATCTACCGGTATGTTGATCGGCTAAAGGACTTCATTTTGAAAATATTTTGACATTATTGCCAAAGGCATCACATTTGTTGTTGTTATCCATTTAGCTATATAAATCAGAGAGGCTACATACATATATTTTGTATGGTTCTAGGACACCTACCCCCTGGACATCCACCCCCCCCCCCCAGATAACTACCCCCAGTCAACGACCCCCTAGGACAACTACCCCTAGGACAACTACCCCCTAGGACAACTACCCCCCAGACAACCACCCCCTGGACAACCAACCTGTAGGACAACTACCCCCTACAACAACTATCCTCTAGAACAACTACCCACCGGAAAACTATCCTAGGGGGTGGTTGTCTGGGGGTAGTTGTCCCGGTGGGTAGTCGTCCTAGAGGGTGGTTGCCCTAGGGGGTAGTTGAATTGGGGTGGTTATCCGGGGGGGGGGGGGGGGGGATGTCTAGGGGGTAGGTGTCCGGATATGATTTTGTATATGGTTTGTTGAATCAAGTGTTACATACAATTATTGTTTTGCCCCATGTAGCAATTAGTTTACTGATAGAATAATTTTTTATTTCATTAAGTTTCAAAACAAGAATTAATTTCTTGGAATGCAAGCATTGATTCTGAATAGGGATGATGGTTTCCTATTATTATATGGATTTTTTTTATTTTAAATAGACTGGACCAACTACCACCAGTATATTAACTTTGTATTCAACTCTGAATCTAGATAGCCTGTTGGGAACATATATCATGATGAGTTGATTGAATCACAAAAACCACTGAATAACACACACACATTATATTAAACTGGTCAAATCTTAGAATGAAGAAAAATAGAAATAAGTTTCCTTTTTTTTAAATATATACCTACGATGTATATTATTATGTTATTATACCTGACTATTATTATATTGTAGCATTTGATTATGGGATAGGTTTGTATGTTGAGAAATATGCATGAAATGGTGTTCAAATAGCATGGAGTTATCTTTCCTAAAAAAAAGTTATATTCATGAACCAACATTGATATATTCAAAGTGCATTTAATTATATGTGTGGAAATAATATATAAAGTGTGTTGCAGAAATTACATTTCAGTGCAAATAAATGTCTACGTACTCAATTACATTTTATCAATATTATTGTTGCACAGCAGGTGTATTTATCTCTAGTATTAAAGGCATTGTAATAATTGAATTGTTTACAGTTTATTAGGTGTGAACATTCTCCTGGGGTATCGTTGATAGTCGATATTAGTATTAGAAACTATAATCGGATGTTGGATCATGCACATAGAAAATGTGTTAAGAAACTTTATGTCAAGAGTAAATGTAGAACTTCACACTAAAACAATACTTGCATTCAGAAAGACCAAATACATTTAAAATTTTGGAAAAACGTACCCATGTTTAATGATATTTTTGTAAAAGAGTGACCCATTAGAGTGACACACCCCTGTATGTCTTAATATGTGAGCCCCCCCCCCCCCCCCCCGGGATTTATCTCCCCTTTCATCAAATAAATTAAACGTTTATCATCCTTCTGGGAAAAATAATTTTATTGAGTTTTACACAGTCTTGTGGTTAGTGTAGCATTGTCATAATGATTTTTTAATGCATGAAAATGATAATTTGGGGACTTTTTTGGAAGGTCACTAATGTGGCCGGCATGCCATTGGATTGCCTTTGCTGGGACTGAGGTATGATGGGGAGAGACTTAGAATTGAACATGAAATTCTCTCCAATTCCTCTAATGATTAAAATCTTATACTATTCCTGACACTCTACAGAGTAAGTCTGTCAAGGATTTTTTTTTTTATTTGAAAAAGAAAAGACGAGTGTGTCATTTTGACACTGCAAAAACGGAAGTGCCCAATGGCTGAAATAATATTTTTGTCAATTACTTTTTGCATGGATATCTATTGCTAGACGTAAAAGATGTAAACATTTATATTCGATGCATGTTTTCTTCTATCAGAAAACAGATCAAAGGCAAAACGTATGTCCATAGACATAGTACATGCATTATAATTAGCTGTGAATCTTCTCTCACGTCACACAAGTTACAACAGAATAATGGATTGCACAGCAGGCAAAATTTAGAGTTGCAGATTGGTCACTTCAAACAAAGATTTCTTGGCTGGATGACAATGTTAGGAAAAGAACGCTGCACTTGAGAAGAAAATCTCCACACTACCACAATAAGTTTGCTTGTTTTCTGCCTCTTTCTTTTCGTTGTCAGAAGAGATTTGTGCAATTTGAGGCTTCACCAAAAAATAGGATGGGGGAAAAGATATCCCAAGTGTGTTTTAAAAAATTCAACAAAAACACCCTTTTTCTTGATTTTTGGTCCACTTGACACCCTAAATATGTTACCTCCGTCACATGCCTAAGCAGCAAAACAGCAGTTTATTTGACTGACAAGCTATTTATTTGAAGAATGCTGGGAGTGTTTCTGCTTTCTGACCTTCAGAAATGGCCCACTAGCTAGATAATAATAATAATCTTGATTTATATAGCGCTTAATATGAAATACCATCTCTAAGTGCTATACAGATGTTATCATCCCGGTCATCGGATTCATTCACGCAAAATATGCACCATCTCCACTCCCTGGGGAGTATTCCTACCATATGGTCACCTTTGAGGGCATAGACAATTACTTACACAAATGCTTTCATCATCCTGCCGGGTCCCCATTTCTCTCTTGAGTATAGAGTGGCAAATGTAGATTAATGCCTGTTGACATTAGCGTCGTGTCGGGTATCAATCCACGACCTACAAATTTCAAGTCGGTGCTTATAAACCACTCGACTACGACACTTCTAGCCCAACTAAATTAAGCCAACTTCAAAGTAGCCTGTTTATATTTCTTCATCATGACACATATTTTTGCTGATATTGTTTAATAAAAGAAGCCTTGGAGGATTATGAGATGTCTGTCAATTTGTTTAATTTTGGATAGGCCATCTGAAAATAAATTGCCTGATATTCCAACGATGATCTCTGTTTCATAAAACTTGTTTTCAATGAAAACTACCATAGATCAGTGACAAATTTGCTACTTTGTTACTTGTTATTGATGACAGGTTTTGTAAAACAATGTTTCTAATCAAGAGCCAGAGAATTGAAACTTGTTAAAATCTTTGCATGAATGTTGCTGCTACCCCCCTTAATGCGGAGTGGACTAAATCACTTTGGGCATGAAAAATACACTCTGCAATATATTTTGTTTATTAGCTGCATGTTGTGGAAAATTGTGCACTTTTTATTTTACCCTTTGTGTTTTATTGCAGTGAGTTTAATTTTGGGAGTGTCGCAGTTCCTTCTCCTTCCACCCTCAAATTCTCTTGTAGATTCATTTTGTAGCTTTAGAATTTTGATTGTGGTTGTAACAAGCTGATAAAATTTATGCTCTTAAGTGTCCCAAAGTTAATAATAGAATGCTTTTATATAGCAAAATTCAACCTAAAATTGGTTTATTAATATTAGTATTATTATTATTATCATTATTTTTTATTGTCATTATTATCATCATTATTATTATCATTATTATCATTATTGTTATTATCATATTATTTCTTTTCTTTTCTTCCTGCCAATACGGAAATAACCATCGTGTCCATGTAATATAAACAATGCATTCAAATATTCTTGTGCCTTGTATTATCAATACCAGTGTGCTTTTTTTTTTTAATCGTGTTGTAGGCCTTACTTCATTAGTTTGAAGATCTATGTGTCTCGTACTTTCTCTCTTCCTTCCTCTTTAAAAAAAAAAAAAATTCAGTCTTTATGTCCCTCCTATTCATTCCTTATTTCTTGCCCCCCCCCCCTTCTCTCGCTCATTGTATAATCAATGTGGATTACCTATAGATCGTATAATTAACCATAACATGTAAATAATCAGAGAATAATGCCCCCAACCACTTCTACCATATCCTCTCAGTTAATGTAAACTGTACATTGTAACCGTCTTGAAATGAAGTGTGATAAATTCTGTTTCAGACTCGTTTGAGATCATTGACATATCTTAGAAGAATTTGAGAGATTTTGAAAATATTTAAATTACTCCCCTGAAAAATGTGGACATTTATGAGGAATGTATCAGAAAGAAGTCATTGTGTCCATATTCATATTTGAAGAAAAAAAGAATTGATGATATTCTGCAGAGAGAGAAATGATCATGATGCATTTTAAATCAGTCAAGGAGTTAAGTAAATCCCAAATGTAAGCAATATTTGCCATTTCTTGGCAAGTATTATATTTATTTTTTATTTGATTCTTTTAAATTTGTTGAAAAATATACTGTAAAGAACCTCTAAAAGTGTTAATCTGTTTTTACTGAATTGAATTTGGTCGTTGTCAGCAATTATTACATTTTTGATTTGTTTTCTTCTGAATAGATTGGGGATCTTCCTCTCACTCCCTCCAAACAAGCAAACAAATGGAGAGCACGATCCTCCAGAACGACAGGACCCAACTGGATACCCTAGATGAGAAACCTTTGTTGGAATGCATACAGAACCAGGAAGGTAGTAGGAGTACTGGGGGCGGTGAACCCAAGAAACGAGGCTCACAAATGAGCCAACAATGCAAGGAAGCCCTGGCAGCAAAGAAAAACAAGAGCTCCCTTTGTTCAGTAATTTGATCTTTGTTTTGATACTTACCATCCAAATGATGTCAATTGAGGGATGTTTCTTTGTCCTAAATTGAATTTTGAAAGTATTATCCAGATTTTTGTTAAAAAAACAACTTCAAATTATTCAGGTTTTTCTTCTCTTTAATATCTTGAATGATAAGCATTTGCTATATTATTCATTTTACACCACTTCAATAAAATTATATTTGATACATAAATATTTTTCCTTACTTTACAACATTGCTGCCAATTAAAGCATATTCATGTACCATTACAATGTTATGCAATCAATTAGTTTGCTCTTTTTGATAATAGATTCAACTTGCAAGAAACAGATTTTGATTGTCATGAGTTTGTCTTGACAATAGAATGAAAGAAATAACAAACAGTCACTTTGTGGAAATGTTACACAGAAGAAATAATACTGTATATAGCCCTGAAAGTCAATCCGTGCCATATTTGCTTGTTTGAGGGGAGATTATTTTAATAATAGAGTTAGAAACCAAAGTTTATTAATATAATTTATATAAATATATTTACTTTAATTGAATGTTTGGACATACAAACTTCATATTGTTCAAGTCTTCTTCTTTTCCCCCCTGAAACATAAATACCCTTTGTTAATGCATATCTCCTTTGTAGTTTGGTTGTGCAAACAATAGTGTGTGACTGTGTGTACTAACAATATTTAGTCAGGTGACTTACTGAATGTTGCCTGAAAAAACTATTTACAACTCTAGTGTGCTCCTTTTGAATCAATTTATATTTTGAGCAATTCTTGCCGGAAAAAACTTGCCATTGGGCACGTGTCTTTTTCTCATTGTGTGTACTGCATGAATAGTACTTTCTCTGCCCTCAACAATGAATATAGTGTGCTAACTTCGCTCCTTACAACTTATACGCCGGCCATCATTACATGTTTTAGGAAGGGCAATCTAAATTGTTTTTCCGAAACATTTTAGATTCATTGATTTTTTAAATATGAAAAATAGCAAGACGATTCCTCCAAAAAATGTATTGATATTAGATAATTGATCTCAAATCAAATCTTCTCATAAAGTTACAATATCTTAAGAGCCAAAGAAAAGAAAACAAATGTCTCAAATTGTGTACTGTAGGCCTGCTGGTGTTTTTACCTTGATCTATGTATGTATTTTATTCTGTGATATATTAGAATTATATTGAGATATTAAAACCAAATTATACTTTTGGATGGTGTTTGTACTACTATGAAGTTCTTGTTTATAAAAGGATATATTGTTTTAACATATCATTTTATGTTCATCATAGCTTTCATGTGAAGCTCTTACAAATTGATATAAGTCCTAAATTGTGATCAAACCAGAGAATATAATTTATTTAATAAAAAGTCACCATTCCAAGCTTACTGAGGGATACTCAAAGATTACGGTAGTTGTTGTTGAAAGAGGGGAAATTCTAATAATATCCATAGATCTTAAAATACAAATACATTTTGTTTGGATAGTAGGAATTACATGAAATTGAGATATCATAGAGACAGAGAAATATGAGGAGTTTATTGAAATTGGTATTACATCAAGACTCGAACCTTGTGCCAGACAAGTTAACCGTGTCTCTTATGGGTAGAAAAGAAAATTACTTAACCATCACATGTTTACGACCATGTACATGCAGATGGTACTAGTTGTTACTCTATAACATTTCATTGCTTGGTATTGTTATATTCATTCAGCAATTATGTAATGTTTGCATTACATTTTATCATTAAATTATATGCATTATTAACATATAAATGCTACATGTATCAAATATCAATATCAGGGTGAAATTAATTGTATACCAGTGGTATTAATGTTATTACATTTTTATGTCACATGTATTGTACATAAAACTAAAGATTTAAAGCGAAAATGAATAGTTTGTGCATTTATAAATTATATTCAATGCAATGTATTTTTTTTAATGTGAATAATTCATTTATTACGTTTATGCAACTTTATGTTATTAAGTTTGACTTATGTTGTAACTTTTTGTTAATGATTCAATGTGTTTTATTTCATTCTGATAATTTATCAAACAATATATTTATGAAAGATTAAGTTTTTATGCAATATGATTCATTCAAGTTATAAGAAATGTAAGTAGTGTGTTACCAAGTACTACATATGTAAATAGAAGAATATTATCTGTAGATATATACAAATATATTACAAAGAATTAAATGTCTGATTTTATTGCAGAGTTTGGGGTTTTCTATGAAATTTGGAAAATCAGAAGGGAAAAAAATGCTATGCATGGCAATAATTCTACATAAATTTAGAATGATCCTTCATGTACATGTATGAACATTTTCATCAATAGCAATACAAGTCATTATGTATGTAAGACATTGTAGATTTAATGTCAACAGAGTTTTTATGTGTATATTGAAAACATAGATGATGTGATTGATATGATATACAGTCCTCAGAAGTACTGCCAAACTAACATTCAAGTATCAACTTACTATCAAGTATAGAGTACTACCGTTATGACATTTGTGAAGGCATATCATCAATATATTTTGTGAATGGTCACAGCATTTTATATTTTGCTGTCACACTTACTTTTTGAGTTTTTCATTGTCACTTTTGACAAATTTGTCTTTCCTTATATATCCACTCAATTCTGTGCTTCTATTTCATTTTTTCATTTTGAGCGCAAGGTTCAAGTTGTAAAAATGTGCCAAAATTAGAAATATTTGCCCCATTTTGAAAGCAGGTTGTTGGACTAGAATTTACTCATATTCAAATACTGTATTTCCACAAAAAATGTTAGAAACTCTTCCTGTACATTTTAGACAAACTTCCTAGTTTGTGGTAAAGGTAGCCCATTAAGATTCTGTAGTGGTAGTATTCAGCCCATTATGACTCAGAAATATGGTACTTTTAGAGATTTTACCCAAAAGAAAATAGATAAAATCTTAAATCATCTGCTCAAGTTTTACATGTATATGAATCGGTCATATACAGCATGTCTTTGGTTATCTCAGCAAAAAACAAGACTGAAAATTTGAGGGGAAAAAAAACAAGAGAAACATTGAATTATTGATTCGGCTTTATATGAATATGAAGGTATTGCAAATGCTGTTTAGTTCCAACAACACAAAATCTCATAAAAGCTTGATTGGTTTCATTTCAGATGTTTTGCTGGAATGTATTAAAAATAAAAATTTGAACAAACCTTGAAGGAAAGGAAACAAAGAGGGGGGGGGGGTGGTACTTGTAAAACTAAACTACACACATATTTCAAGCATAGTAGGGAATACTGTTATTGGGGTCATTCAAAAGATTGTGAGGAAAGAATTTGGTGAAAAATTTAATAAATGTCATTCAAGACTGCTCTTTCCAATAGGTAAGCTTGCATATTAATAGTGCCATGGATTGTACACATATATTAGCTTCAAACCATCCAACCGTTGCACTCATTACCTGGTCTATAGCTATTCTAAAAATCTAATGAGTTGTTACTTTGGTATTATTACCATATGACTTAGTACTTATCCACAAAAGAATTCCATATTGAGAAGCTAATTGTTTTACTTAAGTAATGCTATAATAGGATAGGACGTATATTTATGGCTTTGGGTTTAGCTTTATCAAACCTAATGTAGAATGACAGTGAACGAATGAAGAATGTCTTTTACCATTTCACTCTGTAATGAGAAGTTGTTTACAACTGAAAACTGTTGTTTGTTGAGAGTTTTAATTGTTTAAGAAAATACAGACCTGTTTTGTGTTTCCATTTAAAATCAAATGTATCCTGTTTCTTTCTTTATGTAGCTGTGTTTGCTTTCAAATATTTCAACTTGATTATTTTCAATAAAAACATGAAGTATTGGATGGAAAATAGAACATTAACAATGATGAAGAAATTGGCTGCCCAAAGGCCAAGTTCAACTCTGGCTACACTATGGCTTCACTAAGTTCCACAGAGTTCAAATTATGGTGTCCAAATCTCCTTGCAATTTTAATGAAGGCCCAAATTTTTTTTAATTGCAATTAATCTGATAACTTGTTGTGCAATCTCCCAAGTCAAGGCATAATCTAATAAACAGAGGAACTTGGATTTATTGCAACAAAAATGAAGGGGAAAAGAAGATAGTGGTAGAGATGTAGATGAGATTGGCAGTAGCTTAGGTGGTGGTTGATGATGATGATGGAGGTGGTGGTGGTATTGAGATGATAAGAAGGGGTGATTATAATGATGATAGTGGTGGTGTTAAGAAATGGTAGTGTTCGGTTCAAGTGATTTGGTGATGATATGTTGGTTCAAGTGATTTGGTGATGATATGATGGTGTTGGTTCAAGTGATTTGGTGATGATATGATGGTGGTTCAAGTGATATGGTGGTGATTCAAGTGATGATCTGATGGTGGTGATTCAAGTGATTTGGTGATGATATGATGGTGGTGGTTCAAGTGATATGATGGTGGTGGTACAAGTGATTTAGTGATGATATGATGGTGGTGGTTCAAGTGATTTGGTGATGATATGGTGGTGGTTCAAGTGATATGGTGGTGATATGATGATGGTGGTGGTTCAAGTGATATGGTGGTGGTTCAAGTTATTTTGTGATGATATGATGGTGGTGGTTCAAGTGATATGGGGGTGATATGATGGTGTCGGTTTAAGTGATTTGGTGATCATGTGATGGTGGTGGTACAAGTGATATGATGGTGGTGGTTCAAGTGATTGGGTGATGATATGATTGTGTCGGTTTAAGTGATTTGGTGGTGATGATATGGTGGTTGTACCAGTGATTTTTTTTCTCGATCATTTGATGGTGGTGGTTCAATTGATATGGTGGTGATATGATGGTGGTGGTTCAAGTGATATTGTGGTGATATGATGGTGGTGGTTCAAGTGATTTGGTGATGATATGATGGTGGTAGTTCAAGTGATTTGGTGGTGATATGATGGTGGTGGTGGTTCAAGTGATTTGGTGATGATCTGATGGTGGTGGTTCAAGTGATATGGTGGTGATATGATGGTGTCGGTTCAAGTGATTTGGTGATGATATGATGGTGGTGGTACAAGTGATATGGTGGTGGTTCAAGTGATTTGGTGATGAAATGATGGTGGTGGTTCAAGTGATATGGTGGTGATATGATGGTGTCGGTTCAAGTGATTTGGTGATGATGTGATGGTGGTGGTACAAGTGATATGAAGTCGGTGGTTCAAGTGATTTGGTGATGAAATGATGGTGGTGGTTCAGGTGATTTGGTGATATGATGGTGGTGGTACCAGTGATTTTTTTCCAATGATTTGATGTTGGTGGTTCAAATGATTTGGTGATGATATTATGATGGTGGTGGTGGTTCAAGTGATTTAGTGATGATATGATGGTGGTGGTTCAAGTGATTCGGTGATGATTTGATGGTGGTGGTACCAGTAATTTGGTGATGATATGGTGGTGTTGGTACCCGTAATTTGGTGATGATATGGTGGTGGTGGTTCAAGTGATTTGGTGATATGATGGTGGTGGTACCAGTAATTTGGTGATGATATAGTGGTGTTGGTTCAAGTAATTTGGTGATGATATGATTTTGGTGGTTCAAGTGATTTAGTGACAATATGATGGTGTCGGTTCTTCACATTGTCAAAATGCATGTAAGCATGTATGAAATTTTCTTATTTCTTGTACTTTTTAGAAGGCTAGTAGTAAACATATACATTCTGATTCTGATGTTAATTATGTTGTTCTTCCTGATTTCTTGAATACCTCTTCTGCATACATCAAATTCAAATATGTTGATTTTTGACAAACGTAATATTGAAGAAAGATAACAAACAGTCCTTTTCAGGACTACACTCCTCCAAGAAAGATTACCGAGTCAGAGTCCTGTTCAGGACTCCTCATACCTCTCTCTCTCTCACACACATGGTGCAACCGCAAACCTACTGTGTAATATTGATGTTTAATACTAGTGTCAAACTATTTATGAATGATAATGAAATTAAGCAGGTGCTTGTTACTTAATTCCTTGGGAGTATTTATTGAGGAAAAGTTATCATGGAGTGAACATTATGATGTAGTTGGCTCTCAGGTTTCCATTTTTTAAGTTTTGGAGTTTTAGATAGATTAAATACAATTAAAAAGCAATTAGAATCATGTGTAATTTATCTTTTAATTCTCCAACAATGTTTCTTAAATTTGTATAAATTATCTCTTGCTATGCTCATGTAGACAAAATATTTTGCATTTAATATGGATACTCATTCTTATTCCACACAGAACTTTTATAACTTCCATATATGCCCCACTCGAGAACATCACATCACAAATGTTTGTATTTTACTCAGGACCTAGGCTGTGGAACTCGATCCTTACCAACTCAATTAAAATTCAGTACATCACGGAACTCATTTAAAAACATGTACAAGAAATTCCTTTTTTTTTCTTTTTTTTCTTGATAAGTTTTATTGGTCAGAAAACACAATGATTTATAGAATACCTATGCATTAATTTTTTTGCAGAAAAATAATTGAATAATCATATTTGTTAACACATACAATCACGTTGTTTCACATTACAGTGTAACATAAAAAACATAGCATAAAAACATAGCACGATACTTCTGTATACTCCGGCGGCACAGACGATATGACCATCACATACCTGTGTTTGCTGCATATTTTTCTCTAAGCGCCAAGAGCACCTAAAGGTGGACCTGTGCGCTAAACAAGTAGTCACTATGGTTATTATTATACCTGCCAACATTTGAAAATATGAATTAGGAATTTCTAGCACGGTATGCCTTTGAAAATAAGAAATCTGTACCCTTAACAGGCGTTCGCAGATGCAGCCGCAGTGTAAAGGGCAATACACAGTAAATCTGTGCAAAAAAGCAAATACAAATTCGCTGCTCGATCATACTGCCATTCAAACCACGCAATACATGAACTCTCAAATCGCGGCACATGATAAAACAAGCTTAATTTGGCTTTAGCACAGGAGGAGAAAAAAAATCAAATCAAATTTTGAAAAAATTTGAATGTAATTCCAAATTGTTTAGGTCCTAAAAATCCAGAAAATCAGAATATTCTGGATTATTCAGACAGACACTCATGGGTGTCGATCCCGGGGGGGGGGGGGGGGATATATCCCCCTCAATATTTCAGGTGGAGGGGATGGCCTGTACAATCATCCCCCCCCCCAATAATTCACCATCAAAAAAAAAATGAAGAGAAAAATTAATGATGAGAGCCCGATGAGAGTGGTTAATGGTTACTCGCAAGATGACCATCAATATACACATTTTGCTATCTCATTTTCATAATACATACACATATACAATGACTCAGACGCGCCTCAACTCTGTAATGCACATCAGACAATCCTGGACAGTGTAAACATAGATGAACTCGTGATGAGATCGGAGACAAGGAGACAGATTTTCAGACGTTAGTATGACTTATAAGATAGTTCACTAGTTGTTATGTTGTTTCTGTTCACCCTTTTTAAAATTCACGTCATTGTATCTTTATTTGTTTGTTTTTTCACTCATTTTATTTCCTGATATTTCCTAAAACATTTTCAAAACGCGCTAAAAGCTACAGTCCTGTATGTGTTCAACTCTTTTAATTTGGGCATGATTGCCAAGAAAAAATTATCAACCAATACCTCAATATAAAGAACTCTAAAGGTAAAGGAAAGCATCTGAGCAAGAATATCACTTGACTTTTGGCCAGTTCAATCTGAAGTGATTTTTAAAGCTATGTGGGGTTGATGATGCGTTTTTTCATAATGCAAGTAAAGTAATAAAATATTGTATCATTGAAGAGAAAGACGGTTGTTCAAATGGCAGCATGTAGGAGACGAAACTTTCAGTTTGTTCCCTGATTCATACTCGGTATCTATTTTGTTTTATTGATTTCATCCATTTCTTTGTTTATTTATATCTCTACATGTAAAACATTTGAAGAGCTATTTTTCGAAAGGAGCAAAATCTTTTGATAGCAAATGGAGATAATGATATGCATTTTCCTCTATTTACCTTGATCAAAATTATTAACCTAAATTACGAGAGAAATTATGAACACATGCATTTTTTAATAACGATTTTCCATAGACACCTGAACAAAATCGGGTAAACAAAGAGTTCTTTCTTAAGTTACACACGTGGATCTAGTGCCTCTTGAAAATAAGCTCTTTGTATGTACATAAACAAGCAATACAACAGAATACTCCAGTTCAATTTTTTGGAGAAAGATTATTATGTCACAACTTATTTTTGTTTTATTGAAAAGCTGATGTAGGCCTATGTATTGTATTCAAACGTAACAGGCATAAGAAAGTTAAGGTGTTTTTGAAGGTTAGAATGTTAGTAAGTCTGAAGTTTTTTTTATAACACCCTTCCAATAATAATGCACCTTCTAAGACTGGTTATAGTTTTTGAAGAAAAAAAATAGTGTTCTGGTCAGGAGATGATGGAAGTTTGTTGTTTGGTAGTTGGAACGTAAGTTTTATATTATGTTTTTAAGAAACAGACAGTTTGTATGAGATCAGGAGTGGTCATTTTGAGAACCAAATTTTGCATCAGTGATATTCTGTTTCATTGAATTGAGTTTCCCGCAGAGAGGATTCAATATTAGTTTAATTAAAGAAGGAAGAGAATCAAATGATGAACCAAAAGCAATATGTTTTTCATTTAATAATGAGAACTATGTTTTTTGCGATCTCCTTACACAGACTATTGGAATTGGTTTTTCACGATGAATTTTGTTTGGAGACATCAATATTCATATTAAAATGTATGTTTCTATCACCAGGAAAAAAAGGAATTTTTCTGTCTACATGAACCTTTCCTGGTTGCTTATTAATGCATTTGCCCACTGGTAACATAATATTTTCACAAGTTAATATCGCTTACCATTGGATTATTTGGGGGTAATGTCTAAATTTCGTCTAAAAATAGATGATATCAGTCTGGTAGGCCTACACTGCAGGCAAGAGTCAGGACTAACATTTAGCATTTTATTAATTTTATTACCACTCCTATATTCTCTGAAATGTTATCTTTATTGAGGGTGACTTGAAAAAGTTAATAACTTGGAAGGGAGGGGGTGCAACCTGCCACACGCTTCTACCTCTTGGTTGCTTTGATCCATCGCAGAAAATATTTTGGCACCTATCACCCCCTTCCCCCCCCCCCCCCCCCCAACCACGGATACAAATCGACACTCATGTCGACAGAGAGAGGTTAAGAAGTAAAGAACATTTATAGCGGACTGGAGTGGACTTCAGTGTTACCTGGATGATGTGGTTGTTTATGGTGCCACACAAGCTGAGCATGATCTTCACTTAAGCTCAGTTCTTGAGCATCTACAGAGTGTGGGTCTTTTGCTGAATACACAGAAATGCCAGTTCAACCTTTCACAGATTCAATATCTGAGATACATTGTTTCAGCCAAGGGGATAAAGCCAGATCCATCACACGCCAACGGATTTCGCAATGCTCCTGTACCTACAAAAATAGCTACAATCAGATCACTTCTGAGACTTGCTTCATATTATTCACGCTTAGTCCCATGCACACTCACGATCACAGAGCCACTAAGAGCTCTGATGAGAAAGGACGTTCCATTTACAAGGAACTATTCTGTGGGAGAGAAAGAAGTATTAGCCCGTGCATGGGCTTACGAGAAGTGGTTCCTGTACATAAGGGGACGCCATTTCATACTGCGGACTGATCATCAATCATTAACTACTCGACTCTCATCAAGAGGTTCAGGACATCAAATGATGCGTATAGCACGTTGGGCTACACGTTTCATGCGATTCAACTACACTGTTCAGTACAGTCCTGGTGCGCAGAACTGTGTTTCTGTCGCATTATCGCAACTACCTTTACCTACAGAAGACGTGATAGTGGATGTGATAACGAGATCACTATCTAGTCCATCAATATGTTCTTCACAGGGAATAGCGTTTCAAAAGTGGAATTGCAACGAGCAGCCACAGATGATGTGATTCTAAAGCAATGACCTCTCATGTGTTGAGTGGATGGCCACAAAAGATTTAAGGTTGAAACCATAATTCCATACCAAAGGCTGTGTGATGAGTTATTGGTCATAGATAGTTGTCTCTTCCAAGGGGACAGACTCATGATTCCTACGCAACTACCACTATGAACATGACGGACAAAGAAAGAGGACAAAATATACAGTTCCTCATTCTACCCTCAACAATTGCTGTGGTAGACAAAGGAACATCCCTTCACTGCTATTATGTAAAAATGTGTAGAACAGGTGAATCCGAGCTTTAGCGATAGGTCCATATCTACCCCGGATTGAGTTGGAACTGATATTCAGGACACTAGCTTCAGTCTACTTCAAAGAGATTGAACAGTTAATTGTACTGGACTGGACAGTTATCAGCTATCATAAGACTGAGCTGAATGTAAGGGTCTAGTGTAGAATTGTTTTGATTATTGTTGATAATAATAATAATAATAACTAGAAATTTAATTCGTCACGAAGACGAATAAGGTGGTCTGTCTTCAAGTCTTCTAATAGATTATAATATTTACTATATTGAAAAAGGGGGAAGTTATATATAGACATGTAAACATTGATGATTATGGTGATGATGATCTGGATGGTAATGATTATGATGATCATGATCATGATGATGTTAATGAGGATGATTATCATCATCATGATCTAGATAACATATAGTCTCAGCGACAACATACTAAAATTTGGGAGAAAACTGTTGAATAAAAACCGAGATACTGGTCAAAACACAATGTCATGCAGATTCATGTTTTTAAAAAAAGTGACCTCCCATAGACATAACACGCAAATATGACAAAATATGCATTGTCGCCTTTAATCGAATATTTTACTATGATGAGGTCATCTAAATGAAAAATAAATAACATATTTCTGATAGAAAATTATCTCAGCTACAACATATCAAAATCTGGGAGAAGATCGATCACCGATAAGTGAGATAATCTCAATTAAACAAAGACAAAAATGACGTCATCAACAAAATACATTTTCTTTAGTTTAGATGCAAATATGAAGATTTTGTTTCACTTTGTACGAGTCAAGGTGGTATGAAATCATATCTCCAACTCATGCTCTTTCCAACCATGATATAAAAATTGGGGGTCGACGGACTATCTGAAGAGCTATTTCGATTTTTAAAATGGCATGTTTTTGATCAAATTTGCATTATATTGCCCATAGCAGTACGCGCGGATTTTGAACTTTGACGCACGCTCACGGCCTTATGAAATATGAAGAGTGACCGAAATTAATGTAAATTGTCAATTACGTTAAGAGGAATCCAAATCATGTAAACATTTTGAATTTGACCTTTTCCGCGCGCTGTGAGCGCGCACACCGCGCGCGGGGACAGGAACGGACGGAAAATTTTGAAATGCTTAAAATGACCTGATTCGTACTCTCGTTTAATAGTTTAGTGATTTTGAGCAATTATAAATTTTGACGCGCACATACGCGCGCGTCATGACCTTTATGTGACCTTTGATGACATGACCTGTTGACCCGTGACCTGAAGTATATTTGATATGAATATGAATGACCTTTGCTGATGCATCATGAAGATATGATGGATAATGTGATTTCACAAAATGGCGCCTGGATGACGTCACGATAACTTGATGACCTTGAAATAGGGTAATAATAAAGTAAATATGGTTGTTTATTACATTATTTGCGACTGTACGTGTTTTAATATTCAAAGGAGATGGTAGAGTGAAAGGTCAAAAAGAAAAAAAGTGAAGAAAACAAATTGTTGGAGACGCCCGGACTCGAACCAGGGACCTCGAGGTCGGAAGTCAAGTGCGTTACCGATAAACCAAAACATTTCCCATAGAGAGTACACGTAAACGGAAAATGGAATTCTCAAATCCCACTTTGTAAGTGAAATATGAGCATGATCCCGGCATCTGATCGAAAATAAATGGCACACTGGTGATAGCTCATTGTCTCAGCTACAACATACTCAAAGCTCAGCGTAAACGAAAATAAAACGACGGAGATATTGCTCACGAGAGACAAGAATGTAGAATCCAGTTTTGAGAAAAAGTCATATCCCATAGAGAATACAGGCAAAATGTGAAAGATTGACATGCCTCCTTTAATCACAAAAATACGCCATGATGCCATTGTCAAAATGAAAAATACGTCGTGACTTTATTTGTAGGGAATTGTCTCAGCTAGAACATATCAAAATTTGGAAGAAAATCGATCAATATTTACAGAGATACAGTAAATTTTCCAAAAAATATGCTA
This sequence comes from Strongylocentrotus droebachiensis, assembly GCA_035222895.1. Taxonomy (NCBI): domain Eukaryota; kingdom Metazoa; phylum Echinodermata; class Echinoidea; order Camarodonta; family Strongylocentrotidae; genus Strongylocentrotus; species Strongylocentrotus droebachiensis. The sequence continues at coordinate 64,987 of JAVYIG010000968.1, forward strand.
ACGTCATGAATTGCAAATTGAAATTTTGAGTTTGGAGGCCATTATGATGACGTCATGAGTTAATTGAGGGTCAAATGAGACATGAAATCATATCTCCGACTCATAATCTATCTAAATATTTAAAAAAATTGGGGGTATCTATCCATTCTGAAGAGCTACAATGGATTTTGTATAGGCATGTTTTTGCCCATATTTGCCATGTATTACAAGAGCTCGCACGCAGGGACATTTACCTTGAACGGAGGCCATCATGATGACGTCATGAGTTAATTGAGGGTTCGAACGGACATTTACCTTGAACGGACGCTCATTTCGTTATTAATGGTCATAAAGAGATAAACATGGTATCAAATTGTTCGGAATAAAATGGGCAATACTATGATAAACCAAAAAAGGCGATTCTAGGTTGCGTACGACCATTACGAACACAAACGTGCGCATAAATATGCAAATGTGTGCCCTCGCAAAATTTTCGAAATGCTTGAAATGGCCTAAAACGTACTCTAATTTGATCAAAAAGTGATTATGAGCATTTTTTATTTTTGCGCGCACCGACGCGCGGACGGACGCGTACGCGCGCGTTAATTGACCTTAAGTTGACCGGACGGATATTGACCATAATCGTTATAAATATGAATGAAAAATTATTTACGGTTATGAAGATATGATCATGAGTTGATTCTCAGAGCACTTCACAAAATGGCGCCTGGATGACGTCACGATATGTTGATGAACTTGAAAATGTTTTTTGTCACGTCTTAAGATGATGACCTATGACTGTGTTAAATTTGAAAGAAATTGGACGGTTCAATTTTGAGTAATCGTGCACACAAAAAAGTGGTCACAAATTTATTTTAATTGAATTGTGTTTTTGTACAAATTCAATTAAAATACTAGAAATTTAATTCGTCACGAAGACGAATAAGGTGGTCTGTCTTCAATTCTTATAATAGATTATGATATTTACTATATTGAAAAAGGGAGAAGTTATATAGACATGTAAACAATGATGATTATGATGATGATGATCTTATTCTTGATAGTAATGATTATGATGATGATCATGATGAGGATGATTATCATCATTATGATAATGATGATGATCATGATCATGAGCGTGATTCTGACATCTTATCGGAAAAATGAGGGATGATCTAGATAACATATAGTCTCAGCGACAACATACTAAAATTTGGGAGAAAACTGTTGAATAACAACCGAGATACTGGTCAAAACACATTGTCATGCAGATTCATGTTTTGAAAAAAGTGACCTCCCATAGACATAACACGCAAATATGACAAATTATGCATTGTCGCATTTAATCTAATATTTAACTATGATGACGTCATCGAAATGAAAAATGAATGGGATATTTTTGATAGAGAATTATCTCAGCTACAACATATCAAAATCTGGGAGAAAATCGATCACCGATAAGTGAGATAATCTCAATTAAACAAAGACAAAAATGACGTCATCAACAAAATACATTTGTTTGAGTTTAGATGCCAATATGATGACTTTGTTTCACTTTGTACGAGTCAGGGTGGTATGAAATCATATCTCCAACTCATGCTTTTTCCAACCATGATATAAAAATTGGGGGTCGATGGACTATCTGAAGAGCTATTTCGATTTTTAAAATGGCATGTTTTTGATGAAATTTGCATTATATTGCCCATAGCAGTACGCGCGGATTTTGAACTTTGACGCACGCTCACGGCCTTATGAAATATGAAGAGTGACTGAAATTAATGCAATTTGTCAATTACGTTAAGAGGAATCTAAATCATGTAAAAAAAATTAATTTGACCTTTTCCGCGCGCTGTGAGCGCGCACAACGCGCGCGGGGACAAGTACGGACGGAAAATTTTGAAATGCTTAAAATGACCTGATTCGTACTCTCGTTTAATAGTTAAGTGATTTTGAGCAATTTTAAATTTTGACGCGCACATACGCGCGCGTCATGACCTTTATGTGACCTTTGATGACATGACCTGTTGACCCTTGACCTGAAGTATATGTGATATGAATATGAATGACCTTTGCTGATGCATCATGAAGATATGATGGATAATGTGATTTCACAAAATGGCGCCTGGATGACGTCACGATAATTTGATGACCTTGAAAATGTTCAAGACACGTGTCATGACAATGACCTATGACTGTGCCAAAATTGAATCAAATTGACTAAACCAAACTTGAAGTTATCCTGGGCACAAAAAACGGGAAGAAATAAAAATAAAGAATAAAGAAAATTCTGACGAAAACAATAGGTGGTCTGTTGATAACAGACCACCTAATAATACAGACATTTATAACGCGCAACATATCCACCCAGAGGGTGCTCAAGGCGCTTACAATGAGCTTCATAATAAACTTAGATACGAGTTTGCTTACATTACATTATACATAGTTAAAAAAAAGATAATATTAGTTAAAGTTGGCCATTAGATAAGTTTTCAGGCTGGCCTTGAAACTATCTACTGATTAAGCAATAACCCTTGTTCTGTATTTTATAGGTTTGAGAGAGATATTCTTGTTTGATATATTCAGCCTATTTGGGGTTCCATAGTACCCATCTGACTAGTATTACAGATCTATGAGACCTAGATCTAGTTTGACCATTGTCTTTTGTTAGAAGTTAGTAATGTAGAAGTGAGAAAGACTTAAAATTATAAGAGTTCGAATCCCGACACGGCATTAATATCCTTTGGCAAAATATTAACCTTCACTTGCTACTCTCCACCCAGGTGTTAAAATGGGTACCCGGTAAGATGCAACCGTCATTGTTGGTCAAACGGTATTTGAGCGTCAAGTAACGCCTGGCTGGAATGCTCCCCGAGGAGTGGAGATTGTGCACACACTGTGTGTGGGCAAGCACTGAATCCAATGACCCGGGTAATAGTATATCTGTAAAGCGCTTAGAGACATCTGAGATGTATTAAGCGCTATATAAAAGCTGAATATATATACATATATTCTAGATGGCCTAGGCAGGGTCAATGTCGCTATTCATAAGGACCGCTATTCATAACGTCTGCTATTCGTAAGGTCCATTATTCATAAGGACCGCTATTCATAAGGTCCGCTTTCCATAATTGGAGAAAAGGGTCATTATTCATAAGGGTCATTATTCATAAGGACCGCTATTCATAATCAAAGAAGAGGGTCGGTATTCATAATATTAGAAGAGGGTCGCTATTCATAATAGGAAATCGGGGTCGTTATTCATAAGGGTCCCTATTCATAATATTACAAAAGGGTCGGTATTCATAACACAGAAAGAGGGTCGCTATTCATAATACGAAATGAGGGTCGCTATTCATAATACGAAATGAGGGTCGCTATTCATAATGCAAAATGAGGGTCGTTATTCATAAGGGTTATTATTCATAAGGGTCATTATTCATAATAAGAAATGAGGGTCGCTATTCGTAAAAAGAGAAGAGGGTCGCTATTCATAATAGAAGAAGAGGGTGGCTCTTCATAATAGAAGAAGAGGGTCGCTATTCATAATAGAAGAAGAGGGTCGCTATTCATAATAGGAGTAGAGGGTCGCTATTCATAATAAGAAATGAGGGTCGCTATTCATAATAGGAGAAGAGGGTCGCTATTCATAATAGAAGAAGAGGGTCGCTATTCATAATAGGAGTAGAGGGTCGCTATTCATAATAAGAAATGAGGGTCGCTATTCATAATATGAGAAGAGGGTCGCTATTCATAAAAGGAGAAGAGGGTCGCTATTCATAATAGAAGAAGAGGGTCGCTATTCATAATAGGAGTAGAGGGTCGCTATTCATAATAAGAAATGAGGGTCGCTATTCATAATAGGAGAATAGGGTCGCTATTCATAATAGAAGAAGAGGGTCGCTATTCATAATAGGAGAATAGGGTCGCTATTCAAAAAAGGAGAAGAGGGTCGCTATTCATAATAGAAGAAGAGGGTCGCTATTCATAATAAGAAATGAGGGTCGCTATTCATAATAGAAGAAGAGGGTCGCTATTCATAATAGGAGTAGAGGGTCGCTATTCATAATACGAAATGAGGGTCGCTATTCATAATAGGAAATGAGGGTCGCTATTCATAATAGGAGAAGAGGGTCGCTATTCATAATAGGAGTAGGGGGTCGCTATTCATAATAAGAAAAGTGACCTGCCGGTTTCACAAATGAGGTATCAAAATATGCTCATCTGACCGTAATTAAATGCCTAAAACCCCCGAGCTTCCGGGGGCATGCAGACCCCACCAAAGGCCCGTAGGCAGGCCCCTGGAAGCTCATCTGACCTTATTTTAATGCTTAAAACACGAGAGCTTCCTTGACCCTTACCGGGGCTTTGCCCCTGGACCCCACGCCAATTTAAACAATATTGCCCAACTTGTTCACAGTGTATAGGCTAATGGACCGGTCAAACTCCGTTTGTTTTCGATATTCAGAACGTTTCAGGAGATCAAGTTTTTGGATAAATCAAGTTAGGTTAATTAATATGATTATTAGTATCCTGAGGCATGATAATTCATGGAAAACTGAAATCTTGAAACTCTTCATTGGCTGAAATTGAAGAGCTTCTGTGTGCCTGGATCTGACTAAGGCTATATAATTTGTAGTTCCATAAGTCCTACTAAAAGTTACTTTCTACAAAAAAATTTTTTTCGTATAAACAATAACTAGTTTCTTAAAATAGCAAACTAAGTCCTTAAATGGCTATAATAATGAGCATGCTTTTTCTACTTAATAGGTCAGTGGTGTAGCCACGATAAGCTCAGTCGGGGGGGGGGGGGGGGTGCAGGGTGGTGGGGCAAGATTTCCCACGAGCGGGACAAATGACGATAGGATTATGTGTGTTTTCCTTCTTGTTTTCACCGCTGTAGCGGGGGAATATATGAGCTAGATTATGGGGATGTCTATAATTATCAAAGCTTAAAAGTAAATTATTTTTTAAAAATACACAATACAGGGGATGCAACCGTTTACATAATGTCTTACGGTAAAACAAAATCGTATCTGATTCTGAGTATCCAATTTCCTTACTTATATGGAAAATATGTCGTGCGACATTGTATATTTACGAAAAGCTTGAATATGGTATATAATTTAAGTCCCTACAACCCCCTCTCTGTCGCTTTCTTTCTTTGCTGAGGATAAGATACATGATAGATCAACCCCTTGAAGGCAACACTGATACAACCCCACCGCCCTCACCCTTAAACACACACAGGCTACGCCATCTATGAACTACTTGGACGAGAATTGTCGCTAATATGTACATGTACCAAGGGAATACTGCCGGGAGGGTGGGTCGAATTGGAGGGGGGGGGGCAGGGGGGAGGGGGGGGGGCTGGTGACCGGAATGATAGGACACGTTCATTATCTAGGCACGCCTTTCTTTCTTCAGAAATGTGAGTTTTCAATAAATATTTTCTTCAAATGTTTGGGACCATGTGGCCTACCCCAACCCCCCCCCCCCCCCGGCCTACGCTGTAGTCATGGGGTGTCCAGTATGTCGCTTTCTTATTAACATTTAGTTTATTGCTTATGTAATTTTGACTTTTTCGGATTTATCAATAGCGACCCTCTCGTCGCATTATGAATAGCGACCCCCTACTCCTATTATGAATAGCAAACCTCATTTCGTATTATGAATAGCGACCCTCTTCTCCTATTATGAATAGCGACCCTCTTCTCCTATTATGAATAGCGACCCTCTTCTCCTATTATGAATAGCGACCCTCTTCTCCTATTATGAATAGCGACCGTCATTTCCGATTATGAATAGCGACCCTCTTCTCCTATTATGAATAGCGACCCTCTTCTCCTATTATGAATAGCGAACCTCATTTCCTATTATGAATAGCGACCCTCTTCTCCTATTATGAATAGCGACCCTCTTCTCCTTTTATGAATAGCGACCCTCTTCTCCTATTATGAATAGCGACCCTCTTCTCCTATTATGAATAGCGACCCTATTCTCCTATTATGAATAGCGACCCTCTTCTCCTATTATGAATAGCGACCCTCTTCTCCTAATATGAATAGCGACCCTCATTTCCTATTATGAATAGCGACCCTCTCCTCCTATTATGAATAGCGACCCTCTTCTCCTATTATGAATAGCGAACCTCATTTCCTATTATGAATAGCGACCCTCTTCTCCTATTATGAATAGCGACCCTCTTCTCCTATTATGAATAGCGACCCTCATTTCGTATTATGAATAGCGACCCTCTTCCCGTGTTATGAATAGCGACCCTTATAAGTAATGAACCTTATTTCGTATTATGAATAGCGACCCTCTCGTCGTATTATGAATAGCGACCCTGATTTCATATTATGAATAGCGGTCCTTATGATTAATGACCCTTAATATGAATTATGAATAGCGACCCTCATCTCACGTTATGAATAGCGGTCCTTATGATTAACGAACCTTATTTCATTATGAATAGTGACCCTCTTTTGCCATTATGAATAGCGGACCCGGAAGTACGGGAATTTACACGTTATGAATAGCGGTCCTTATGAATAGCGGACCTTATGAATAGAGGTCCTTATGAATAGCGAATAGACCCCCCTAGGCAAGGAGGTTCCTGTCGTTATGTTAGTAGATCCCTGTAATGTGACATATTGGTATGAAACTACATAGTCTTGGTTCAAGATTGTATGGACAGTGTGTGTACCAAACTGTTTGCCATAATATACATGTGTATTCTTTCTGTTTATGTGCTGATTTTGAGTATAGGTTTAGTGCATTATATCAGTTGCAGTAACTTTGCATTCATGGTACTCTTTGTCTAGGACAGAACCCGGTTCAGTTTAACATCATGCTTTTAGTAGCATATACATGCATATCCCATTGTATAATTGGTTGTGACATTACATGTAACAGATTGGAATGTACACATAATACAAACATGGCTGAAGCTCAACTTCCCTTTCATATTGCACCACCCCCACCCCTAAGGCATATGAACGATAGGGTGGAAGAGTGGAAGATGTTTAAACAAATGTATGAAAATTATGAGGTTATCACTAAGTTAAAGTAACAAGACAGCGAGTACCACAGTTCTGTATTTCTCCACACAGTAGGTCCTGAAGGTCTGAAAATCTTCAATGCTATTAGTATTACTTTTGAAAGAGATGGAGATGACAAGAAAGTTGATGTCATTATCCAGAAGATGAATTCTGTCATCATCGGAGAAACCAATGAGATATATGTGAGATTCGTATTCAACAAACGAGACCAGAAACAAGGTGAATTAAAGCATCAAAGCTTATGTGACAGGGTTGAAACGACTTGCTAAAACCTGTAAGTTTTGCGACTGCCTGAGGGAAAGTCTCATCAGAGATCGCATCGTGGTTGGGAATTGCTGATACTGCAAAAAGGAAAATCCTCATCCAGAGGAAAGACTTGAAGTTGGAGATGGCTATAGACATTTGCCGTTCTTCTGAAGTCACTACCTGCCAAATGCAGGTCATTGGAGATGATCCTGCTATCCACAGGCTAGAAAAGTCACATGGAAGAAAGCAGTGGACGAAGAGTCCAAGGCGACAGCCAGAAGGAGAGAATCTCATAAAGTGCAAGTTCTGCGGAAAGAGTCATAGACGCAAAAACAAAGAGTGCCCTGCCTATGGGTAGATGTGCAAGAAATGTGGGAAAGAAAACCACTTCGCCACATGCTGTAAGAAGGGATCAATGTACAAGAAGGAGATCCAAAACAGAATCTGTGAACTACATAGAGATAGAAGTGCACACTACAGGTACCAATTAAAGGACTGGTAGCGGGGGTGTTGGTCAAGAACAGATTTTGGTCAGGTTTCAATGGCCTTTTTGATTAATGCTGATATGTTTATTCAATGGTTTGTTGATTGGTTCGAAAATTACTTAACATCAAGAAAACAATATACTTTATTCAATTCAGTTACTTCTAACGTATGGTCTATTAAATGTGGAGTTCCGCAAGGTTCCATACTTGGGCCACTATTATTTTTGATATATGTCAATGATATCTCTAATGAGATGAATGTATTCTATTCACATTCTGATTTAAATTTGCTGGTCGCAACCATGAACATTGAACTACCTGTCACAAGACAGTGCCAAATTTTTAAACCAGGAAAAGTTGGTTAGTCTTTTTCTTGCTTTCACCAAAGTCACCAAAGTTCCATTGGGAACCACTCTGTTAATCGACGAGCCATACAGAAGAGTCGCAGTCGATCTTGTAGGACCCATCGCACAAATGACAGAGAAGGGTAACAGATATATCCTCACCTTGATGGATTATGCAACGCGCTAGCCTGAGGCTGTTCCCCTTCGTCATATTGATACGACAACAGTAGCCGAGGCTTTGCTGAGCATCTTGATTGCCACGAGAGACGCTGACAGACAGAGGTACACAATTCACCTCTGACCTCATGCATGTGGGTAAAGCTTAGATAAGATATTATGAAGTGTATGATAATGAATTGGTGAAAATTAATGATTATTTGGTGTCACATTCGAGTACGAAGATGTGTTAGTAATGTGCATGTTAATGTGTATAGTAGTGTGCAGGGTAATGTGTACGGTTATATTGAAAGTATGTGCCATATTTAGTTAGTGTTAAATTCACACATCTATAAAGAAGGATTTTGTGTTTTTGAAAACACAAGAGTAATAATGAGATTAGTCAGAGGTTGATTCAAGGTTGTTTTAGTTGACGATTGTTGGTGTTGACATATGAAATAAGTGTCAGATAAATAAGAGTTATGAAAGAAAAGAACTGAGATACAGTCAGGTTTTTTAGCTCTATGTTGAAAGTGAAATAAGTCTAAATAAGAAAGACAAGATTGACATACTTTGAGTAAGATGGGATTTATTTATTAAGCATATATTTAGAGTAGTCTTGAATAGGAATTTATCTAGGCTGGGTACCATGGTTACTGTTTTTTTTTTAAGAGAGCAGTATTTCTGTAAAGATATGTTATTTAGACATAGAGATTAATGGGGGTTTAGGCCTTTTAGAGAGTTTTTTTATATAGAGTCAATACTTCTAATGATTGCAATTTAATTTAAGGCTTTTGATTAAACAGGGTAAATGCATACATATTTATTTTATGTGTTACAAACATGTATACTGAGGATGTTTATTTTTATTCTACTTACAGGTTGAATAAAATTACTCAACTGGCATATTGTTGGGTTTATAAAACAAAGCGGAAATCTAACCCGGTCTTCCTTTTTCGAGCGTACCATCAATTAACTTCTAGTTCAGAGCCGGTACACAGAGAAGTGAAGACATGTCAACTGACAACGTGACCTGCTTAAGGTTGAAGAGAGGGACGAAAGCTAAGTTCACCAGTGTTGTGTATTGACAATTGGCGTTCCATAGTTTGCCGCTATTGCTGCTACTTTGTGCTAGCTGCCTATTACACGTGAATAACGTGCTCTGCATTAAAACAATGAAGATACCACCACAAACGATTGTGTCTCTGGTAATTATTGAGTAGTAGAACCCAACAATTTGGCGACGAGATACGGGATAACCAGTAAATTGTGAAACAAGATGCAAGCTACACCAATTTTGCCGCCGTTTTCGTCGAGGTACGACGACAATGAGGACTGGGACTGCTATATCGAGCGGTTCGAATTGTTCTTGGCAGCTAACGGATTGAAGGTACAGAGTTCCACTGTCACTGACACTAGCGCTCGCATTGACAGCACTGACAGCGCTAAGGCGACGGAGCAGAATGCACGGGTGGTGGCATTGCTTTTGAATGCACTTGGTTCACACTTCTATGGAGTGGTGAGAGATTTGGTTTCCCCAGCAAAACCAGCTGAAAAGAAATACGATGAGTTAAAGATCACTCTCAGAAAGCACTTGAAGCGCACACCAGTGGTGATGGCAGAGAGGCGGAAGTTTATCCGCCGTGATCAAACATCGGCTGAATCTACCAGTGACTATGTGCTAGTATTAAAGCATCTGAGCATTTAGGGCCAAGCTGGATGAACAACTTCGAGACAGATTTATCAGCGGCCTGCGTAATGAGTCTACATCATTGAGATTGATGGAGAGGGCAAGTGAAAAGCCAGACGTGTCGTTTCAAGAAGCTGTCAACTTCGCACAAACTCGAGAGGTTACTGCAGAGGAAGTTCGAGCGATGAGGACTGATTCAACCTCTACTAGGTATGAGACGAGCACACCAGTCAACATGCTGAGCCAGCGCAGAGGAGATTCGCACCAACGAAGGCTGATTTCATTTGCCAAATTTAGGTTAAAGGTACTTAAGATTTGGTGGGGGAGAGTTGTTGTGTATTGACAAATGGCGTTCCATAGTTTGCCGATATTGCTGCTACTTTGTGCTAGCTGCGTGTTACACGTGAATAACGTGCTCTGCATTAAAACAATGAAGATACCACCTGATGGAGGAAAAGCGGCCGGTGGGAGAGGTAAAGGAAGCTTTCCAACAATGCAACCAGGCCTACCTAGAGCTTCAATCTAAACACGAGGAAGAATTTATAAAGGAGGAGCTATGGCTTGAAGAGTATCAGAAATGTTTCTGCAAGCTCCAAATCAGAGAGAAGGATTATGTCTCTCAGATGTCTTTGTCGCAAGAGCTGCAACAATCAACAGAGAGAGATGAGGAGAGCTCCATGAGAACTGCTGTTCAAGCAGAGTCGAACCGGCCTCAAGCTCATCGCTTCAACATGGAGAGGCCCAAGTTACCAACATTTTCAGGGGACATAAGAGAGTACAATGTATTCAAGGCTGATTTTCAGCATGTTATACATCCACATTACGGTGGGAGGGATGCATTGATGATCCTGAGGTCTTGCTTGAAGGGGACGCCACTTCAACACATCAGAAGAATAGGTCGAGACTATGAAGCTGCTAGGGGTCAGCTAGATAAGTCCAGATCCTCAGTAAAGCAGGTCACAACAGTTGAGGAAAGACAGCAAGAATATCGCTGCTGGATCTACAAGTAAGGATGGGCACTGGACTGATCAATGCAAGAATTTCCTTCATAAGTCTCCAGCAGAGAGATTAGCCTTGGTGAAGAGCAGCCGAGCTTGTGATAGCTGTTTGAAGCAAGCCGATAGAGAGCATCGGATGGCTACTTGTAAGAAAAGGAGACGGTGTCCAGAGACATACAAAGGGCAACCTTCCATCATCCACTGTTACATCCCAGTATGGACAACAATTCAGTGGGAGTAGTCCTTGTAAGAGGGACGGAAGCCATGCTACCCGTCATCAGGGCAAGGTTCACAGCTAAAGAGAGAAGGAAACGTGCTCTTAGATTCAGGGGCCCATCCGCCAAGAGCTAGCTGAAGATTTGAGAAGATTTGAGAAGATTTGAGAGCATCAGCATCACAATTACCAAGGTGGGCTGGGAGGAATTTCTGAAGATATCACTGTATAGAGGTGCCAGTCAGCTCTGTAGATGGCAAGACTATCTACAAGATTATAGCAGTAGGGTTACCATGCATGAATGATGACATCAGCGAGGTGAATGTTGCTACTCCTTGCCCGTCAAGTACGCCTCATCCCAAGAGAGATACACAGAGGTAGTGGATCAATAGATCTACTCATGGGAATTAACCACGCTAAGATGCACGTAGGTGAACAAGACAGCGAGGCAACCTCATCTTTAGGAAATCACCACTTGAACGGGTTGTGTCTTCTATAAGACCATCATAGGGGAAAGGGAGCACGGGCTCCCCCCCCCCCCCCCAAAAGGAGAAAGAGGCAGCTGTTTCCCAGGCAGCCCAGGCAGAAGAGGACTCGGATAGCGACATGGAGGACAGGGACAGCCACTCTGGGGCGGATGAGGACCTACCTTGCAGCCAACAGTCACTCAGCTCCAGCAGGCCCTTGACAGATGAGCAAGAAGAGGAGATAGCTCAGTTCTTCGAGGACAACATATTATTTTATGACATGGGGGACAATGATTACAAGAATATGGTGAAGAGGAGACACCTACTGGGGGAGCTGGCCAAGTCTCTTGGGTTCGAAGGTAAGTTTTGAAACTTTTTCAACTTCTCTTTACCATTCGTTTTTGCATTCAAATGTACACTTTTTGGTCATGTATATTTTCCTGTGCTTTGAAATGTACATTTCTTATAAGGTTTCCTTTTGTTTTGTGTGCAGCCGAGATGGCCGAGAAGATTAACAAGCACTTCTGCAAAATCCGGACAGACTATCAAAAGCTGAGAGAGAGGGAGGCCAAGGGAGGCCATCTTCTTCTTTTGCGCAGGAGCTCCGCACGTCTTTCTTTCGCCACCAGGGCGACTACGGCAAGATTGTAATGGTAGGCGTATGCCACCCTCTCCCTCAGCCTGGCAAAGTGCTGGGGACGTGGATCTCGTAGTCGTTGAGGTGGAATCAATGGCATCGTAGACCTTGTTGACATCTCTGATGCAGAGAAAAAGCCTTGTTGTTGATGACCAGCCTGGGGAAGCCACATATATACCCAGGTTGCCTACGAGACATCCGCAGATGCCCCACAGACGACATGCTAGCCGCTGGGCAATTTCTTTAAAACCAGCCGGTGGCCGGTAGGAGAGAACGCCCGGAAATCAGTGGGTCACTGCAGGGACCACGCACGGAGAAGCTCCACGATTTCGCCCAGTTTGTACCTAAAATCGACCAGCAACCGACTGGTAATCGACAGGGGACCGCCCAGGCATCAATATGATGCCTTTTGGCATGCAAGGCACGCCCGCAACATTTCAGCGCTTAGTTGATCAGGTGCTTGTCATGGGAAGAGCATCTTGCTCATTTAAGAGAGGTGTTAGGAAGGCTGAGAGAGAGAAAGTGAAGAAATATTACAAACCTGTGCACATGCTCACAAAGAAAGGGGCAACAGAGAGAAGAACACAAGTGAACAAAAGAGTACGGACTCACAGAGAGCGGGTTCGTCGAGTGCCAAATGGACGATAGAAGAAACATAACAGTTCCAACCAGTATGGCAATTCTTCATTGACAATCAAAATGCTGTTTCGACAAAAGCCAAAAAGAAAACGAGTGAGTAAATGTTTGAGCAAGGCTCATTAAAACATCGAAGGACTAACACTAAAGCTACAGGCGGCAGAGAAAGAAAAGAGGAAACTAAAGAAAAGGTATGAGAGACTGCAGAAAAAGGTTGTGATGACTTCAACACCAGCAAGAAAAGAAGCCACAAAGAATACTCCTCGCTCTCGTACAAACTCACAGCTGGAAAACGCAGGAATAGATCCAAGCTCAGTTCCATTAATCAAAAAACGATTGTTGTTCACCAACGCAATAATGGAAGAAATTCAAGGTGCATCACGGTCAAACAAAAAGAAATCTGAGCGCTCGTCGCTTCACAAGCTGGTAGCTGGATCAGCGGTTATTAAAAAATACCGCCTGATTAGATTGCTACAGAACAAAACTGGCTTGGGGAGGCTTAACCTGTCCAGAGCAAACACACGTACCACCTCAAACCGACAATCACGCCCAAGCTGGACTTCCCTCCACATGGAAGTAGTTGACTTTCTTCAGAGGGATGATGTTTCCCGTATGTGTCCAGGAAAAAAAGACTCATGCAAAGGCAATGAAGGAACTAGGCACCAAAAGAAATATCTGACTGATTATCTGTCCAATCTCCACGCAAAGTATCTGGCAGAGAACGCTGGGAAACGAATGGTTTCGTTGTCAGCATTCAGCCGTGTGCGACAAACCTTATGTCCACACATTAAGCTAGTCCAGTTTGCCTCGAGGAACCTTTGCCTTTGTCAGAATGTAGCATTGAAGTTGAAAGCGCTACAAACATTAGGCGCCACCGTGAATGACAATCCAGACGAGTTCATTAAAGTCCATGATGATACTCAGGTAGAAGTCCTCCTCAATGAATTGCAGACAGAGCAGATCCAATATGATGAATGGTCAAGAGTGGAGGTAGATGGGAGAAAGAAGGTCAAAATTGTTATATATGGTTTAGAGTGGCAGTGCGCCCTCTTGTGTTATGTACTGACTTGACAACCAGAATGAAGATTACTAGAATAAAGCACTAACCAGTTGAAGTTGTAAACTTTAAACAGACTTTATTGCCTATTATGTAGAGTCAAACTAAAGCATAAAACATGGTGTCAGAAGTGTAGTGACCATGGACTCATTCCTGAAATCGGCGTACAGCCAGGAAGAATAATTTACAGAGTCGAACTGTTCACGTTCCGAGCAAGTTTGCAGCAACCGAGTACACGCGAAGTCGTCGTATAGTGGACAGATTAGCGAATGGTTCGTAGCATAGCATCCATAAACGCGACGTCGTTGAGCAGCAGTGAATATGACTTATGAACATTGTCGCAATAGACTTGACTCGTCAGTCGATGTAATGTGAATTTGTGTCTGCTTTGAATGGTGCCACAACATTTAGCACTTTGGATCTCAACTCGGGCTACCACCAGCTAGAGCTTGATGAAGAGTCTCGTCCGTACACAGTGTTCTCAACTCATGTCGGACTTTTTCGGTACAAACGACTCAACTTCGGGCTCGCATCTGCATCTGAGATCTTTCAGCACACCATTCAAGCTGTTCTTCAAGACCTACCGGGTGTCTTGAATGTAAGTGATGATATTCTTGTGTTCGCGAACAACAAAGCGGACCATGACATTCGCCTCAAAGCTGTACTCGAACGCCTTCGTGAGGTGAACCTGACCTTGAACAAGGACAAATGTGTCTTTGCTGCTGACCGTGTCACATATTTTGGTCACGTTTTCTCATCCAACGGCATTAGCGCTGATCCGAGAAAGATCGAAGCCATCCGAGCGGTACCTGAACCTCGCACCGTGTCCGAAGTCCGCAGTTTCTTAGGCATGGTTAATTACTGTGCCAGGTTCATCCCTGGTCTGGCCTCGATTTCAGCACCTCTTCGCCATCTCACTAAGTCGGATAGTGAATGGGAATGGGGTCTTGCCCAAGCCGACGCCTTCGCTCAGATCAAGCAAAGAGTTTCGCAACAATGCACCATGGCATACTTCAATACGGCCAGCACCACTGAACTTATCGTTGATGCCAGTCCTCATGGTCTGGGAGCACTTCTTGTTCAGCATAACAAGGAGAACACGGTTCCTGTCGCGTTGGCAAGCAGAGCCCTCACAGACGTTGAATCTCGATATTCGCAAACAGAGCGTGAAGCCCTAGCCATCACATGGGCTATTGTCCATTTTCATGTGTATTTGTATGGTGGATCGTTTGTAGTCACAACTGACCATAAGCCGCTAGTATCGCTCTTCAACAACTGTCATGCTAAGCCACCGCTCCGTCTTGAAAGATGGATCCTGAAGCTGCAAGCGTATGACTACACCGTCCAGTATCGTCCTGGTCAGCATAACCCCGCTGACTACCTCTCGCGACATCCTCAGCTATCGGTGATGAGTGTATCCGATGATCAATCCATGGCGGAAGCTCATGTTAGTTTTGTGGCATATCATGCAGTTCCGAAGTCAGTATCAATGTCCGAAATCGCTGAAGCCACAAAACAGGACCCAGTCCTACAGCACGTCATTCGCACCATCAAGAACAACAACTGGCATGACCTTCTTGCGACCTCTACTGAAAACCAATCAGAACTCCAGAGCTTGTTCATTATTCGCGAGGAATTGACAGTGGATGACAATTCTCTTCTCCTCCGCGGACATCGCATAGTAGTCCCGCAGTCTCTTCGTAAACGCATCATTGATATTGCACATGAGGGACATCAAGGCATCACAAAGACAAAGAGTCTTCTCCGTGAAAAAGTGTGGTTTCCCTCTATTGACAAGATGACAGAGAAAATTGTTCGTGATTGTATCACATGCCAGTCTAACACAATCGAGCATGTCAAAGAGCCTCTGCGCATGTCCCCTCTGCCCCAAAAAGCGTGGTCAGAACTTAGCATTGATTTCGCTGATCTCCCGTCAGGTGACCACCTGCTTGTTGTTATGGATGACTATTCTCGTTTCCCCGAGGTTGAAATTGTCTCATCTACTTCAGCTCAGCAAGTCATCCCCAAGCTAGACCGAATTTTCTCAAGTTTCGGCGTTCCTGATATCGTCTGTACGGATAATGGGCCTCCTTTCAACAGTCTTGAATTCGCTGACTTTGCCGACTACCTGGGTTTCAAGCACAGAAGGGTAACCCCCAGGTGGCCCCAAGCGAACGGTGAAGTTGAAAGATTCATGAGAACACTGAAGAAAGCCTATCGCTCTGCCATCGCTCAAAACAAATCGTGGAAGCAAGAGCTCTACAGATTTCTTCGCAATTACCGCGCCACGCCGCATACCACGACTGGTGTCCCCCCTGCCACACTCCTGTTTGGCAGACCTGTCCGTACTCGCCTCCCTGAGCCTATAGTTCCCGTCTCCGACATTCAAGAACGAAATTCGGATAATCAACTCCGCTCTCGCGACCGTGGCAAGAAAGCGAAAATGAAAGCGTACGCGGATAGTCACGGTACAACACGCGAGAAGGATATCGATGTAGGAGACACAGTTCTTGTCCGCCGTGATGGTATAGTGTGCGTACCTTTCCACACCATACAAAGTAGTTAGGAAGAAAGGTTCACGAATCACTGTACGTCATGGTAATCACTACATCACGCGAAACGCATCACGTTTCAAGCGTTACACTGGTCCTATTCCCTGTGACCAATCTGCTAACAATGATCAAATTGAAATTGACCTTAGTGATGATAATGCACAAGGACAACAACTTGTTGTGCAACCGCGACGTAATCCTAGACGCAATCGACGACAACCAGCACGGTTGCGCGATTATGTTTAGTTCACAGTCTATTCATTACTCATAAACTAGTCAAAGACAAAGAAAACTGGAGAAATGCACAATATGACTAAATGATGAGACATTGACTCTTAATCTTGCATTTCTTAAAAAAAAAAAAAAAACTTTTGATGGCAAACTTTTTATTCAGGTTACTGTATGCATTTATGTGTATTTAAACAAATTATTGTTTTAACCTGTCACAATGGAAGTTTGCATAATGTTCATGTGAGTTTGCATTTCTGATCAAGATTAGATCTCAAGGGTGGATTTCATATTATCTTTTTATTCTTTGCTGTTAGTTTAATTATTGCATGTAACTTGATTAATGGCTCAGAGTGTCGTAACTATTGGTTTGAAATTATTTTCCGTGTATAACAGATTTGCATTTACTCAGTATGCTTTGTAAACACTCATAGCTTAATTGTTAAAAAAAAAAAACCAATCAAACAAACAAACACAAACTAGAGCCTCCAGAAATCTGGTTCAGTTTTATAAATATTGCTCTTCAATATTACGGAGTTGGAAGTAATTTATAAGGTTTTATAAAGAGCGAATTCCAATTGAATCAGTTTAATTTTCTACGTTCATGCAAAGAAAATATTTTGTACACTTGGCTATTTTTCAAAAGGGAAAGAAGAAAGGAAAATGTAAAAAGGTGTTATTTGTTGCCATTATATTGTGTTTATGAATGAATATCAGTTTTGCACAGTTTGAAGGTTTGTACATGTGTATTTGCTGATTGCTATGTTTTATAATCTATGATATTTGATATTTGAGTTCATATTGTTCGATGCTATTGCCTCATGCCTACAATGTATGACAGAACAGTCAATTGCATTTTTTATGCTTTATTATATTGAAACAGACTTGAGTGCTAAGAACAAGATTTTTATGCTAGCAAACAGTTATTGACCTCTGCAGGTCATAGGTAATTTTGATCTGTTGATATGAAAATATATCACTACATAATCAGCTTATTTCAACCATGAACACTTCCTAAAAGCCTAATTTACAACTTTTAGAGTTCACATTTTATTAGATGGTATATTGCTATATGCATAAGCTCTGCATGATCTCACAAAGTGAATTATTTCTTGTTTGAAGTGTATATATGTAATACTGGCTATCCGTAGCAAGTTTTGTCTTATGCAAGTTAGTTATTTAACCATTACATGTGTACATGAGTTCTATACATGGCTTTGTGCAAATTAGCTGAGTTTGGTTAATGTTCAAGTTTGGTTTTATACTCTAAATGAGTTACAACTTGTTTTGATGTTTTTTCCAAAGTTTGTTCTTACATGGTTTAAAACACATTGATGAATGATTGTTACAGTTTGATGATGTCAAACAAGCCATAGAAATAACAACAGCTACACTGTGATTGATTTATCTCATTATAGAAAGGTTTTAATCCAGGTAGGGAGGATTGTAGTATCTTGAACAACTGCACAATTAGCATTCCATACTTTCTGGTTGTCATTGGTTACTCGTACAAGAACAATGTATAGTGTATTGTAATATGACCTGTACAGCAATTGAACAGAGAATACACACACGTTATCAACCCTGTAATTGAAGGCTGTTGTGTCGTCCTTTCGGCTGTCTAAATAAGGACCAAAACATTACAGAATCGTTCTAGGGATTAGAGACGATAATACAAGAAAACGTCTTTTGCAAGAGCCAAATCTTACTCTGTCTAGTTGTTTGGATATCTGCAGAGCTATGGAGTCGTCCAAAGCTCAGAGCAAAGCCATGCAGGAACCAGTATCTGCCTATGCAGTGTCCCATAAACCAAAGGTTTGGAAGCATAGTGGGGGTAAGGGCAAGAAGCTAGCTCCTAAATTGATTAATTGTGGTTTCTGTGGTAAGCAGCATGAAAAAGACAAATCAAAATGCCCAGCTTATGGCCAAAAGTGTAAGCTGTGCAAAAGAGAAAATCATTTCGCTGTGAAATGTAGACAGAATGAGAACAAGGCTCACAGAGTAGAGACAATTGAAGAGGATGAAGATTCTGAACAAGAGTGTGTATATGTTTCTCTGATAGGCACAGATGAAGCATTTCAGGTATCTGCTGATAGTAAGAGTCCAAATTATCAGAAAAAGATCATTGCAAAGTTTAGAATCAATGACGAAGACGAGATTGGTATGCAGGTTGATTGTGGAGCGACATGTAATGTTATCCATCTAGAAGATGTTCCATCTGGGACAGAGTTAACTAGTACAAATCAGGTTCTGATTGTGTATGGTCAAGTAACAGTACCAGTTGCAGGGAAATGCAAGTTGCATCTTAGGAATGTAAAGAATAACAAGAGGTACTTAGTTCCATTTGTTGTTGTGAAGGGCGAAGTCACAAGACCACTGTTGGGAGCTAGTACAGGCCAGCAGATGAAGTTGATCAAAGTACAGTATGAAAACATTGAAGTTGTTCATGCAGTAGCTAATGATGATATTCTGATCCCATACAAGGATGTATTTACAGGGTTGGGTAACATGCCAGGAGTAGTTCATTTGACCTTAGAGGCTGAGGCAAAGCCAGTAGTGATGCCCCCTAGAAGGGTCCCTCTTTCAATTAAAGAAGATTTGAAAGAAGAGTTGTGTAGGCTTGAAAAGCTGCAGGTGATTGAGAAGTTAGAAGATCCTAGTGATTGGGTATCTAGTCTTGTAGTAGCTAGGAAACCAAGTGGTAAATTGAGAGTATGCATCGATCCGCAACATCTTAATAAGTCGTTGAAGCGTGAGCATTACCCATTGTCAACGATTGATGATGTCCTACCACAGTTAGCGAATGTGAAAGTTTTCAGCAAGGCCGACTTGAAGGAAGGTTTTCTACAGTGTAAGTTGGACGCAGAATCATCCAAGCTTACAACATTTCAGACACCTTGGGGTAGATATAGGTTTCTTCGCTTACCCTTTGGTCTATCACCTTCGCCTGAGCTCTTCCAGAAGCGCCTAGATCAGTGCCTTGAAGGCCTACCAGGAGTATTCGTCATAGCAGATGACATTCTCATAACTGGACAGGGTGAGACACATGCAGAGGCCTGCATAGACCATGATCGTAACATGACTAGTTTCCTTCGCCGATGTCGCGAGCGAGACATCAAGCTGAATTCTAGCAAGCTTGAGTACAAATGTAAGGAGGTGCAGTTCATTGGTCACCGACTGACCAAGGAAGGTGTTCGGCCCGATCCTAGCAAAGTCGCAGCTCTCGTTGACATGCCACAGCCAGTAGATATACCTGGAATCCAGCGATTTGTGGGAATGGTTCAATACTTAGCAAAGTTCTTGCCATCATTGTCGGGGCTCAGCGAACCGTTACGTAGGTTGACCCACAAGGACACTCCCTGGAACTGGGGAGAAGAACAGTCTAGAGCGTTCATCGCGATCAAAGGACTTGTTACAGAAGCACCGGTTCTCCGATACTTTGATCAGCAGTTGCCGGTAGAGGGTCAAGGTGATGCCTCACAAAAGGGCCTGGGTTTCGTGTTGACTCAGAATGACCAACCGGTGACATACTCAAGTAGAGCGTTGACTGAGGCCGAAACTAGATATTCTCAGATCGAGAAGGAACTTCTTGCGCAAGTTTTCGGACTTGAAAGAAACCATCAGTACGTGTACGGTAGAAAGGTGATCCTTTGGACAGACCACAAACCGCTAGTGACAATAACGCGTAAACCGTTGGCTTCTACACCAAAGAGACTGCAAAGATTACTATTGCGAATGCAACAGTACAATGTAGAGATCTTCTACAAGCCGGGTAGAGAGATGATGTACCTAGCAGACACCCTGTCGCGAGCATACTTACCGAACTCCGAGCAATCGCCGACAGAGAAAGAAGTTGAAAGCATTCACATGCTTGAGGACATAGCGGTGTCGCAGAAGACGTTAGCGCTCATTAGGATTGAAACACAACAGGATGAAAGCCTACAAGCGGTAAAGGGACTGATCCTTGAGGGGTGGCCCGAAGACAAGTCTCGTCTGCCACCTGGGACTTCTCCATACTTTGACATCCGTGATGAACTAACGTATGATGAGGGTATAATCTTCCGCGGACAGCGTTGTGTAATTCCTGTCAAAGTGAGACCTCGTGTGAAACAGCTACTTCATAGCGCACACACAGGAATACAGGCCACACTCGCAAGGGCCAGAGAATGTGTATTTTGGCCAGGGATGACAAGCGATCTTACAGACTATCTCTCACACTGTGAAGTCTGTGCAACCTTTGCTCCGAAGCAAAGAAGTGAACCTCTGATCAATCATGACTTGCCGAAACGTCCGTGGCAGAAACTCGGTATAGACTTATTCGAGTTGAACAACAAGAACTATGTTTGTGTTGTGGACTATTTCTCAGACTACTTCGAAGTTCTTCCTCTGCCACACAAGAAAGATACCAGAGCAGTCGTCAGGCGACTAAAGAGCATTTTCGCATGTCACGGTATCCCAGAAACCATTATGTCGGACAATGGTCCCCCATTTAACTCTCAAGATTTCGCGACCTTCATGCAGGAGTATGAGATTGAGCACATCACGAGTTCCCCATATTATCCCAAGAGCAATGGGAAAGCGGAGAGTGCCGTCAAGATTGCGAAGGGTCTCTTACGTAAGACAACTGAAGCTCAAGAAGATTTTCAGCTAGCTCTTCTAAATTGGCGTAACACACCCACAGCAGGACTTGATAGCTCGCCAGCTCAACGCCTGTACGGTCGTCGCACTCGCACTCTTGTACCAACCGCGTCCAAGCTTCTGATTCCACGCACACAAAATAGAGTTGTCGCAAAGAAAGCGGAAAAGCAGAAGAAGCAAAAGCAGTACTACGATAAGAGCACGAAAGAGCTACCACCATTGAAACGCGGAGATATTGTTCGTGTTCAGCCGCAGTCTAACGCACAGAGTAAGCGATGGCACAAAGCGAGAGTAGAGAAACAAGTTGATTCCAGATCATATCTAGTCAGGTCAGAGAATGGCAATATAGTTCGACGAAACAGGAAGCACTTGCGCACATGTAGTAGCACATTCAGTGACCAGTCAGATATATTCTCCACGCCTACTAGTGTAACTCGCGAACAACCAGAGCCATCAACATCCGAAGCGAAGCGTAACGACACAAATTCTCCAGATCACGTAGCGAAGTCTCCTCGTCGCGAAGCAAATAATGATATTCGCGAACCCCAGCTCGCTGAAGAGACTCAAGAACCACCAAGACCAGCTCGCCGTAGTACCAGAGCTCGCCATCCACCAGCTCACATGAAAGATTTTGTTGTTTATCATTAAATAAACATTATGTGTAACTACTTTATATAGATGTAGACAGACAACTATATATTTGTTTCATTAAGAGAAAGTTAATTGTTTATACAGGAAAGTCACCTGTTAATTAACAAGAAAGAAAGTTAGTATGTTGTTTATATTGATTGGTTGATGTTGTTTAGACAAATCAAAATAAAAGTATTTGATTTTGGATCTATTTGAAATTTGATGAAGATGATACATAATCTAAGCCAGTGTTCCAAAGGACTAATCGAGAGAAAACAGAATTTAAGCTCTTATGTATTGTCTCAAAAGAACAACAAAACCACTCAAGTGTAATTATGCATCCATGCTGAAGTTGATTTATTATGATACTATTTCTATAAACACAGATATTTCCAGAGGATTTATAATTAGATTTATGTGTACTGACATGGGCATTCATACATGCATTTCAGGTCGACAAACTAATACACAGGTATTAACTTCTTAAAGAGCAACGTCGATCTGGCGCTGCTCAGTGGCTGCCGGGCTCACGATCAATTGGGCAAAAAGAATTTCCGTTTCGGTTTAATAAAAAAATTTGGAGTGGACTATTAGGCTATTATTATATTATTATTATTATTATTATTATTATTATTATATATGGTTTAGAGTGGCAGTGCGCCCTCTTGTGTTATGTACTGACTTGACAACCAGAATGAAGATTACTAGAATAAAGCACTAACCAGTTGAAGTTGTAAACTTTAAACAGACTTTATTGCCTATTATGTAGAGTCAAACTAAAGCATAAAACAAAAATCATCCGCATAGGTGCAAGTAAACCTGATTTTATGGGTCGCTTCCAGAAAGATATCAAGGAATTCCGGCAACATGTTGTCCGAATAAAAAATCAATTTGAAGCGCTGCTAGATTGCAAGAATAATCTGAAGCCTGATGAATGCATAATACAAATAGATTTTGCGGAGAACTATGTCTGTGTCCCACTTGAAAAGGTTCAAAGTGGCTACTGGAGCCAGGATGGGGTGACACTGCACCCGATTGTTGCGTACTTCCGCGATGGAAAGGGTGAGCTGGCCCATCAAAGCTTTGTAGCCGTGTCCGATGAGAAAGGTCACAACACTTCAAGCGTACTGGCAATTCTCAACAAGCTCATGCCGCGACTCAAAGAGCTGATTCCCCGTCTTCGCAAGGTTCACTACTGGACAGACAGTCCAACATCTCAATACAGGAACAAGACAATGTTCTCGTTGGTTAGTGAGCATGCAGATATATTTGATGGCATATCTGCTCAGTGGAATTATTTTGAGAGTGGACATGGTAAGGGCCTGTGCGATGGGATTGGTGGAACTGTTAAACGACTTGCAGATGCCGCGGTTAAGAGAAGTGCAGCAGTGATACAAGATGCCTTTGACTTTTTCACATGGGCATCACAAGAACGACACGAGAGCTCTGGTTCCAAAATAATCTACTTCTTTGTAGTTAAGGGAGACTGCGCTTCAGGCAGTCTTCTCATTGCGGAGAGGTGGTCGACTGTGAAGACATTTCCTGGGACAATGCAGATCCACGCAGTAATCGGTGATGACAAAGGAGTTCTTCTGAGAAAGTTGTCCTGCTACTGTTCAAACTGCTATGATAGACGTACAAATGGCCAAGTTGAGACAATGTGCGAAGGGTGGAAATACAATTGTCTTCTTCATCGGGCAACTACCATGGCAACAACGGATGTTTCTGAGGCACCAAAGAGTCCAAGCACTACATGCACGGTGACAAATCCTCAGCCCTCATCAACAACCAATGAAGAGTCCCCATGTGATTACGATGTTGACAACTGGATTGCTGCAGTGTACGATAATAACTGGTACATTGGCAAAGTCATTGAATTTGACGACGACGACGACAAGGAGGTTCATATTGACTTTATGGCAAAATGCTCTGGTCCCTTTACAGAGGGTAAATACAAGTGGCCTGTAAAGAAGGATGCAATATGGATTGCACAGAGTAAAGTGTTGTGTAACATTGTACCATGTTTCTGTGATAACTCTAAGAGAATGATCACTTTGTCTGCCGAGCAAAAAAAATTGATTGAAGAAGCGTTTAATGCCTCTGCCTCCCTTAATTAAGACAATATACATGTTATAACAGATCTGAAACATTATAATCGTTATGCAGCAGGGCGCTGAACTTGTTAGTTTGTTAACGACCGGTACGAGTTGAGTTGTTGATTATTGATTTATTTATTGTATAAAACATAAAATCGATAATCACATACAATGTGAAAAGCATGATTAATTGAAACAATGTATTCAGGTTTAAAATGTTAAACTGCACTTTGACATTCAACTACGGTATATAACTTGAAAGATACATGTATACTCGCATTGTTTAATACGGTAAGGTTGATATGCTTGCAGCCATTAAAGCAATTGTATTTGGAAACAAATGTTCATACTGTATGTAAGGAATTCGACTTGCATGGAGAATGTGGGAAGTGAAAAAAAAAGAAGAAAGGAGAAAGAAAGTACAATTTGTAGCCTTTACATTGGCAGAATTGCATATATCACTGTTATAACGATCCTTCTTTGATGATATATCATGGATTTGAATTTAATGATGTAATGCACTCGAACCAACCGGGCAACCATCACATCTAGCAGCCAGAATTAATTAATGCACACTTTACTGCTAGGTCTGACAAGCATTGCAGTTCAGACTGTATGTTCTATTCAACAACTTGCAATGCATGCATTCCATATCCCGAATGCAGCAACTAACAACAGGCGAATGCGAATATTCGGCAGAACTTCTCATAATTATAGTTGTAATTTCAATATTTTACTGTTAAGAAAAAAAAAATTGTATTATTAAGTGTTGTGAGTTCATTGCACATTCGTTTTCATAGTTCATTACCCTTTTATATTTTGTGCGTTATGGTCTGGTGACAGAATAATTGTAATCGCAGATATTGATGTAGATATTTTATGTAACATACGTTACTCTTTTCAGAGTAACTTTGTATATAATTATCTCTGTGTACACTTCATTAATTATCCAAGCAGAAAGAGAACGGAATGAATATGGGTATAATTATAGGAAGAAATACAGATAACACGTTTTGATTATTTTTGAAATTTTAACACTGGATTATTGAATGCCAACATTTCAAACGCAATAAGATCTAAATTTATCGACTTAAAAATCACTTAGTGTTACTATTAAGGATATTTCTATTTCATTGAATCATTGAATCATTTTGAGAATTCATTTTACTCTTTCAATCTTTTCCATGCATACGATAGTACATGTACGCCAGTATATTGTCAGACTTTGAAAACATGTAATTTACGTTACCTGTTACGAAACCTACGTTACCTCG
This sequence comes from Strongylocentrotus droebachiensis, assembly GCA_035222895.1. NCBI lineage: Eukaryota > Metazoa > Echinodermata > Echinoidea > Camarodonta > Strongylocentrotidae > Strongylocentrotus > Strongylocentrotus droebachiensis. The sequence continues at coordinate 90,375 of JAVYIG010000968.1, forward strand.
ATTGATGACACAATTTAAATATCACATAGTGTCCATTCTTAAACTCAATGACTGAAATTAAAAACTGATCATGAAAGGACTTCATGAATGTTAAAAGCATATCTCTGACTTTAAGATATATTGTTCAAAATAAAAAGATACGATTTGTGATTTTGTCTATCATATTTCGGTGTACATACTGATGTTTTGAAAATTTTGATTTTCCAAAGTGATTTCGTAATAAAACTGAATGAACATAATTGATGACCTGCATTAAATTTGGGCACTATGTTGCATATTTTAAAAGTAACATACACTTACCATTCAATAGAAATAACTTTTACCACAACTTTGAAAAAGTGTATCGTTCGGTAACGTAAGTTTCACACTCGAATTTACATGTCATAACGAGAACTTGCATATTAAGTCAATCAGCAAACATCACATGCCAACAATTGCAGGATATTGACTTGACCATGTATGCATTCTTTTCATAATAAAATGATATGTTTTTAACAAAGTTTATTTTTTGGGTATTCTGACTTTCTAATTGCGCCGATATAGTGGTTTTGAGCCAACAGTAGATGCCGTAGCAAAATCTCCCTCAACAGGATGAACACTTAAAAAACTATAAAAAAACAACACCAAAAATTTCCTCGACCATCCCCCCCCCCCCTCACTCCCTTTAGTAAAAAAAAGAAAGAAAGGATTCATGAAAAAAATAGCATCTAACAACATTCCCTGCCTTTCGAGTAAGAAAATAGGGAAAAATAGGGAAAAATAGGGAAAAATAGGGGAAAATAAGCGGAAAATAGGGGTAAAATCGGGAAGAAAAAAAATTGGGACAAAAATTGGTTTTAAAAAAAAAATCAGGGGAAAAAAAAAAATCTGAAAAAATGTTATTACAGGAAGTTCATCTTGAACTTCAGCAAGTTGGCAGCCTCACTCTCAGATCTCACTCGTATAAGTGAACCCAGGTTAGTAAAGTGGAAACCAGAATGTACAACGGAGCTAGAAGCTTTGAAGGATGCTCTTTCCAACCAAAGCTTGGTGCATGATACATCTACAACTTCAACCGGTACATCACATTTTAAAGAAAATGGTTGCGCCCATGTCATGCCAAAAGGCATCACATCATGCCAAGAATATATTCATTATATCTTTAATTTAACTTTAACTTTAACTTTAATAACCTTTAATTTAATCCTTAATTTCTTTAGAATTACTCATTGATATCCATTAACCTTTTCACTCTTACAACTTTCCATTTTACAACGTTTAATTCCATATTGCTTCCCTTTTTTCCTATTCTGACCTACATGAAATGTAAATGTGAATACATCCTGGTTAAGTATAGATTGTTCCAAAGTCCACACTATGAAAATCTGTGTGGTAATCTTCAAGCAACTAATATTTACCTATGTTAAACACAATACACAGGTACAAACATCCCTCATATATCAGCCTTATTAGATAATTCAAAAGATATCAGTTAACAATTTACTTAACTAGCTTGCTGTTTAGACATTCTTTGAAGAAGTCTGCAAAGGTTTCTCTTGACCGGTTCTCATGAGGAAGATCAGGGGGAGAAAGACTACCTCTTCTCAACTCATCGAGTATGGCTGCCTTGCCTTGGTTTAGCTCCGAAGCCAGATCTTTACGTTCAGTACTGGTCAGGCTCCCTGTAAATCATATTCAAGATCATAAGATTATTAATGATAATCTTCTTCATATATCCCTAATGCCAAATAATTCTTAGTTACAGGTTGTGTTGAAATCAAATTTGTTTTGGCTTTGAAAGTTAGCAGAGCGGCTAGCTTTCTCAGCTTACATTTTATCAAAGCTGCCATCGCTCTCTAGAAACTTTGTCAATTTTATGTGAAAACTAAACTCATAAACATGTGTATAGCCAGAGATAGAATTTAGATGTGTATGACATTAAACAAGACTCACATCTAACTGTTATAATTAAGTAGTCTTGTACTTTAAATACAAAACCTTACAAAAATTAAACCTTATCATTTCCGTGACAAAGAAATTTCAGCCAATTGCAAAACTTCACTGTTGTGATAAAAGCTATTTAGCGAGTCTTAAACATTTCTAAATTTAAAACAAATAGAAGAAGAAAAAAAAATCAGATCCCATGACATTTTCTAGTTTTACAATGTTTAAACTGATTAGTCTCTTAATGCCTGACCTTTTGATGTAGCCAAGGTTTCAGAGATGCAATTTCTCAGAACTTGGTCAGCCTGGTGGAGAAGACTAGCAGCACATTCGGCTCTGCTTTGTTCCTATAAGAAGATTTTTTACAAATAGACAGCAGACTATAACAACAACAAAAAGAACTCATGCACATGAAGAATGGTTTGGCTCTTTAATCCTTTTCATGGTTTCATGGCACCTTGCAATTGTCTGAAGCCACAGTAATCATAGTATTCAGTGCTTTGTATATATTCATAAATAAATCCAACCATCTATTACATCTTTCACACTACCTTGACAAGAGAGATAACTGTCAATAACCTGTCTTGTCTGAGGACATAATCACCAGGCTTACATTCATAGTCTCAATCTCTTAATCGAAAGATGAATATATCACTAAACCAATATGTCCTTAAAACAAGAATTACTACAGAACTCACCTTTGCTTCTTCGTCTTCTTTAATGAGGGGTGGAACAGGAGTGAGAAAAGAGGACTGCAGCATCATCCATACAGGTGCACTGGGAATCAGCAAGAAAAGAGGTTTTATTCTTTAGTAATGCATTTGAAAGAACTAATTGTGACTTTTCTGAATGTGTGGTCAAAGGGGCAAGACAAACATATTTGGTCTCCTACTTTACCAAGTAAAATTAAATATAGTTAAACATCAAAACCAAAGAATCATATCCATTGATATTTAATCTCAGCTTAGTTCTGGTAAACTGATGCAACCATCAGGTATACTAAAATATCAGATGCAGTCGGTAATGTACGGAGGGAATAGTAATACCCTGGCTTTGTCCAAAAACTGAATTATTGTAGCAACTACCTTTCTCATTGGCCCATACTTAAGAGAAAATTTGAATGTTACTTGGTTTTAGCAATCATAATTTGGGCTTGGTTGTCACTCTATTACATATCAAGCCGTTATACCCAGCTTTTATCAGGGCTAATTCATTTTGCACAATGCCTGGCCACCATCTTACACATCACAATCGCTAGGAGTAAAACTAGCTATTTGGACACTTACAGAATACCATGGTTAACTTCTTCATCAGCATCAATCAGGATAGAGTTCACTTCCCATGGTGCTTTACTTGCATCAGGTTGCTCAATTCTAGGCGCCATGGTCACGATGGTTTCTTCAGGAATTCCATTCTTTCTTTTTGCGTTTCTTTCAATTGCAATGTCTGTGCTGCATTCAAATCCAATTTGGCAAAATCCGGTTGAGTCTGTACAAGATAAATATTTAAAAAGTTCCAAAATTCAAGTCAAGAGAGATGAAATGTTTTGTTTTGATATGGAGTTATACCCAGGGATGGCAATTTCCCAGGAAATACTGGGAAATACCAGGAAATACTGGAGAATGCCTGCGAAATACTCCTATCCATATCATTAAATATGTATAATGTGAAATAGCAAGCATAGCAATCTAATCAATTTTTAAAGGCACAAATTCAAGACATGCTGCACCACCTTCTCCGGTTGGCTACCCTGAGCTGTCAATCTCCAGGCAGTACATTCATTCGTGAAAACTGTATCATACAGAATATAGTTCTTTGAGGTGTACAAACAAATTATTTCTACTTTTTGAAACCTCACAATCTTACAACTAATGAAACAGACAGTTGTGATAACTTGTTTTCCTATTTTGAATATTTTCAAACTAGTGCAGTTTTTTTCCCTTTCTGATTTTTGTTTTGTTTTTAGTCTCCTAGTCTTATTTGCCCCATACAAATTATTACTGCAAAAAAGTACTCACACTTGCGAGCAAGTTGATACAGGTTGTATCTCATACTCCTATAGAACATGTTATCATCAATAAGGAAGATCAGATTGCTCTCTCCACCGTTCACACTAGCTGCTGCTTCTGATAAGCATCCAACTACCTTCAGCCATACTTCTCTCTGTACAGCTGAAATATCCTGGTTGGCATTGGGTGTAGAGATGGCATTACCACTTTGAAGATCTGTAATTACTTGATGTAATGTTCTGTCTTTCTCTGTCAGTTCTCCAACAATGAAATCTAAGCATTTCACTATTTGATGTCTGTATTCCTTCCAGAGAGAATGTTTCTGATGTTTGGGAATAAGAAAAAAGATTTTATCAATTAGTGAGGAATCATTACTACTTTACCTACCGGTAGGCATAATAAGATACCGGTAGTCATGTTGTCCCTTGTTATATATGTTTTTCCTACTTATCTTTGTCTGCATTAGATTGGCAGATATGGAATACTGTCAGAGAGATGGCAACCAAAAGACACATGTAGAATTGTTAGGGAGTGCTGCATTTTATGGTTTCTGTTTTTAAATATTTAAGATTAAATTTGCTTTCATATAGACAGTTAAAGGGGATAGGTGTCATTAGTGCCACTGCGCATAGTCATTTATGAGTATAATGCAATGTGTCCATGTGGGTATTTTGTGAGCATGGGAGCTTGAATATGTTTAGGAGTGAATGGGTGCAGGGAGGTAAAAGAAAGGAGTGGAATCAAGCTGCTTTCCTTTGACCTCATGCTCCAAGCCGCCAAAAAAGTTGTGCGCTTGTAGTGGACAAGATGTTTTTATTATGACTTCCAAAACTTGTATTATAATTATGTAACCATGCCATAAGATAGAGGAAAATTCACTATCATTCTCCAGTATTTTATAAATAATTTCATTCATGTAGAACATGTCTTTATTCATTATAATATGTTTTAATCATTAAATGTACTAAAAACGGCATTCATGACAATTGAGGTATACAATTTAAACCAATCAGCGAAGGTCCTGTTGGGCGTTTCCTCAGATTTGCCTCAGATTTGCCACGCATAGCACCATTCGCCATCTTACGTTCAGCCGATCAACACGTTTATTTGCTCGCTTGTTACATAGGGAATTGAGTGTTTTCACTTTTGCCCTTTTCGACATTTCTTTGTAGACTGGGTCTACTGACATCTTTAATCCATCGAAAGAGTATTTTATCACATTTTTATTCGTATATTTTGGCGACAATCTATTTTCGAACTGGGTTCGACCATCTTCATTTTGGTGTTGGTTTCCTGTCAACGCGTGAAATTTCTTCACGGAAGCCCGACTTCGAGATAGCGGTTCATCGCTGCACTGCACCACGCCACGTGGCCATCCACGAACATTGGCAGAGTTCATCGCTCTTCAGGCTACCCTTATGTGATCTTCACGACATCCTAGTTCGTTCTTCACGACATGTCTTATCACCCGACGTCCCCAGCAATTCAACCGACGTCGCCGTCAACGAACTTGGATAAGTCTACACGTCCAAGACTTCACAGACTCGCATCGCAGACATCAAGCGATCTCCGCCACCGTCGAAGACGAACTCGATTTCCTCTCCGAACTTCTGAGGTAGATTTTTCCGTAATTAATCTCCTTTAATCTTAGGTATTAATACCACACGTCATATCGCCGACTTACGTACTTTATTACTTTACTTATAAATAGTTACATGAAGGCAAGATTTCGTGACTGATTTCATCACCAGCATTTGTATATGCTGCCTAAATAAAAGGCCTAATTTTTGTACTGGTACACATCGCCTCATAAAAAGGCCTATATACTTATATTTGGCATTGATGCACATCGCCCCATTAAAGGCTTAAGGGGCTATACTTTGTTAAGTCATTTTAGGTTCGAAACCAGGACCATATAGTTCTTGTAACTCGGGGCAGTCTGCCTCAAGACAAGTAGACCACCATTTAAGGTTGTCATTATTGATTGTATATTTTTCACCTGTTTAAATATACAATGGATTATAGCATTAAAATACCACAAAGTTTTCCTAGTCTGATTTAGCAATTTAAATTGATTGAGAAAGTGTTTGGGTGTTTTTGATTGATTGATTCCGTGATTGATTGTTGGAAAGTTGTTTTCTATGTGTTCCACTAAGGGCGTTCCATAAGCAAATTTAACCCCCCAACACCAACTCAACACGCTAATCTGCAACTGTTGACCAGGTGGTGAGATAAAAGAGCGCATAATTTCAGGATTTAGAATTCCTACATCAGAAAATGGTATCCCAGCAACTGTTCGCTGTCCCTTTCAATGGTTTCTCATCAATTGTTGAATGTGTAATGAGTAGAACAAGGGAACACAAACTTGTGTAATTTCATCCTTTTTTCCAACTGCAAAAAAATTAGCAAACTTAAGGTTATCAAAGAGAGTCGGGCGAACTCAGACCAGGGGACAACTTGGCCCAGGTACAAAAACGGTCAGTTTTTGCATGATTAGGTTTAGGGTTAGGGTAAGGGTTAGGGATAGGGTTAGGGTTAGGGATAGGGTTAGGGTTAGGGATAGGGTTAGGGTTAGGGTTAGGGTTAGGGTTAGAAATGACAAAAAATAACCGTTTTTGCAGCTGGGCCGAGTTGTCCCCTGGTCCGAGTTAGCCCGGATCCTATCAAAGATAGTAAATCATGGATTAAATAACGGGATATTAAAACATGCACAAATTAGCGCATTATCCTAAAATATGGAGGTTTTGTCAGGCTCTAATTTTTCTTTTACCAACTTTGGCAGACAAATTATAGGAAGGGCGGAGTACCAACTTTGAAAAATTGTTTGATGCACTTTTCCCAATACAATCCCCATATCAAGTTTGTAATTTACAATAATTTGTAAAAAATGTGAAACAGGTGCCTGGCGGTTTGGGTATGTTTTAGTAGGGTATCTCCACGCCAGAGCTACGGGTCAAAGTCTGGATATGATTCTGAACTAACGCCAAAAATAGGACCAAACCTGCAGTTTGAATTGTTTCCCAGTTTAGGATCTATTCTTGAGTTAGGTTTTGACAAGTCTTTTTGACTTGAGGGCTGAGTTCAGTACTTTCCATTGCTGATTGCACTTTCAGCATTTTCACTTTGGTGTGTTTGTTGTTGTTTTTTTGTCTGTCTCAAATGACTGTGATTGAGTGTTTCAAGAGTTGTAGAGTCTATACAAACCTGCGTCTGGTAGTCTGATGAAACGAGCTGAATTGTTTGGTCCAGATTCCGTGGAATGATTGTATCATAACAAACGTGCACAATAGCAATTGCACCTCCAGGGCCAGTGCATCCACTGCTACCTTTCACGGTCGCGAGTTCTGACAACAGTCTGCAAAGAGTTGTCTTTCCTGAAGCTGGCAAACCACACATTGCACATATACATAGTTTGGCGGACGCCATTTCTAAAGCTTAGTTCGTATTTTCAATGAATTGCATGAAATGTTGAGCAAAGACGGGTAACATTTACGTGTTTCAATGGGAAGTCGCATCGCAAATCCCCCCGAAATCCTCAAGCCACACTAAACACTAAACGAACGTACGTAACATGAGTTCTGCTTCAGTGCTTGTTATGATTTGGATAGAGTATGGAACGCTATACGTGAGATCATGCATCGAGGATAATATTGAAACCGGATTGGATTATTAGCTTTATACGTTGTACATGGTACCGTAGTGCTCGCACCGCATTATTTTCCGCGTTTCGGAGCTTGATTATTTTCATCCAAAGAGATTTTGATAAATTACATATAAGTCATCGGATTATTGTGAATTGAGCATTTAGATATTTCTATTTACTAACAATTTCACAGTAGATGAGTAATGATTGATTTGTTGTTGCTCAATTTGACTATATACCTGCTGAGACCCCATCTTTCAAGCAATTGACCATTCACTATGTTTTCATACCATTAACTCACTCCATCCTCTTGTATTTCTGGTTATTCTAATATACTAATAGTACAGTTAACAGTGAGCCAACTGATGCATTTATTTGATACGCTACCTCGATCCCTACGCTTCTTCTTCGCCCCCCCCCCCCCCCCCTCTCCCCAATTTTCCCAGTCAATGTCCTATTTTATGTGCCATTTTATTTTATGACCAACAAAATGAAGTTATCTTTATCTTAGAAGGTTTCACACAAGCTCTTCCTCATTTTACAATCTGTCACTCCATGATATTCCCAGTATTCTCCTCGATCGATCAAGAATATTATTTCTGCAGCTTGAAGGTTCACCTTGATACTAGATTGGTATGAAGAAAAATAGACAAAATAATGAGACAATTAACGTTATGACGTATCTTGCAAGCTCCTCATCCACTTGCTCTGTAAGAAAGGGGAAAACGAAATAATATATATCAGGCGCAGAAGCGGATCTAGAGGGGGGGTTGGGGGGTTGCAACCCCCCTTGGGCGGCCCCCCCCCCCCAAAAAAAAAGGAAAAAAAAAGAAAAAAAGAAAGAAAAAAAGAACGCACGCTGGAGAGAAACCCTTTCAAGTGCAAATATTGTGAGAAGATATTCAACTCATCTGGTAACTTAACCAAACACATGATAACTCTGGATATGTATTAAACTGTTACTTGATTTAAAAAGACGTTATCATGCACTGCTTTTTATGGTCTCCATTGTGTTAATAGATGCCAGGAAAACATCACTTACGGGGTTCAAATAAACACCCCCCCAAAAAAAATCGGCTCGCCGCTTCGCGGCTCGTGGACGATGCTCCGCATCGTCATTATTTTGGTCACCCCCCCCCCCTTAGCAAAAAGCTAGATCCGCCCCTGAGGCGCGGATCCAGGATTTTCCAATAGGGGGGGGGGGGGGATTCCTCTGTGTGGCCATGCCTTGAACCATAATGCATGGCCCTACAGAAGATTTGTTCATGTTGGGGGCCGGGGGGAAATGCAATGAATTTTTGATAATTTATTGCATTTTCTTCGTTTTGGGGGATTTGTGGGGGCGGCCGCGTACCCTAGCAACCGCTGCGTACAGTCATGATTCAGTGGCTAAGCAATATGGCCTCGTTACTGTGAGGCCCCATGATCAAAACTGTGTCGATGTGCTATATTAGTGCCCTTTTGTGAGGCATTAATCCTCATTACTGTCAGTTATGACTTAAGGACGTAGGTCCCCTAGCTGATTAGCCTAGTAGCACACACATGCTTTAGCAGTCACGCAAAACAAACACTTACAAATTATTATTCAATAAAATCTGAGAATGTATACTATTATCTAGATCTATTAGAAATAAACCATTGTCAAAATCATTCCATAAATATTAGGGTAAAAATAATTATTCCACCATTATGACCAAGAGTGTATCAATAAAATTAAAAAATAGTAGACATTGAGGCAATGACGTCACAGACTCATGAGTGAGTTGCCAATTTTTTGTGTGATTTTCAAAGTTTGTCATGTCATTTATAATTCAAAACTTTCTTATTAGTTATCCGATTTTGCTCAAACATTTTTTGATTTATTTGTCTGAAAATTGTGCCCGATACCGGTACGGTGCTTCAATATGTCCTTGTCAGTGTGTTGAGTTGAAATAAAGGTCTGCGAGATTTTCACATTTACCCCCCCCCCCACTCTAAAGGGGGTGTGGGCGTGCGACACCCCCACCTGTCAGGATCATGTCGGTAAAATGTCGCTGCTGTCGGGAAAAACGAGAAAAAGGGTAGGGGGAAACAGAAAGGGGAAAGGGAAAGAAAAGAAAAAAGGGAAAATAATAGAAAAGAAAGAAAGAAAAGAGAAGAGAAGAAAGAAGAAAAAAAAAAGAAGGAGAGGAAAGAAAGGAAAAGAAAGAAAAGAAAGGAAAGGAGAAAAAGGGGAAGAAAAAAAAGGAAACAAAAGTTACATAAAGAAAGAGAGGAGAGGGGGGGGGGGTAAAAGCCTGAGAGGAGAGGGGTGGGAATAAGAAAGAAAGAGAGATGTTGGGTGGAGTCGCCACGTCGAGGGAGCAAAAAAGATACGCATAGATAATTATGTTGCTGTTTCGGATCCGCTGTGTAGGTATTCTTGCTCGATCCTCGTGTAATAAATCAATGCAGAAGTTTGAAGTCGGTGAGATGTATTATGTCGGTCGGCCGGCATTTTGTTTCCCCCTCGACGACTTTGTTATAGAACATAAAGAAACATTTTTGAAAGTTCAGACAATGATTAAGAGTCGGTACAACGAATCGTCTTCTTTCTCTAATAATTAATGAAACGTCAAAGCTTCGCGCGGGAGGAGGACAACTGGAAAATAACTTAGTTCCTGGCCCCGGGTTTATAGGGTTAAATTTGTAGACATTGGGACATTGGCATTAATATATTTGTCGGTAATTGGTGGTTAGTTTTGTCGGTAATCGGTGGCCACCACCCAATGAAAAAGGTATTGCGACGCCCCTGCCCCCACCCTATTGGTACCCTACTACCGCCCTACCTCTACTAGTCTACTGCCATCCTGACTACCGCCCTAGTGCCCTACACGTTCTTCCAATTTACCTTTACTACCAAAGCTAAAGCTAGGGTAATAATTTCCAAAATTCTTAGGAATTAAGCGCATATAGGGACGTTATGCGCTAGCTATATACAAGAATTGAATAATAATAAATAATACCACCCTCTGTTCTGCCATACTACCATCCTAACTCTACTACCACCCCACTGTTTTTCCATCCTACCTCTACTAAAAGGGGCACTTATGAGAATGGAAAATGGACAAATTGTTGCAATGCATATAGGAACTTGTCGAAGGAAAAGGGGCACGTGTCAAAATAAAGGGGCACTTATCAGAGGTGAAAAGGGGAACATACACTATTAAAAATTAATAGGGGCACTTTTCCAATGTAAAAAAGGGCACTTTTGGGGTCAAAAGTTAGGGAAGCACTGTGCCCCCAAACCCCACGTACGCCGCGGGCTTTACAGTTCTGTGGCGTGGTGGTAGAGATCGAGGGATATATCTACAACCAGCGTTTCATACTCGATCCTGAGCAAAGTTACAAACGTAAACACATTCAACACACAGTACACATGTGGACCGCGACCGGACGCGGACAGGGTCTGAATAACTTTGAGTTGGTGGTAATGCTAATGGTAAGCATAGAATATTTAAATGTTGTTTTAACGGTCAAAGACAAAGTAAATCAGGAGAATTTTTTTTTTTTCTTGTGCAGCTAGTGCAAAGTTAAACGTACGTTCAAGTGTACGTTGCTGTCGTCGAGATTATAAATAAATAATGAATGGAGAATTAAAAGTCACTATAGATCTAGGCCTAATTACCAGATTACTGTCATTGATGTTGATAAATTACCTGGGTAAACAAGACATATTATCATTTTTAGCAAGGCTCAAATTAATATATTTTTGTTCACTGTCCCTTGATACTCCTAAATTCTTTGCAATTCCGTCATCATTTATTATTTAAGTCGGCATTTTCCTGTTACAAATACAAATTTTCAAGTAATCATGGGGGCTACTGATTTTCAACCCGTGATGACATTCTCTCCATTTCTTCCCGTTCTGCACATTATTTCCTCCTCATCATTCAGAGCAACCTTATTTACATTATTTTTTTAGTCTTTACCATATCCTTCCACAACATCTTTGGTCTTCCTCTTCTTCTCAATATTGATTAACTGGTCGAGGGTCATTATTTGATGACCAGTCTTTTGGAATCCCCAGATTCAGAGGATTCACGCTTTTCACAACGTAAAACTTCTCCATGTTTCTGTCCTTGCGCGATTGCCACTAGCTCCAGCAGATATGGGGGCGTTGGGGTGTACACCAAGATGATTCCACCAAGATGATTCCAGCACTGAAAGACTTACCATATGAAACCCGTCTTCAACGGCTCAACCTACCTACCCTCTCGTACAGACGCCTCCTTGGTGATTCAAGTCTACAAGATCATGCATGGCCTCAACGATATCAAGATAAACAATCTGTTTACAATGAAGGAGCTGGAAACCAATCTACGAGGCCACAACATGAGGATCCACAAGGAGCGTGCACATCTCAACATCCGCAAGTACAGCTTCACACACCGTGTAGTCAACACCTGGAACAAACTACCGATGTCAGTAGTGAATGCACCAACAATAAACAAATTCAAATCAGAGGTGGATGCCTATCTTTCAACACAGCTCGACAAGTTTAGTTATAGGCCCAGCAGGTGATAATCCTGTTGAGTCTGCCCACAGATCCAGCAATGGACCTATTGTATTACGGAACAAACTCTTTGCAGTGGTGTACTGATGAACTATGGGAGGGCATTACAAGACATTGTCTTACTAAGGAGCCCGAAAAGACAGGTGAATACAGGTGAATACACTGGTAGTACTGGCGCAGTATAGCCACTGTTGACGGCCCCACTGCACTGCGAGCTCCCGTCGCTTGTGTTGGTAATACTCATAGAGATATCGAGCGAGAAATCATCAGTCACCATCGATCATCATCATCATCGACATCGTTATCATCATCGTCATCATCATCATCATCATCATCATCATTATGATCATCATGATCATTATTTAGAATCCGGGCCAACTCTGGACTTAATTGGGGCGAACACGGACTTGCTGCAATTAATGCGAGGACGAGTTAGCCTGGTAGTAGGGTGTCTGATAGTGCACCTGGTTTTGTGTACTAAAACCCTTCCCATAGACATTGCACACATCCCTATGAAGTCTATATATGTGCATTGTGCGACCATGCAAAATTGGTCAACATTTTTGAAAATAAATTGAGATTCAAACCTTTATTTGTTGTGATCCTGAAGGTGATACTCAATAAATGAGGTGTCATATTAAAGGGCAGATTAATCTTCATATTTCCAAAGGGATGTCATTTCGGATTTCTAAAAATATCTTGGTCAAAACAGCGATTTAAATGTTGTTTCCATGGTAACTCAGAGATTTTCCACTTTTGAGATTCGACCCCCCCCCCCCCCCCTCCCCCCGAGGGATAATTAGTTCAAGTCGTAAGGAGATCACATAGGATTTAAGTTTGAAAATACCCTCCCCCCACTTTTCGGTATCGCCTATTAAATGGCTTAGTAATGCACCAAATGGACCAAAATTGGATGAATATTGCCTAGATAATTTCGGGGCACCGTATCTTTTGATAGAGACATCAGTGATCGAGTCTTGAAATTGGAAATTTGTTCTTCTGAGTAGTTGATTTTTTTTCAATTATCCTACCATAGTGGTGAAAAACACTATGACACCCTACTGGTAGGGTTGGATCGATCATGAAATACCAATGCGTCTGTTTGTGTGCTCATTCCTTATTGATATAAGGGTAACCCTTTCTGACCAAAATTGTTAATGGAATTGTCTGAAATAATGATTATGGAGATATTCTAGAACTTTACTTGAGGTTAAATGTAGGTATCACAGTGAAATTTTAAAAGTTTCTAAATTTCACTTCCCCTGCCCATTTCCTTTTTGAGCACATGAAAAGAAGAATTTTGATACCTCATTTGTCAAGTTTGAATAAGTACTTTTGAAGATACATGTACGGCCACTTACATAAAAGACGAAATGGTCAAATTTTGCGTAATTAGGCTATAACTGACAATTAGCCATTTTCAAGGTGATATAATTTTGTAATTAATTGATGAATCACCTTTCTTTTCAAGAAATCTGTTCTCTGTATGAATTTCTACATGCCTATTTTTTTTAAGGTTCTTTTGACAAATATTTTTTTTGTGTGGAATTTTTCAAATAATTATATGAAGCCCATTTTGATGCGTGTGACAAATGGCTATTTTTGCGTCGCCGGAACAAGTTTTCATGGGTTTTGAAACATGGCTAGAATTAAGAGTGTCTATCAAGAGGGGCTGAATTTCGGCATGTCTGGGGTATATATATAGATTAATTATTTCTGTAAGTTTGGACCATCAAATCCATTTAAATTAATTTTAAATGGCATTTGAAAATGGCTCTAAACTCTTCAAGAAGTCCAGGTAAACAAAGGCTGGGTTCGTGTACGTATCTTGCATGCAGGCCGGCTATCACGTCGCTTCATGCGTGTGCGCGATATCGAAACATACATTATACGTACGCTATACCCTCGCCCGCGCTCTTGCGCACCGAGTCATGAAAATGTCTCACATAGCTGATCTTTGAACTTGGCATCTCTGCCTGCGATCATTATTATTACCAGTTCAGCTTTGTTTCAGTGCCACCGCTACCGCACCAAACGGATGAGACCCAAATTTAAAGCTTGTGTCTCAGATAAGGACAGTTGTCCCGCTGAGACTACATGTATGTGGACTGGCTCCACTGACAGCTGCCTCTATGTACATGTACTTTAATTTTACTGTTTAGTCAGGGGAGGTTACGCAATGCAGTTTGTGTGTGATTTCCGATCTCATCGTGTGGAGTACATGTAGCTTCAAGAAAACAGACAGATTAGCTGAAAGTTAATTACCTATATTTTGATGTTTTGAAATGATATTTTTATGTTATATTTGGAGTGTATAAAAATTAGATCTATATTCTTTCCAATTATTTCAAAAAATTTAGGGTTATCTTTTCGCCGGATTCCAGCTAAAATGAGCTACCGGTAGTTTTAATATACTGTACCTCCTTCTGCGTGCGGCAAGGGTAACCATCTGTGTTTGCCAAAGCCGGAAGGGTGACAAAGGCCTGTTTTATTAAAGAATTTCTCATACCAGACGGTTATTTCTGACGGTTATTTCTGACAACTACAAACAGAGCTTTATTTTGCCAAGCTCAAATAGCTGAGCTTCCTGGTTTGTGTCGTGGCTGTATGGGTGGGGAAGGCTCTGTCAGGTTGTAGACCCAAATCAAAATCTAAAGACTGAGAGCAAGGTCCTTACAACCAACTTGAGAATCAAAGTTGTTGTTGTTTGTCATAGCAACTTGATAGAGTCTGAGTCTTTGCTTTTTAAAATTTGGTGAGGCCTTATTCTTAGACCGAAAGCTTCAGACTCTGATATCAATGGTGACCCGCTGAGTCTATGTCTTGCTTCACTGTACTGACTGCCTCTGTACAGAGACTGAAGTGCAGTACAGGTTGAGGCCTCTTCACACCAAACACGACCCCCCAAAACTACAGCATGACATGCTAGACGATAGACTACAAGAATCTGTTCGCACTATATACACAATATTTGCCAAAATGTGGTGCATGGTGTGATGTAATTCAAAGCATTCTGGATCAAAAGAACTGCTTAGAGTTAACTGGCTGTGAGCAAAATTGTTATTTGGATAGATTATGTCTGATATTATCTACATGTAGATTATTAAACAGTGCCTTAGAGAATCACATTTCTACCTGCAAGCGCGTAACCAGGATTTCATTTTAGGAGAGGCGGAAGTGAGCACGCAAAGCGTGCGATTCAATCACAGAGCGCGTGAAGCGCGCTCCCTAGGGGGGTGGGTGCAGGGACGTTTCATTAAATTATTAGAGAAAGTAGACGATTCGTTGTACCGTTCTCTACTCTTAATCCTTGTCTTAATTCAGTTTCTTTTGACGCTTCATTAAATTATTAGAGAAAGAAGACGATTCGTTGTACCGTTCTTGACTCTTAATCCTTATTTGAATCAAGTTCCCCTTCCTCCTCGCGTAGCGCGGAAGCTTTGAGGTTTCATTAAATTATTAGAGAAAGAAGATGATTTGTTGTACCATTCTCGACTCTTAATCCTTTTTCTTCCTTTCTTTTCTTTCTCTTCATCGTCCTCTTCCTTTCTTCTTTCTCTTTTTTTTTTTTTTTTGGCCGGCATTTTTTTTTAGGGGGGACTGCCCCCACCGCCCCTCCGGCTATGCGCCTGTCTACCTGCTAATTTCCTTTGTTCCATTTGAGTACATCTCTCTTTACAGAGTATTGCATACTATGGAAAAAATAGTAAGAAAGCATGTCATACATCATTTAGAGCAGAACAAGTTAATGTGTGATGAACAACATGGATTTCGGGCTGGAAGATCTTGTTCGACTCAGCTATTAGAAGTTTGCGAGGAGGGGACAGATGTCATTGATCAGTGTCATAGTGTAGACTGCGTCTATCTGGATTATCGAAAAGCATTCGACAGCGTGCCACATCAACGGCTCATATGTAAACTTCAGTCTTATGGAATAGAAGGTCCCTTACTTGCCTGGATTAAAGACTACCTTTCAGACAGGACTCAAAAAGTTGCAGTAAATGGGAAAGAGTCGAGATCCATTCCTGTGACAAGCGGTATTCCGCAGGGAAGTGTGCTCGGACCAACATCGTTCAACGTCTTCATCAATGACCTGCCATCAACGGTTGACTCCCACATGAAGCTTTTTGCCGATGACACTAAGTTATACAGGACAGTGGACTCTAAAGCCGACTCAGATTTGCTACAGATGGATATCAACACCGTAACAAACTGGTCCAATGTATGGCAATTACCCTTTAATGAAAGTAAATGTAAAGTACTTCATTATGGAAGAAAGAACCAAGGATTTGACTATACACTGGCTGCTGGTACAAATACATTTTCAGTTCCATCTGGTGATGAAGAAAGAGATTTGGGAGTGCTGTTTCAACAGCACCTGTCTTTTAGCACCAATGCAGCAGATGCTGCCAAGAAAGCCAACATTAAGCTAGGAATGATAAAAAGGTCGTTTTCAGCCTTGCAAAAGAAGGGGTTCCTTAGTCTCTACAAAACTATTATTCGACCAACACTAGAATACTGCAACTCTGTATGGTGCCCAATACTCAAGAGAGATGAAGACATACTAGAAAAAGTCACGCAGAGGGCCACCAGACTTCTTCCTGAACTGAAGCAACAAGCATACCCAGACAGACCTAGAGAACTACAACTTCCTACCTTGGCCTACAGAAGACAAAGAGCAGACCAGATACAGATATTGAAAATCCTGAGAGGCTTTGACAGAGTGAATCCTTCAAAATTCTTCCAACTTGCCACTGGCTCAACAACAAGAGGACATGATTTCAAGATTGCCAAACAACGTTTCAACACAAGACTTAGGCAGTATAGTTTCTCAATAAGGAGTATAAACAATTGGAATGCCCTGCCTAAGGAAGTAGTCAATGCTGCCACCATTAACCAATTCAAGTCATCCCTAGAAAGGTATTGGAGAAACAATCCAATTAAGTTTGAACCATACTTGAGACGGGATGCAACAGTAAAGAGGGACAAATAAGCTAAGCTTCCAGTCTCTACACCCAAGTATACCCAAGTAAGTAAGTAAGTATTTACTGGGGTGTGCAGGTGAACCAATACACAGGGGTTTCCCCCTACTCTTATATGAATAATGCAGTGGGTTCTTAACGTGCAAAGGTGGTGACTCTCCTCTACATGCGCCCTCTCTATATTAAAGGTAAAGACCAGTAATGGTCATGCGATTGCATTGTGAAAGAAACGTTGTGGAATCGATCAGAAAACGTTGATCATCTAGCATCTAGCATCTGCAAGGTTCTGGAATCATCAAAATGATAAGAAATTTGGCCCATTCTTCGTAAAGTTACAAGCACTATACACAGAAAGATGTATATGGGACTACCCTATATCTCTCACACGACCATGAGAGAAACAAATTTACCAAATATGTGAATTAGTAGGCAGTTTCCCAGCAAATTTTTTATCATCATGTATTAGTCAAAACATATTCTTTCACATGATTGGTAATGAGAGCTTCCATTTCATTTTTTGAAATTGGGGCGTTACCAATACTGGTTACCTTTAAACAATGCCCAATCGGTGACCATTGGTCCCCCATGATCCTCTTTTTCTTATGTTAATTGAGAGCTGAGTTGATGAGATAACCACCAGTCCAGTGACCTTGCAAGGCGGTCTAATCCCTCCTGTAAACTAGTACTGATAAGCTTTAATGCCTATCCGAGGCACGGAGTGTTTTCCACTTAACCATAACCTGTGTCTATGAAACAAGGGGAGTGGCACGTTAACACACAACGTAGGCTTCAGTCATCCGTCTGGGTGGGATTTCGAACCCGCGATCTCTGGTTCGACAGGCAGACGCTTTACCGACTGAGCCAACTCGCCTCCCTCACAAAACTAAATAAATATTTCATAATTTCTCAAATTAAATTGTTAACATTAGTACTCTGTTTTAGTGATTATCATTTCAATCAATATTGTCATTGGTCCTATTAAAATGGCCATATAAATTGGAGTTCCATATTAGACCATTCACATGTACGTGTTCATGTAGTAGCTTTTGTCTCCTGTGCAGTGCAGTAGTGAAATGGTGCAGTGGCAATATTGTGGAAAAATAATTGTGCAATAGTGCCATCTGTTGGGGATGTACATAGTCATGAAATGTAAGTAAGTAAAAACAAATCAAGAAGATATACCTTGTGAGTTTGCAACCATAATTAGTAGCAAATTTGTATTAACTCATTTCCTACTGGAAGTGGGTGGACTTCCATGTTTGAATTACATGTTTAAAACAGTTTATAATTGTATTATTTGACATTAGTTTGCATATTATAAGATACACACGAGAGGAGAGGAGCATAATAATAACTTTGCAAGCGCTTTCGATTCGTTCTCAGGTGAAGACTATAATTTTTCACTTTTTTTTTTTCAATTCAAAATATATTATCTGATCCATTAAGTGTAACATGCGGTGCAGAGATGCCAACTAGTACGGATTTCCCGTAATTGGTACGGAAATTAACGACCATTACGGCAGTACGGAATGTTGTCTAAAAATTACGTTTTTTTTTTTTTTTTTTTTTTTTTGCGCATAGGGATCTATCGTAGCAAGTGCTGTACAGTATGGTGGCCATCCAGCACTCGCTGCATGAGAAAGATGGACAATTATCAAGTATTCTCTTAAAAGCCAATTTTTCATTGAAAACTTATGTGTTGTGATGAACTGAAAATCAATATTTAGCAACTTTGTGGGAGTAAAATCATGCGCGCATGCGTCCGCTTGCCATTCTTTTAAGATTCATGGCGCCGCATAGGAAATTACTGATTTATTCCCCAAATTACTGATTTTGAGCCTTATGGTTACTGATTTGTGCTCTGAAAGGTTGGCATCCCTGGCGGTGTGCCCCAAGGCTCAATCCTCGGCCCCCTGTTATTTTTATTATATATAAATGATCTTCCCAGTTGCTCAAGTGAATTGAAGTTTGTATCGTTTGCCGACGATACCAACATTCTTTACTCAACAGATAATTATTCATCAATTAATGATGATTTGAACAATAAATTGACCAACGTGTCATACTGGTTTAATAGTAATAGATCCTTAAATACTGAAAAGTCCAATTTAATATATTTTTACAATAGAAAATCACATATTCATTCCAACATTTCTAAAGATTTAAAAATATCAATGAATGATAAAATTATCCAAAGAGTCCACACTGTTAAATTTGTAGGCGTTTTAATTAATGAAAGTATGTCATGGACTGACCATATTTTGTATATAACTAATAAAGTGTCAAAGAGTGTTGGTATCGTTGGAAAACTCCGCACAGTTTTACCTCAAAGCATATTGATATTGTTGTACAATACATTTATTTTACCATATTTGACATATTGTAATACTGTTTGGGCAAATACCTTCAAGTCAAAATTGAACTCTCTTTTTTTGTTACAAAAGAAAGTGGTTAGAATTTGCTCTCTAACTTCTTATCGTGCCCAGAGTGGCCCCAGACTAAACCATTATTTATGAATCTCAAGTTTCTTGATGTGTATCAACTAAATAAATATTGCATCTTAATTCTATTATTTAAACACAATCAAGGTTTTTTGCCCAGTTCACTTAACAATATGCTTTCACTCAATAATGCAATTCATACTTATAATACAAGGAATAGAAATAAATACCATCTATGGGTTGTTGATAAATCTTATTTATTATTTTATTTCAGACATAAAGCACCAACAATATGGAATACTTTGCCAAATAACATAACATCTATAATGAATTACAATGAATTTAAAAGGAGTGTAAAGCAGCATCTAATTACATATGATTTTGAGTAGAATACTTTTCCACTTTATATATATATATATATATATATATATATATATATATATATATATATGTATGTTTTTGTAGGGATTGTATGGTTTTTTGTTTTGTTGTTATAAAAGTTTTCTTTGGGGCAAAATAAGTTTATGTAATTTCAAATCTTTATTATGTTCATCACAATTTGTTTAATTATTTTGGGGGAGATATCTCGGCAAAATCATTTATTTGGGTTTTGATAACTCCCCTTTTTCCATTATTGTTTAATATTTTAATGTACTTATGTATATTTTAGTGAAAGATTTTGCATGTTATTATATGAATGTGTTTTTTGTAATGTGATTTTTATGGAAATGAATAAACTTATGGAAAGGCAAAAACTATTACATGAAAATGTACAAGTGAATGTTCTAATGGAATTCCAATTTATATGGTTATCTAGGACCAATGACAATATTGATTAAAAAGATAATCACTAAAACACATCTTTGAACAACAGAGTGCTTATGTTAGAAATTTAATTAGGGAAATTAGGAAATATTTATTTTGTTTAAGTAATGTACATGTAATCAAATTTCATGAATGGCTGTACAGGTAGAAGATTAGATTGACGAATAATTCATATATTTGTAAATACAGTGTAATTTTGTGTGTTAGTACTGATTTCAGTTATAAAGATTAATTTTTCTTCCACTATTTATGCATATTTATATCATATTCTCAAATACATTCTTTCAACCTTTCAGCATCTCAAACTTTGTGTCATTTAAGAAAATGTATCTTCATGTGACAAGATGATTTTGTTGTAACATACATTTCAATATGATATTTTTGCGTAATGGAAAGAAAAAAAAAACTTTTGATATATGTCTTACAAATCGTGTCTGTTATTACGACCTTCAGTGGCAGATCCAGACAAAGAAAAGAAATGAAAAGAAAAAAGAAAAAAGGATTTATCACTTTTTTAATTCATATAATTCAGTCTCAAATCCGCCTTTGGTGATATATACGCATGCTTCAAGTACACTGCATATGCATAGGCAATTTTTTTTTTTAATGATTTTTTTTTAGAGGGGTGGGGGGGGGGGGGGGGGGGGGTTTGGGGGGGCGCATGACCATGTGTCCCACCTCTGATTTTAATTATTTATGAATGGTGCTTTTGCAAGTATGCATAATTCACTCCTCATCATATCCTCCCCTCTTCATATTCTCCATCCATTATAATGTATGCCCTTCAGGATATCCTGCATCTTCTTAGTGATTTTAATCCTATGACAGCGGCATCTTACAAACACTCCATTAGATGAGATGGTCATGCATCTCTACTGCCAGTGAAGACTTACAGGTCAACATCTCATTTAACATCTCATTCCTCTACACCTAATAACATTTGATTGGTTCTACGTTTCAAATTGCATTGGAAGATCCCAAACCTTGTGTGTAAGGTTGTGTTATATGCTGGTGCCTGCCCTGTGTGTATACGTGCGCTGTAGGGGTGTGCAGCAGTGCATGCTCAAAATGGTAAAAAAAAAAAATGTGCAGCTAGCTAGCCTAGCTGGCTGGGTACGGTGTGCATGTAAGCAAAGTGTGCATGGAGCTAGATGCCACTGTCTGTCTGCTATCTTTTGTTGCGTTATTGTCGTCATCCAGGCTGTGAGATGCTAGAGAGCTCATTATGACCTTTCATTGCCAGTTTGCCATCATCTCTCTACACTGCAGCCAGCCATAATAAATCCAACCTAAGTCTTTCTTGTTTGTCAATTCCTAATCTTACTGCTCTATCCATCTGCATCTTTTATTACAGATGAGGTAAAGGAAGAGCGGTGGAGTGCATTTAAAAAGAGAGGTGAAAACACGTCGGTGATTTCTGGTTGTACGATACGGCCGTGGGAGCTTTTAAGAGGTTTAGTGATCTGTATTTACAGGTGAGTGTTTTGAGGCATTGGTCTCATTATGTCTTGGCATTCATCATTGTTCAGTGATTGGGCTCTATAATGATTTGATTGTTTGCTGAATTACCAATTTGATACGATGAATGTTGCATTGATGTATGTATGTATGTATGATGTCATGACTGAATGCTTTTGTGTGTTTATAAGAGATGCAGTGAAAAAAAAAGAAGATAAGGTTCAATGTAATTAATATTTTACACACACAGCATTTCATTTCCCTTCATTTCCTGTTCAATAACCAAGATTATAACTGTTGTATATACAGGAAGTCATGATTTGTTTTGGTATCATTAAAGGGATAGTAGAGTTTTGTTGCAGAGGGCGCTACACAAAATAATTTTTTTGGTGAGATAATGAAAAACTGAGTGTCAGATTTGAAAGAACATACAATTTAAATGACAAAATCATCTTTGTTGGATCAAAATCGGTTCAGAGACGGCTGAAATATCCATAAATATTTGTGGTGGCCCACAAATATTTGATAAGCTGTTGAAAAAACAAGATAGCACCTTAATAAGTTTTATTCCAGCCACATACTGCCGATCTTGGCTTTTTCGTGTTTGTTATCATATGCACAACCAGCCGGCCTTTAATTAACGGTCACCGTATTATTTTGAAAGTGGAGCTGAATTGGTATGATTGTATTGGCTAAATTTAACTTATTTTGGGGTCTAAAATTACCTTCATAGCAATTCAGGTCCTAAAAGAGCACTAGATATATGTCATAAATAAGAATAAGAGCAATTACCATGCACTTTGAAGGCATTTGCAGTCTGAAACAAGAACTCAACTATCCCTTTAACTGACTACTGGATCCAAGGTTCTTTGACGATGTACATGTAGGGCACACAAGGCACCAAAACTGCTGACAAGCAAAGACAAAAAATATTTTTCACAATTTTCTTTAAAATTTACTAATAAGAGTTGTTTGACTATTTACAACTCAAAAATGAATGCTGTGTATGGCACCTTTGTTTGATTTTTAATAATAAAAATGAAATATGAGATTTGTAAGGTGCCAAATCCATTTGAAATCAAATGCTCAAGGCGCACATGTGCAAAAAAATGAAATCACTTATGAAATCATCTGCATTAAACAAAAGAACATCAGGAGTATATAGAACATACCCAAATGAAAAAGAACAATTGATTATATGCCAAATAAACATATTTTTTTCAGCGCCTTTGATTAAATAGGCAACTAGATATTGGCGCTTTATAAATTTCTGGATTAGATTGGATTTTAAGATATTTTTTTACATTGAGGTATAGGTGTGTACATGTACATTTCCTGGTTCATATTTCCGTGCATTATAAACTTATGGTGGCATATTGTAATAAGATCATGTCTGTACTTTGTCATTCAATTTAGTTTTCTGCTCTCACAATATGGATCTTAAAAAATCAACAGAACTTGATCAGAATTACATTCTTCCCCTCTGAATGTGATTCCAAAGAATTCTTGCCTCATCATAAAGGGGACCATGGCTGGGGAACTAGCTCAAGTCATTTCTTTCCAATAAATTGAATAAAGGGGCTCAATATGCCTACGTGTAGATCCAATTGGATGTGAGAGATGAAGATTGAGAAAGCCCTGGCCTCTCAAATTGAATTGCTGAAATTGATGATTTTGAGAGAAAAGAGATGCAGTGCCAGTTTACTAACTGTTTGGAAGAAAGAGATCAAGAATTTACACTGTGCTTTTAGAGATGATTTATCGTAAAGAAAGAGTGTCTATTATTCTAATGTTCCTTGACACTCAGTGTGCATTACCAAGTCGATTGCAATGCTTACTCAGATTTCTAAATTGAAGACAATAGGCAAGAAATATGTTAATATCAGTAGTAGATAGCAGGCACTGTAGAAGGATTTTAAAGGGGCCAGTCACTTCAATTTTGTTTTTTTACGACTAATTATGTTTTTAGTGAACATCAACAACAAAAGAATCTTGATCAAGATTTCTAGGGGTGAACGGTTATATAGGGTATGAAGAAAATAAAGAACAACATTAAAAACATGCACATAGAACACCGAACAAGTCGGAATTGATTTCTGGGTTTTATGCATGTACATGTATGCTTGAGGCTGAATCTAGTATTCAATGCGCAAGTTGCTTTTTGTCTTCTTTTGGCGATTCTATGCAATTTCTCTTTAAGCCTAAATAACACTAGAGCTACGGGTTGACTCCCGACAATCTCTGGTCTGGAGTGGGTTGTTAGAGGTCGCAAAGAGGTTTCAGGGAGTCTTTAAAAGGTTGTCAGTGGTTGGTGATTGGTCTCCAGAGCATTTTGGTTGTCTGGAGGTTTACGCTGCTGCATCAAAAACCTTTTGCCGACCGAATTGGATGTGGAAAGATTTTTCTTGGTTTTCCAAGGGTAGGCTACAATTGTCAGATTGATTAGGAACTGATGGCATAATGATCTTCAGTGTTTTACAACTATATCTGGGCAATATTTGGTTGAGAAAAGAACAGCAGCTTATCGTCAAATGATATACAATTAGTCACTGATTATTTTGTAGACACTTTGGAATTTATATTTATTTATGTTGCTTCTACTATTTAGTTTGTTTTGCACTTTTCCATTGAAACAAGAAGTGAAAGAAGAAAATTATGAAAGTTAATCACTTGTACAGTTTCCTGACCATGTTATACGCCATGACGTTTTATTCATAGGATAAAATGTTTTGTTTAATAATGCAGCAAACTAGTAAACATACTATACTGTATGTTACAAAACTATGGTACTTTTTGTTATATGGGAGAAAGTCCCTCCTCTTAAATACACCCAAGATTTAGTTGTATAGATTTCATCCCCACCCCCGATTAACAAAAAATGGTCATGGTAATGTCTTTAACAACCCATATGGGCATTATAAATATAAGTACTATGAGTCATCAACATCATTATCATATGTATTAATTAGTTTATAGTCACATGTCACTCCTTGTTCTTTCCAAGGCAGCCACTCGGAAAATAAAAGATGACTTCTGTTCTTATTTGTTATGTTTGTGAAAAAGATTTCTTCCCCCTCCCCGTACCTACAAATTCCCCATTGTTGAAAGAAAAGTGTAGTTCTTAGGTCCATACCAGCTACATGTAACCTTTGAAAATTATCCTACATTCTCAATACATACATTAAGCTTAATGTATATTGTTCATCGTTTTTTCTAATTGAATAAACATGAAAACTAAATCTAGTTTTTGAGGAACACTGGTTATGTTATCGTCTATAATACTTCCTGTTATACACTGTACTTCCTTTCATCATGCAAGCTCCAGTTCACCCTTTACTTTCCTCATACGAATGGCACATATACGTGGGAGGTTGTTGGGGCAAGTGAATGGGAAAAAAAGAACAACAACAAGAAAAAGAGAAGAATAAGAAAAAAGAGAGAGGGAGGGGAGGGGGGGGGGGATATGAAAGAAAGCCAAAAATGATCCGTTTCCAGACCCTGCCCTTTATCGACTGCATTGTTGACTTGCACGTCATCCACTTTCTCCTCCCTTCACCCTTACCCCTTCCCCCTTCCCCTTCCCCCCTCCCCCCCCCCCCCCCTGCCAGTGACATCAGTGCCCCCCATATCTTTACCCCCCATATCTTTACCCACGCTATCTATGCCTCTGTCTACTGCTAAACTATGAAATACAGCAAATATAGGGTATTCATGTGTTTGTCAACAGTGTAATAGAGGAAATGCTTGGTTAAAAAATGTAGTTAGCAGCTGTTTTCGGCTAAGAATTCTACTATTAGATTTTGATGTCACATCTTGCCATTGTGACGCAAATATGTTTTCAGTGTTTGCTCTAGTTGTAGTCAAAGCAACATGGCACCTTTTGCCCTCTCCTCCCCACTGCAAACAAAATGTAATGCAAACCCAGATGAAATATAAAATTGCAGCAAAGATATTAGGTCATTGTTTTGGGGAAAAGATATGACTTTTCATTGGCTGATCTTAAACTAGACAAGAGATGATGCAATTTCTGTATCATTTAGAAATACTGGTGTATATATTTTCTTTAGAATTAATTTGGAGGGTAGCATTGTATTGCTCTGAAACTTGGAAAATCAGGAGAGAAGTCCAATGCCTGGACTGTTTCTGTATTGCGCGCCCAATCAGCTGAGAAAATAACACACCCTCAACGCTAAAATGGAGACAGTCCTTTCATTCTTACCTTTGTTTGTTTGACGGGTGTATTTTCTGGGATCAAGCAATTCGAGGAAACTGTGTGCTCAGTGTGATATGTAAGGGAGGGGGGGGGGGGTATCATGCTCATTGTCACCTTGGAAGGGAAGATAGATAGTAAACAGGGAAGAGGAAAACAAAGAATTAGGGTAATGAAAAGAATTGACATAATGAAAAGAAGAAAAAAAAGCAAAAGATAGAGAGAAATGGGGAATGAATTAAAGTAGGCTCTGCTGTATGAACCTGCCTTTGGAGCTGAGAAAGAAGTTTCATAATTGAGAGAAAATTATAATTTGTTTACGGTATGTAAGGAGGCAAAGCTGATTAATTTCAGATGGTTATAATCTTATTTATTGGTTAGGCAGCTTTACAACACATGCTTTGGTATAGTTAACTCTGCAGGATTACAAAATTCTACTCTAACTGAATTCCAAACCTTTACTATGGATCAAAACTATAGCTTACCCTCATCAAATCCCTAACTTAAAACTCAGTTGCAATCCTCATCCTGTAAAGACATAATTAATATACTTTTAAAAAGGAGTTAAAGCCCTTCTGGCTCTCAGCAGAGAATGTAATCATTTGTATTGGCTCAGGCAAATATATCTTTTGTTTTTTGTTTTTTCTTTTATGTCCTACAACTATGTTTTGCTTTTGTTAACACACAATACACTCATTGTGTTTTACAATATATATTAATGATTGCTTTAACAAATTAACCTGCATACAGTATGCTGTTCTTCAACCTATCCAATCATGAACCTTAATCAAAAGTCCAACTCATTTCTAATATCCCAGGATAAACACAACCAATTGATGCAATCCCCATCTCGCTGCATCCCATTGGTCCTAGCAACGTTGAGGACGCGGTTGGCCTGGAGCTTTATGTGCTACTAGGAGCGGGTGACTCTGAAAACTAATTTTGGCCTAATGTATTCAGGTGATGAAATACACGAGCTGGATTCCACTCCTTTAATATTCGAGCTTTGCACCAATTTGTCGCCTCACGCCCTATGGTGCCTACTGGAGTAGGTAATGAATTCGGGCACGGGCGATATTTCCAAAGGCTTCCTGTTTCCCCCTTCTCTTCATGCAAACAGTTGCAAGCGTCTTTGATGGTGAGACTGCCCCTGAAGTGCAGGCTTTATTATTGGTGATGGCTAAACCTTGATAAAATTAGAAATGTCTCATCTGTGTGCTTGATTGCTTGTGGTACATCGTAGCGGCATTGTCCTTGTAACCGTATCCATTACACTGCATACTAGCTGCCATGCTTGTAAATCTAATAATGTCTCAAATAACTGTCACGTATCATGTATTAACCTGAGTAGTAGATACATCTTTTGTCATTTGACGTAATTTTATGATGCTATGAAAAACCTTGAGGTCTCAATGTATTTCTTCTATCTACAGTAAGGGGGGGGGGGGGGGGGGGGTTGGCACCAGCAAAAATGTTTGAATAAACTTTACTGTGTCATATAATTCCTTGGCTTGTACAATCTGATTTTTCATTTCACATAATTGTGCCATGTTGTGATATATCTTGTGATGTTCATAACAAATTTGGATATCATTGGATATCATTATGCTCCTGACAAAAGTCTTACAGTTTTTCACCAACTAGGCAATCTGTCTCAAGTAAGTTACTCCACCTCCTGTCATGTTACTTTTAACAGGAAAAGTTCAAAGGAAATGTATTGTCATTGAGTGAAGTTCTCAGAATAGAACTTTATTTTATGACAATAGAATAGTCAGAAAACTATCACATTACAGAGATTTATGCGTGTACATGTATATAAATTAATGGCATTGATTTTTAAAAAAGGTAAAAGACGAGTTTCTAAACTCTCAAATGCTAAATTCATATACCTTTTTATCAACTCTAAATTGTAGAGACCTATGGTAGTCATTTTACCTTCTGTACATGTGAGCATACTAGAATTCCTATTTTTATTTTCAATGCTATGCTTCAGTAGAGAGAACGTCTGTCAGATCGACACACTGTTTTTGAACTTCGCTCTTCATGTCTCACAATGCATGTACACAGACAGTATGTCATGCATGTCATGAGAATGTATAAATGAGGTAATGTTCGGATTGTAACACACACATTCCATCAAATACATTTGTGTGTTTCCAGACAAAATCCTTCATACTGTGTATTTGTACTCTCATTATTCTTAGCTGTTTTTTTTATTTTTTGGGTCTCTCTTTGAGGAAGTATATGCATATTGGCAAGCCTTGTCAATGTAAGTTTGTACACAGATGTTAATTCTGATCTCAAGAATGGCTCACATGATATTGAGGCAACCTTGGAAAGAAACCTGACATGTGGGTACAATTAAAGGTCGCGTGACATCCAAATATAAGTTGATTCCTGTTGAGGTGCAGGGCTGCATACAACTCATAATTTGTTATTTAAACATCTAAATATATTTCATTGATGTTTAAATATTTTTTTAAATAATTATCTAAGACCGCTGGAGCCCCTTTCAAAGAGGGGGGGGGGGGGACCAACACAAAAGGGCACTTTCTGGGAACAAAGGGGCACCTACACAGGGAAACCTCAAATTGAAAATACCGTATTTGCCGGCGATAAGGCTGCACCCCCGATTTTGACATTTAAAAAAAAAAAAAATTGTTGTTGTTGTTGTTGTTGTTTTGTTGCCGAAAACCCACGCGGGGAAGGACCTTCATTTAACATCGAGGTGTAGTTAAAGGCGCTGATTTGTGCTTGTAAACTTGTCACAAATAATAGTAACAATGTCGTTTTTAGAAGAATGTGTAAGATCATTAATGTGAATTAAAAACAATAGAGTACTAGGTCCTAGGATAGAACCTTGTGGTACACCATTTGTTATATAATTTTTTTTTAGGAATTATTATTATAAACTACATATTGAGATCTATTAGAAAGATTACTTTCAAACCAAGATGACAGACAAATTTTAGTGTTGTTGTAGTTTCCGAGTGGTGAGTCAACACACTGATTACTGAGCTGGGAGACATTGCCAGGCATAGCGCCATAAATCAAAACTAAAAAAAAAAAAAAAAAAAAAAAAAAAAATCTTTTTTTACTCTTTTGCCGCATAGGCCGCACCCCGACTTTTTGATATTTTCTCTTCCAAAAATACTGCGGCCTATACGGTACACCATTTTTAGACATTGGTACAAACCCTATATTGGAATTACATCATCAGGGATGATTTCAATATTTGTTTTTCTCTTTACATGATCTTAGATATTGCTTTTAAAAGCATCATACTATGCAGTTGGGTGTGAGTGTCTGAATATTTATTTGGGAGCTGAGTGAAATGAGCGAGCAATATTTTTAAGATTTGTGAGGTCACAAAAAATTACATCTTATAAAGAGGAAAAAAAAAATCCTGATGGGGTTGTAGAGGTGTCGTGGTCGAGTGGATATGTCACCAAACGGTGGATTACGAGGTCAGCGGTTAAAGTCCCGCTGCGGCACTAATGTCCTTTAACCAGACATTAATGTACCTTTGCCACACTCGACCCAGGTGAGGTAAATGGGTACCTGGTAGGATTATTCCTTGAAATGCACTGTGCGCCGATAACGGCTGCCGGAGCTATAGCTAGGGTAATAATTTTCAAAGCTCTTTGGAAGCGCATAGAGACGTTATATATATAATGTGATATGAGCTATACAAGAACCAAATATTATTATTGTTATCATTTAGGCACAATCTAATCATGAAAGTCTTTAATAAGAAAAAGCTTTGGGTGAAATTAAAGAAAAAGATGCTCTTAGTCACCTTAAATTAGGAGCACATTTGACGGTAAAAGGAAAAGGTGGCACATATCCAAAGGGGAAAAGTACACTCATTAGAACAGGCCTTCTCAACTAGTTTATTAGAAGCGCCAAAAGAAAAATGAATTGAGGTTGAAGTGCCAACCTGTATGTTTGGTGACTGTGTTACGAGGGAGCGTAGCGACCGAGCCGATACCATTTGGGGTCCAGGGGGCAAAGCCCCCGGAAGCTAGTGGATTTTAGAGCTTTTTTTAGGCCCAGATGTGCCATTTTTAACACGTTTTTCTTCCATAAAACATCAATCATAATTTCATATTGATTTGAAATAATTAGTACAATTCCTGGCTGAAATCTACACTGGAAGTTAATTTATATGTAGTTATTTTGGTGCAATAAACACGGAAAATGTCAAAATGAAGTGTAAATCAAACAAACAAAATGGCTTGCATTCATTTAGGGCTCAACTTCGACTGCGACTTTTTGATTTTTCTGAGTTTTTTTATTTTAGAATATAATTTTTTAATGTTGTTCTTGCTTTAATTTTTAATTTTAAATTTTTTGGAACAGCCGCGCGCCACTCTGACTGACCGCAAGCGCCACGAGTGGCGCGCGCGCCGCCAGTTGAGAAGGCCTGCATTAGAAGAAGAAAAAAAATCACTTGTCAAAGTAAAAAAGTGAATTAACAGAGATGAAAAGGGCACTTATAACAAAGGAAAAGAGGCAATTATCAGAAGGAAAGTGGCAGTAGTTAAAAAGGATAAGGGGGAATGTGTCAAAATATAAGGGGCACTCATCGGAGATGAAAAGGGGCACTTATAAGAATTAAAAGAGGGCCTACAAAGGAAAAGAGGCACTTGTCAAACTATAAGGGACACCTCTCAGATTTGAAAAGATGCAATTATAAGAGGTGAAGGGGAACTTATAAGATTTTGTAACATCCATCAGAGGTGCCAGAAGGGATATTTATGAGAAGGTGAGGTGTCTCTTATTAAAAAAGAAAAGGGGCATTTATCAGAAAGTAAAGGGCACTAATTAAAAAGAAAAAAGGGCACCTAAGCCTTATGGAGTTCTTGAAATAGTGAGGGGGGGCACTGTGCCCCCTGCTACCACCCCAGCTCCACAGCCACTGTCTGAAAGAGAGAGAAAAAACCCAACAAAACAAATATGAGGTAGATACACTAATAGAAACTAAATAACACAAATATAGATACACTCACTATTTTACAGGCACACACAGATACTCACGCACATCCACCCACACACACCTACCCACACCCCCCGTACACACCCCTCTAGTTCTCAATGAATATGGTCTTATTAACACTGATTGAACCTTCAATGTCCTGGCTCTCAACAGAGGGATTTTTTGTGGTCTATTTTCGATGGTGGAACCTTTAATGCCATCTGTCTCTCAAAAGACATGATGTGATCTTTTTTACCAGTAGGACATTCTATGCCCTTTTGGCTCTCAATATTTTTCCTGATCCCTTTTTCATTGGTGGGTTGAGTGGTTAGGTATCGATCAGACCCTCCCGTTGACTGTCTCTCAAGCTCTACCATTGAACTCTAATCATGTTTACCTGAATGGATACCCAGTGCACGAGAGGAATACCGGCAATCCTATACAGGTTCTCTGATTCACTGTGTAGTGCTCCGCCCCGCCGTCATCGTCGTGTGGTACAGTATGAAAGATATACACTGAAGCAAGATGACACCTTGCATTTAACGATTGTTTGAGGGAGTGTGCACTCTTGTTTTATACTCACTCCCACTGTATCCACCTCTCTTTCATTCTGTGTCTTTCTATTTTCATCTGTTGAGAGCCAGAAGGATGTTATCTCATATACAGGCTTTTACACAGAGTTATGGCCTGTCTGACTCTAAAATCGTTATGTACTACATACCCCTTTACTCCTCTTCCTATGTGTATTGTCTAGTTGTTTGTCTGTTACCCTTTTCCCTCAATTCCTTTTCTCTTGTCTCTCTCTTACTCTAATTCTTTCTCCCAATCTAATTACGTCTGATTTTCTTTTTCTTCCCACCCTCCCTTCTTCCTCTCATTCTCCCACCTTCTATCACTTTCCGTCTTACTATTAGCTCTTCCTTTATATTTTGCTTTCTCTTCATCTTCTTTTCTCACCCCCCCCCCCCCTCCGCCACTCTCTCTCTCTCTCTCTCTTTTTCTTTTTCTCTCTTTTTCCTTTTCTCTCTCTTTTCCTCTCTCCCCCTCTTTCTCTCTCTTTCCCTTCCTTCCCCTTTCTATCTTTTGCGGTATACATGTACATATTTTCCAGTCTCCCTCTTTAATCATTGTCCTTTTTTCTCCCCCTTGACTGCCTTGAGTTTTTACCAAAATTAGCAATTCTGAAGGTTTGCCTATTCCTTTTCAGCCAGATTTGGCCTGCATGGCAATAAACATTCAGTTGAATTAGCTAATGCTTATGAAGGCCTTGTCCCCCCCCCCCCCCTTTACCTTGGATTTGCTTCGGAAGATCATCATTCCTTTTAACCAGCTGACTACTGAATTCTCTTCATCCTATGGGCTTAATGCAGGAATTGCCTGGGTCCCATAGGCAAGGGGTTACATTTCTGTAGATACTAGAAAGTCTCTATAACTAGTCACATTAGGCCATTAAAAAAAATATACATGTGTAGCGTCCCCGCCCGCTTCCTTATTGGGGGCCGCCTCCTATTTTTTTTTTTTTTTTTTTTTTAAATAATTTTTTTTTTTAAGAAAAAAACAACATGAAAAACACTGCTAAAATGGATCTATTTCTGATTTTAAAAAAAAAAATAAAAAAAATTGTCGGCGGCCATCTTGAAAAATAGCCCGACTGTCAGGGAAAATGTACCGAGCGGCCATTTTGAAAGAAAAAAGGGGCCTCCTCCCTTTTTTTCAGAAAAACCGGACGCTAAACATTTTTTTTTTTTTTTTTTTGGCCTTATATATCAGTTGCAATTGCAGTTGTGATACTAAGTTTTCATCCAGATCTTTACCTCCAATGCACTTAAAGTGTGCCATTTTAGGAGATCCTCTTGCGTTAGACTCAGGATATACATATATATGGGCGAAAATGTGTACTGGTATTCATTGATATAAAATTCTGCTCTATCATATGAAATTTAAGGCAATCAGGGGATTAGGGGATGATATACTTTTGTTTTAATATATCCCCTACATTATAATGCATAAACGTGAGGTAATATACATTAGGCTTGCCATTTCATTAAGTACCTCAAGTATTGGCAATAAATAAGAATTTATGTAGTATGATTAGATTGAAATTCAATCAAGTGACTTGCTGTGATGCCAACATGCCCTTGATGCAAGATTGCACTTTATCAGCTTTATGCTACACAGAGCATGGCCAAGTATGGTGTGTGATATCAAGCTAATTATCAATTAATCTAATTGGTTGCAATGTGAATGAATTATGTGACCATGGATGAGCTTCACTCTTGTTGAAAGTGATAATAATTAATGATCCTCATGAGAGCTTGAAAGGCGTTGACTCTGCGCCAAATATTGACATCAGGGTGTATGTGAAATTTGTTGGCGTTCATGTAAAAGTTAAGATGTGAATGCTTGGATCGTTGACATTGACATTGAATTCTTGAGAAAGAAAATTTGGCATTGCTACCAATAAATTCATTCAGTTTGGGTAGTCTTGATTAGGGCATTTACTTGAATTTTCAATCTTTGTATCCTGAATACTTGATGTTTATAAATCATTACTGTTTTCAATTTTCTTCTTTTGATTTCTTATGTCTTTCACAGCAACCACAGTGCATACAGATGGAGCCATATTACTCCATTGCCAAGGAACCGTTTCAAGCTTGCTAAGTGACTCGTCTCTTCTCATTATCTCTCTCTCGTCAGCCATGCCATCGCAACGGAATCTTGTAACCAGGATTTGGTGGAAACGCTGAGAGTGCATCCAATGTGCCGCATTAAAGCACCCTGCCCTGGGACGCTTCAAACAGCACCGATCATTACATAAGCTCAAATAGGTACGGATCACAAACGGCCCTGCAATTAGGACGTCACATAATGCGACTTAGCAGCAATTCAAATTGAGTTTGATGCTATTTGATGGCATGGCAACCCTTAAGTTCAAACATGGATAACAAGGGTTGTTGAAGACTTGTAGATTATATTGATTCTGGTGATGCAATTGACTGGGGAGTAATTTACTTCATACATGCTCATCCCATTTTCTTCTGGAGAGAAGCCACCTCATCTTCACACAGAATCTGGGTTTGCATGTCATAGCAAAAATTAAATGCAAAGTTTATTACTTCATAAAAACAAGAGACATATTTGTTTTTACCACCAGTGACTGCTTGGATTATTGAAACAAAGCATCGTGGATGTAGTAAATGTGGATAGTGCATAAGGACTCTACTAATTGCTGTTTTTGTCTTGTGCTACGAGGAACGGGACTGATTGTGGAATAATCAGTGGTTGGTACCTGTGAACATTTTACTCCAACTCAGTACTGGACATTGCAGGACTACTCTCTGAATAATACGACTAGGCCCAGTAGTCAGTGTGTGGGGACTCTTTGCATCAAGTCCATGCAGGACAGAGTAGTACTGTTACTGGATTAATATACCAAGGCTTGACAGTCAGGGCTTGTGGAACTTTTGGACATTACAGGGCTACTTTGGGAATTATATAAGAAGCTCCAGCGTTCAGTGGACTCATTGTTCTAACTCTGTGCTGGACAGAGCTTTACAGCTCTTGGGAAAATATCATCGAGACCTCGTGGTCAGTGCTTGTTGAATCTCAACTTATTTGTGTTTCTGTCCAGCAGTGGACAGAGCATCTGACCATCAGACAAGATAGGGTGCACCATGGGTTCGTCACAGTCTAACCGTAAGGAGAACCTAGATCTCAATGGGGAAGGTGAGTCCTATTTAACCTGTTATCTACAGAATTCTCTTGTTCCAATAGGCTTGATACATGAACTGGCCGGTTCCCGTATGTAGTGGTTTGAGACTGGATGTGTAAATCTTCAGTTCAGGCTGCACCGCACTGATAGTGAGTGTACTCACAACATGATCTTTTTTTCTTTTTTTTCTTTTTTTCTTTGAAGTAGCTTAGTGATTAATCACTGTCTATTGCCTATTGGGCATCTAACTTTTATAGGACCAGCCAAACTTCTTTTTTCAAATAGAGTCACCGACTAATATCATGTTCACCAACAATTCTTTTGTCACCGACTATTTTCCAGGCCTGTGATTGGTCAAATTTAGTCAGCGCTGACTAAATTGTCTGTGAAAATGATATTAGTCAGTGAAACTCGGGGGACTCTACTTGAAAAAAGAAGTTTGGCTGGAAGTTTGGCTAAAATGGCTGAAACAAAGGCACACACAAAGACTGGAAGAAAGTTGCAAAATTTAGGGACGAGTATATAGTACATCTCGTTTTACATGCAGGTTGGCTGGTATGGAACTAAATGTAGATCACATCTTTGTAATTGTGTATCTTTGTATTTATTAGTGAAAGTAAATACTTTAATTATAGAACAAAAAAATTGTCTCATAAACCCTTAGTTGACATGTAGAGTGTACTCCCTGTTTACAAGTGCACAATTTTTCTTGAAGCTGAATATAAGTTGTAACTATTGATTAAACACTTCAGATTTTTAAAAGTACATGAAATCTAGCAGGCATGTATTGAATGTCTGCAGTACATAACTTGTTTGGTATAAGATTGGATTAAGGAATAGACTAATGACTTGCTCTTGATATCCTTCTGAACTTCTCATTTCATTACTAAACATCACTTGATGTCTATAGACAAGGGACTATTATTGATATGAATCATGAAATGAAATGTTAATAAACACAGGATGCACAGCTCCCTCAATCACAACCTTCACGACCTGTTTTTCTTAGTGGCAGCACAGCAGGATAAAGTAGAGAGGAGGGTTAATAAGAGAGAATGATTTGAGATCTTGTTTGGGTAGCCCCATCACCCATTGTTTAGTGTCTCTGGATTGAGCAAGAAATGTTCACTTATGGAAAGCATAAAAACACCTCTGATTTTCTAAAACTGAGCACTGGTTGAAATAAAACAAAACAAAAGTAAAGAATTCATGGAAATAAGAGAGTATCAGTCCCTTCAAACAGAGCTATCCCCAAAACAAACAAACAAACAAGCAAATGAAATTTTAACAAACATCTACTGAGTGGTGACATGTATGCTACAGTGATTTATAAAGTGAGTCTCTTGATGATATAACAAATGTCTGAGACAGCCAATGCTTAGAATTATCTTTTTGGTGTCGAAGAAATATATAACATTTTGCCCTTGGCAAAGACTCTACGAGTATAGAGTCAGTGATGTAAACAGTTGTTAATATTTTGAGCTTTGATACATTGGATGCCCATTTGATACCCAAAGCATTTTTCTCTCGTTTGCCTTTATGAAACATTAAAAGGATGTTCACACAGGATAATCTGCACTTCATTATTTAGTCGCCAAGAGGGGTGCGCGTCCCCTCGGTGTATTAATAAAGAAGGAGCTTTGCTGGCGCTTGAGGTTGTGATTTATGTAAGATTATCAAAAAGAGTTGTGGAAGGCAACTATAATATGGAAGAATCTCATCCATCCAACAAAGCTGGATCATGGATGCTTTATATGCACTATTGATGGAACCATCTCCCTGAAACAGACATTCATCATGGACCTATTAAAAATGATCATATCTGTGATGCTATTTGCATATTGTACAAAGTTTATTCATGTGGTGCCTGTTAGGCTTATATACAGTGCATCCCAGAAAAAACGAAACCGAGAATTATCAATGTTTTATCATACCTTAATCACAATTATAATTGATAAATGACACATATTTGAAAAGCTTAGATCCTCCTCTTTCATTTGATCAACTCATATAATGCATATTTCACGCATCAGTTATTAAAATGAATTTGAAGAGAGGAAACCAAAAAGTCATTTGGCGGACGGTATCTGAATTTCAAGGAGAAAATCACAATTCTAGAAAGTTGAGTTTCTGCTCTTTCATATGACACCTCAATCAGGAGAAATGAGCTAGGAATAACAAAGTTATGTTCGTCTAAAGTAGTGCTTGCATTTTCCATGATTTTATCAAACGAACTCGTTTTCACTGGCTGCCTGCCTTAGCAACAAACAGAGTTGACAAAAGACTTAACTCAGTTTCGTTGACAATCAGCCGTAGACGAAAGATTTCATGAATGGCTGATTGTCAACGAAACGGAGTTAAGTCTGTTGTCAATTTTCGGAGGCTACTTTTTCAACTTCCAAGGGCTTTTTTTTCATTTCGAGGGCTCTTTTTTCTGGGTCTACTTTTTCATTAATTCATAAAAGGATAGTTTGTTGAGATTTTTTAGTAGGGGTCTAGGCTAAGATTTCAGGCTTCCTGCTTCATAATTAACCATTCAAAAAGAAAGCATTTATCTAGTTAAAAGAACTAAATTTTAATGCATTGATTTGATGCAAGAACTGTAACATAATAGATTGTGATTATTATGGCCATGTTAAGATCTTCTACTGAATTTCGATAATCATTTTTCAAAGTAAAATTTTCACAAGAAAATCAGACAGTCATTTAAAAACAAGGACATTAGTAATACTTTTACTATTTCTAAGCTCAGGTTTCATACCTCTATTTACGAAACATTCAGCGTGTCCACACACAAAACAATTTATCCCGAAACTCTATAGCGAAATGTCGTATAAAGAATCATCGTATAAATTTCAGAGTGTCCACACACAAGAAACGTCGTATAAATAATCATCGTATAAATTCCAGGATGTCCACACACAGAAGAAGGTAATCCTGAAACTCTACAGCGAAATGTCGTATAGGTGCGCAGTTTGCTAATGCGGTCATGAAATGGAAGCGGAAATGAGAGGTCAGGTCTCCTTTCGTGCGAGGTCAGGTTAAGCCCAGATAGTTACGTCCACACACAACACCTTCCGTGATTAGGCGTGATTAGGCGTGATTCTTTATTGAGTTCTAGTTCGAAACGATGCCCAAACCTGCGTTTCGTTACACGACATTTCGTTATACGACGTATCGTTAGTGAGCGTCCACACACACAATTTCATTGTATAACTATCGCGAAACTGTATAACTATCGCGAAACGGTATAGCTAATCATGCCAAATCACAGAAAATGTTGTGTGTGGACAGAGGGTATATTGCAGGGCTTAAATTAATCCAAGGCCACCAAGGCCATGGCCTTGGATGCCCCTTTGATTGGCCTTGGAGATGTTTTGTGCCCTTTCCAATTCTTCCTATTTGTGCTGTAATATAGGAATATGCCCTACAGAAAAGTGGCCTTGCCCTAAAAATATTGAAATTGAAGGCCTGATATTGAAATCGCGTCTCTTCGACTCTAGCTCAGCTCAGCCCAGCTCACACAGCAGCTGTAGTGGCACTGCGCTGCATGTATTGTACGTGTGTGGACTCAAGCCAGCTTGCAACTGAACTGTCAGTCACGATTATTTTCTCAGATTTTCTTGTGAAAACTTTACTTTGAAAAATGATTATCAAAATTCAGTAAACATGGCGAGAATAATCACAAAATAAGCTTTGATTTCATACCCCTATTCACGAAAACTATATAAAATTGCGGCAATCATGATGGAAATTGATTGCAGTTTCGCCATGTTTAGCAAATGGTCTAGGTTCAGCTAATGTGATCTTTCAAAACAAAATTGAATGCCAAAAACTTGATCCCTACGCTCGAAAAGATGCCCAGACCCGCGTTTCGATATACAATGTTTCGTTAGTAAGTGTCCACACACACAATTTCATTGTATAACTATCCCGAAACGGTTTAACTATACCGTTTCAGGATAGTTAAACAATGAATTTGTTGTGAGTGGACACGGGGGTCAGACTCATAGTCATTTTTAACTTTGTTATATTCCTCTACATACTTTTCATCTTCATACTCAAGTAGACATTGCAGTCATTTCAGGGCCCCCAAGTACAGTATCTTAACTACTGATGGGGGCTACCCTGTTGAAATAAAACAAAATAAATAAATAAATAAACAAATTTCAGTTTTCTTTCTAGGTCTACCAGTATTTGTCTTTCTCTATTTTTCTGTGCATTTTCTTTACTGTATGATTGTAATAATAGACAGAATAGACAGATGCTGTATGTTGAAAATTCCCATTCTATTCTATGGTGAAATTTCCTCAATCCATAAGTCAAGGTTTTTTTCAGCAAAAAGACTCGTCATCACACAGGCTATTATTGTACTTCCAATTAAACGCCTTACATCTTTCTTTCTCTTTAAATGGCTAGGTCAACCGAACGTACCCCTGGTATCGTATCAACATTACTTACAGGTGTATGTAGTCCTGTAAGATGTTTTGAGACAGACAAACCAGATATCTAGTCGACTCTGGATTACGGGGCGCAATTGTTTCCACATATATTTGTGCACTGAGGGGTTAGGGACAATAACGTCTTTGTAGTTTTCATTTTTGCTGCCTAATAATTTCAGCATTGTTGTTAGATTATCACAAGACTTTACTTTACGAGCACAAAATAAATTTTAAAACAACAAGATTTTTGCTCAGTTCGTTTAACTGTAGTTGGTGCATACACGTTGCAAATAAGGAGTAAATTTACATCTACCTATAACAGTTCTGAAGATTATATGTCTGCAATTTCCCTAAATGGTTTTGGAAACAATTTCATAATTTAGTTTTGAATTTATAAGTATCATAACCCCGTAGCTACATGTACATGTATGAGAAGACCCGAGAGAAAATAATACCTCTCCATTCCATTCCAAAGACCAACTGCATTCTATATCTTCATAATGACATTTTTCATGTTGGAAAAAAATGTCAGCTTCATTTTCCTGCAAACATAAAAAAATGTCTCCGAAATCCAGATTAAAAGCCTCTTTCGTTTAGAGACAGAGAATTGATATGCGTATCTTTAAAATCCATTATAATGCACTCTTCCCTCTGACTTTGTCTTTATAAAACAGAGAAAGTGGATCCCCTTGATCGTCAATGTGAACTTTTTGGCTTTTATGTTTTGGTGACTTATTAAAAATATTCCGTACATACAATTGTACAGTGTACATATATTAGTAAAGATATGGCAAATATTAGATATGGTATGTCATCCTGCACCTGTTTAATGTATGAGTGTTCACCCATGTACCGGTGTCGGTATGAATATTCCTGAAACTCATTCCTATAGAAGCTAATGTAAATTTGGGCTTATGTAAAACAAAACATGAAGGTATTCGCAATACAGGAACAACATTGTAGCATTTGAATACATTATTTTGTCGTATGAGGAATTTGTTTTGCATTGAACATGGCGTCTGAAAATGGCTTTACATACGTTAGCAAACAGCTGAGTGAAGCATCAACTTGAGCCTGCATGCAGCTGAAGCATCATCTTGATCAGGTTTTAGATAAGCAGACCTAGATACATAAGATGATACCATCCATTCAGAGCTAGAGTGGCTTTAACTCTGGGTTCAAGTATACCAGTTAAGGCCCTTCTGGCTAGCTCCAAACAGATGATACGGTAGTGATTTCATGTAGAGGGGAAGTGATACCCTCATCTACTATGCACCAGATCGGGCTCATCATGTAGGCCAGCATGTAGGCCAGCATGTACTGCTTAGAGTGGTCTCGGGGATAAGGAGACTAACTAATACGATTATTTCCACCTGTTTGCATAAATTGGTGCTGATGATAGTGTACTCATGTACGTGTATTGCAGATCTATGAAGATTTCAACATGGAGCTGTGAAGAGTGAACTTAAATGATAGTATGAAAGTAATTG
Source organism: Strongylocentrotus droebachiensis (assembly GCA_035222895.1). Taxonomy (NCBI): domain Eukaryota; kingdom Metazoa; phylum Echinodermata; class Echinoidea; order Camarodonta; family Strongylocentrotidae; genus Strongylocentrotus; species Strongylocentrotus droebachiensis. The sequence goes on from JAVYIG010000968.1 coordinate 131,022, forward strand.
AATTCATGACTGTTCATTTTAACAAAGTTAACAATAAGATTATATTTGTATAATTTTCTTTGTTTATCATTATCATTTCTTAAGTTTCGCTTCAAGGATTCCTCTATTCAAACAGTGTTGATAAGGCCTAAAACAAAAACTTGTTGTATTGCCCTTTGCGACCGACCCCAAAATCTGAAAATATATTTTTCTTTGGTAATAACATACTGTACATAAAATGAGCTGTAACAGGTACATGAGCATTTGTCTACATCAATAACCCACTTCTTGTAATTGCCAAAATTAAACTGATTGAATCTTTGTGCAGCACAAAACGTACAACCATTTGGTAAAAGGGTCTAAAGGATCAAATTTAACCTTTTCATTTTTTGGGCCTGCAAATGGGACATACATGTACCTTTAAACAGAGATGCTTATTTTTCATATTTTTCTGTATTATTTCATTCGTCTTTTTGAAAGGGTTTCTCTGCTTAAAGGTATTACAAAGTTTTGGGAAATTTTGAAAAATGGGTGGATAGTGATTCTTTACAATTTTGATATATTTTGATGCCCCTGTGGATGTATTGAAAACACCAGAAAGTTTAGCCCCTGAAACATTTCTGCTTTCGAGAAAAATTGAACAAAAAGATTTACCGGTGCTCCCGGTAAATTTTGATAATTTCAAATAGCTCCTACGGCCGTACAATGTTAGCTGCGAACATGAAAATCTCAGAGTATGTAGTCGTGGTATATAATTTCCGAACGGGAATAGCTAATTGGTTGATTTTAGTCAATAAACATCGTTTTATAGCTTAATTAATATCTTGACCTTGAGAGGGAGCTATTCAACATAAAGTGTTAATTATTTACAATTTCATAACTTACATGTCGATTTAGACCGCAACAACGATCACTGAATATTGTAGGATCATATATGCTTCCAATATGTTCATTTGAACCAAATTCATGACCCCATACCAAAACTTTGTATTACCTTTAAAGTGACTCAGTAACATTGTCTCATATTCTGAAACTAAATCCTTGATTTAGCTCATGCTGCAATCATAATTATAAACAGTTAGGTCAGTCAGGAACCCCATGACTTTCACGAGCCGACCGCCTGTTTGATTATCAAGATATTTATGATTGGCAATCAAAATCAAATTTTGCGTTTTCCTAACGGATTTTATAACACTCCAGTCTATTTGGGAAAATGATTATGGTAAAACCGGTCACTTAAAGAATTTTACTTTTTGAGGGATTTCCTGATAATTTTGAAGCGCAATTTTGTTAGGGCTTTAATATGACACCATATTAAAGACACTGATAACACGTAGAGCCATGCATCTCAGATTTCACATTGTTAAACGATGCCTTTAAACAGTGTTTGGAATTTTGTAACCATTTATTTCAAAGGAGCTGTCGCTGAATTGTATTTTGGATTCCCTTGTTACATATTTCTTTAAAAAAAAGGGATTTCTTTTAATAATGCAGTGAAAAATAAAGGTAAGATTACCAATGACTGAAAGAATGAGTTATCAATAGTGACATTTCTAAAACCCTTAAGTTTATCCATCAATCTTAACCATTCCTATTTGAGTGTACAAGTACATGTACAAAAATTGTACATGTTCGTGAACAATATGGAATACAAGTCCAGGTGTTTCATAATTTTTGAATCTATATTGAAAGCCTTTCTGTGCTGGGGGCACTGAATTCTGCCCAAGAATTTTAGTATTAAAAACTCTTCTGTTTACATGAAATTAGGCTGTTTATTTCCTTCAGAAACGGAATAGATACATGTTGAAAATGAAAATAATGCTCATTTTAAAATTGAAAAAAAAAAAACAACTTAATTTAAACATTTTTGACTCTGAAGGGCCAAATTATGGTATGATTTTCTCTTCATAATGTGGTGGCAAAGAATAGATCAGTATCAAGTCCGTTAAGCCTAGGGGTTTCCGTCTCTCTGTGTAAGCCAATACTAAGATATAAGAAATTGAAGGCCATCTTAAGATTGATGTTCATGGACTGTATGAGGAAAACAGCTCTTAGTTTTCAAGGATACTTTGGGTTTTCAGTTTCAATTGATGGTGCTTTGTTTGGGTAGTTAAGATAAGAATGATTTGTGTTTTTTTTTTCTCTCATCATTCATTGGAATCTATCTTTTTTTCATTTCACTTTCATTCTTTATTTCAAAGATATGGACACGTAAAATGTGGCTATCCTATACTGTCGATGCATATTCATGCCTTTAATTTTACACCATTAATTTGTCAGAATCTTCAATTTTTTTCTCATGACATAATTTTTCAAATATCCATGAAGATCTAAGTAAGATGTGGAAACACCATTTAGGTCGGAAAGTAATTTCCATTTTTCATCAGTATTGAAAAGCTTGACAACACTTTTTGGTCACTTGATTCAATTTTAATCATTTTCTAAACAACGCACTACATTACCATGCAACCATTCATGTACGTTTATGTACACAATTCGTCCATATTTTCACGAAGTGACGGTAGTGAATGGAAATCGCATACAATTTGCGTGCGGATTTTCCTCACTACCGTCACTTCGTGAAAACAGTGACAAATTTATGCTTTCAAATCACAGTTACAGAATATATACAGATTTGTTATAGAAAAATGTGTTCAATGTACTACACAGTAGTTCATCCCTATATTTCTTCATTGTTTTATGTACTCCACCTGGCAGAGGTATTATTGAACTTGTTCTAGCCCAATAAATCATATATTTGACTATGAAAATAACTGTGTTACAGCATTTAACTCTTTGGGAGGGAGTTTCCTGATATTCCTACATGGATATGCTGCTAATCTACATTTCTTAGTTCCACTAATTTTAACATATCGATAGTATCATGCCATAACAATTGTACAAATGCAAATATGTTTCTGTACTTTCTTCACAGAAATAACATTTGTCATCTCCAACAAAACCAAACTTTAATAAATGTTCCTTTGTGTACATCACCCCGTGTAGTAATTTGTATGGAAATTCTCTTAGTTCCCTAATGAGTGTCGTGACTTATGAAAATATCTCTTATAATCTTTTTTGTGATGTTTAAATTATTTTGGCTATCTTGTATACATGTATGTAAGCTAAATAAATGTTGTAGATTTGTAAATCTTCCTCGAAGACACATCTTTTAACATTATTATTTGTCCAGAAACATTCAACTGAATATTGTATTCACCATAATCAGGGTTCTTGTTAATTTTTCTGATAGCAGGCTATTTATGATTTACAGGAGGCTACTAAAATTGCAAAAGAAAAATCTCTGTGCGCATAGCGCACATCACGAGCGCGAAGCGCGAAGTCCCTTGCGGCCGGGGTCCAGGGCCCGCCGAAGGGCCCTGGAAGCTTTAGGGTTTTAGATGCTCTCTGGTGCTATCTTAGCCTTATTTTTGAAGATATGACCACACTGTATGAGCCATAGTTTAATGATAAAGATCATGAATATTTTGGCTGAATAACTTACTTTTCATATGATATACAATATGAAATGAAAATGCTCCATTATTGTTTCTGATAAATCAATCATATTTGTGATGAATCTACAATTTTGAATTACATGATAATGATACAAGGTAGTCCTGGGCAAAAACGGTTAACTGACGTTTACAGGACCTTGTCAGTGAAGAAAATCGTTTGCGATAAAAAATTAAAAAAATTGGAACACACATAAAAAAAATATGACAAAATTGGATTGGTAAATGGTTTGCAGGTATGTGACAGCTGTCACAGGGGTCTGGGGGTGTTACGCCCCCAGCAGGGTCCAGGTGCAGTGCCTCAGTCTGGAGGGGAGTCTCCCCTGAAGGCAAGCCCCTAGCATTTCAAGATCTCCCATTCAGATTCTAGAGACCTTAGAAGGAAAAATCTTGTCAATTCAATCAGAATGTATTAAACTTTTCTCGCATATTGAAATGTAATGTGACACATGTTTAATATTCATGTACCTGAGGCTGAAACTTTTTGCAATAATTACATAGTGAATGATCATTCCATTTCTGAATCTGAGGACTGGCTAAGAAGATCCTCATCCAGACCTAGGATGTCAAGGGTGGACTTCACCTCCTGGTCTTCAGCTTCATCTTGCCCACTGGCACCTTCTTCACTTTGCCTGGTGACTGTCGTCGGCTTGTCATCATTCTGAGCTGCAGCACTGTGGGTTTCAACTTCTAGTCCATCAGTCTCTGTCGGCTACAATTTTTTTTTTTTTTTTTTTTTTTTTTTTTTTATGGTGCCGACAGCCGGCTACGATTGCCGTTACAGCCGGAAAAAATAGCCGGTTGCCGGCTATTAACAAGAACCCTGCATAATACCACTGCTTGACAAATATTCAAAATATCTAGAATGTGATCACTATTTAAACCCAAGCTCTGCATATGGGCTATTGATCTAATTCTTTATCAAAAATTTAATCTCATCGACAAATATTCTGGTTACCGGTATACAAATCCATATAAAATATCATTTTCCCTTTAATTAAAAAGTCTCTTTTTTATCGGATTAATCTTCCCTTCTTCAATATGTCTACAGGTTTCCAACTCTTGCCGAGCTCAAAGGATCTCAATATACAAATATTGGAACTTAAATGGGCAACTTTTTTCTATCTTGCAAGTAATTACAAAGCAAGACGAATCTTCTACCTAGTGACCTTAAGCTGTAGTAAAAATACAATAATATTCATGGTACTTGCTCACGTGGCGTCAACCGTGGACCAAGTTTAGTACTTGTGTGTGTGTGCGTAGGTAATTGCCCACCACCGCGGACCACTCCATAGAAAACTACATCAAACCGCGGACGTACCTGCTATGGGATGATCCAGGTAGCGAGCGCCTCTCCCGCGCAGTCATCGAAGGGGGCGCTGTGACATTTTGCGATACACATCGGACTGATCCAGTTGATGTTGCCTACACGCTGTGACATCTAATATTCAAACGCCCCCTACGTCGTAAATTTGATACGGCAGAACCGGTATCGCAACCGTGGACGGTCCCCCATTGCAGGTACGTTCGCGGTTTGAGGTAGTTTTCTATGGAGTGGTCCGCGGTTGCTGGAGTTTACCTACGCACAAACAAAAAACAACTGGTGTAAATTTATTTTAAAATTCATGTCTTTGTTTGAATAACATTTCACATACAAATTTTAGATTCATACTGCATTTATGTTTTTCTGCGTTCTATACTGATTTTCATGTGAAGCCATTGCTGTCATGTTAAGACTCTTGAGTTTCTGTCCAATTTAGGAGATAGGGGGTAATGTATGATGGGAAAAAATAGGTCCTTGTCTGATGGGAAAGTATAGGTCCTTGTCTGAATAAGAATAGAGCTAATACACCAGTTAACCCATTTACTTGCATTTAATTTTCATAGGCCTTTAAGACAGGAGCAACCTGAATCCTATGGGCAATGGCAGGATTCACCCACACAGGTGCTTGAATATACAGTATGCAGGAGCCTGAAAGACACTGTTATTCTACAGGCATGACTTTTCCAATCAACTTATTACTGCCTGAAAATGTATTGTAACAGAAACATTCTGACTTGACACAGGCAATCATGAAGACAGCATGGTTTTATCTTTTCATTTACATTCATTTCGCTTCGGTCACATTCAGGATATTCTTCCTTTCATTTGATATTCTTTACAGTAGAAAGATTGCCCTTTTTCAGGTGATACCGAGGCAGCTGCAATTATTTTTGAAAATGTCACAGAGAAGATGGAAAAAACAGAAAAACAGGTAGGAGTGTCTGTAATGAAAAGCTCCTGAGTTCACAAAAAACATCCTGAGTTCACTAAAACATCTTGATGGTGAAGTTGGTGAACATGATATTTATTTTTTGATGATCATTTCGAAGTGTATGAATTCATTGAAAGAGGAAAAAAAATCCTGTATTGGTATGAAATATTTATCAATGAGAACAGTTAAGATTGTTATTTCACTGTCTTGTATGGTTTATAGAAGTATGGTAATAGTTTTCATATAAATTTGGGTATACCCTTTGCTGTACCCTCCCCCTTATATTCACTACCTTACCCCCTCCCCTCCCCTTTCGCCTCCCCTTGCCCCTCCCCCTCCCCCTCTTTTCCTCCCCTCACCATCACCCTTTACTCCCCCTCCCCTTTGCCTCCTCTTCACCCTCCCCTTCTTCTTTACTGTTGTCCCTCCCCTTCCTCGTCCCCAATCCCTTCCCCTTACCTTCAACCTCCCCGCCTCCTCCCCCCTCCTCTCCCCTTCACCCTCCCCCCTCCTCCCTCCCCCCTCCTCTCCCCTCACCCTCCCCTCCCCTCACCCTCCCCTCCCCTCCTTCTCCCCTTCCCTCCCCTTTCCTACTCCCCCATAAGACTGCATAGCAGCAATAAAGACATGTTCAAATGACAATGATCTCTAGTAAAACCTTGACATGCAGCACATAATTGTACACATACACTTATAAGTAATATCACTTTATCTATCAAAGCCGTTAACCAATATTTTGCCTGATTGTGTCAGTGATTAAACATATGCCCCCCCCCTTCCCCCCGGGCCCCTTCCCAAGCTAGGATGCATCAGAGGTAGACCGACTAGGTACACTCTCACTAGATCATTGTAATCAAGCTGCCTTAATACTCCATTCATTATTCATCAAAAGCATCGCATTTCTGCAGGTATATTGATTGAAAAATTAAGTATGGGTTGTAATGCGCTTGTTATCTCTCGGAGGATCAATTCCTATAATTGTATCCCGGAGATGAGCCTAGTGATGGGCCTTCAACAAAGGAGCACTTTCCAATTTTCTTGCGAAAGAAAACACTCTTCCTACATGCAAGAAGATGGGCAAAAGTTTCACTTCATTTTTCCTTTTCTTTTTTTATTTTATTTAGCAATATGCTGTCTAGGGCCGTGTTCATGTACGAAGGAAGAGCGAAGTGCTACATAATTCTAGTTTTATTTAATTTAATTTAATGTTTGTGTGCAAACCATGATTTAAAAAAACATTATAAATATAGCATGTATATCTGGTGGTTTAGAGAGTACGAAATTGCATAAACAAAGTAATACATATGAATACTAAAATAATAAATATTAAGGGGTAAATAAAATTGTGTTCTACGATAAAAATGGTCTGCGAGGCACACCTTAAAAGGCCTAGTGGTTTGTGGGCAAGGAAGCCCCTTTTGAAATAGTTGGTGATATTTAAAAAGAAGACAATTTAGGTTGGAGCATTGACATTTATAAAGAAAAAAGAGAAAGAGGAAAGTTGATTAAGTAATCACAGATAGAAAGTAAGTTGAATAAGTACAGGAGAAGCAGGGAGAGTGAGGAAGGGAGGGAGAGAGAGAGAGAGAGAGAGAGAGAGAGAGAGAGAGAGAGAGAGAGAGAGAGAGATGGAGAGATGGAGAGAGAGAGAAAAGGGAGAGAAGTGTAGATAAGTGAGATAAAAGAAGACAAAGGCTCCAAGATAACAAGCAAGAGGCAATTACAAAACATTTATTTTAAAAAACTGCATGAACCCAACGCGGACACATACATGTACATGTGCGCATTACAATTCAATCGTTACTCGTGAGCTTGCAAATAATGTTGAAAGTGTGCACAGAAGTTGAATTCTTCAAGTAGGACAATGCACTGTTCCACAGCTTTGAACCATTCACTTTAATGGAATTTGAAGATAGCATACTTGTTTTTTAAAAGTGGTCGACAGAGATGTTTATTTTGTGGATGTAATGCGATTGAATGGAATTTCCAGTAAAAAGGCAATCATAACATATTTAAACGTTTAAAAAGAGAGGCTGTGTGTGCACAGAAATCAACATGTATGAGAATTCAGATTACATTTCTTTTGTAGAATATATTTACAATTAAAATAAGAATAAAACTGTACAGTTTGTAATACATTTCTCTCAACTCCAAGATGAACAAGCAAGCATTCACCTTCTCATTGTGATATTGTCTGTTGAGAGCCAGAAGAATTGCTATTGTGAATATTGTGTCAGTTTTCCTATGGCAATTTTCACAAAATAGATAAAAAACTTCTCATAGAAAATACTAAATTGTGAACTTATTCATCATGTATGTTGCTTGAGAAACAACGTTGAAAACAATGTTTTATTTTCAGTTATTAACATGACTTGGATATGCACATGGTGTGTGGGTGAGGTTAGAAAGACAGAGGAAGCCTGGAGTAAACCACATGGGATGTAGTAACCTTGACAGACTAATTAAATGGAGTACGTGCCCTGGAGTCTTGGGGAGGAACAAATAAGTGCAAGAAGATTCCTCAAGAATCTCAAGAACTTAACGATTCAAGCTAGCTCGGCGGCGGCAGACTGGGAATCAGCATGACGGTTCAGTGTCCTAGAATAAGCTACTTTATTTCAAAATATGCATGGCAGCAGATGAAGAGAAGACATTGCTCATATTAATCCCGCTTGGTACTCTCCTGGGAGTATGTTCAGCTATGGATCTGTTATAATGTTTAATATATCCCTGTAATACGGCTACTACCCAACCATATCGTCACCAACGAGTGGCGCTAGGCACGTTCTTGATAGGATTAGGATTTTTCGTGACTGGATTTATCAATAGCCTAAATAGTCTATGACTTTGAATCATAAAACTTGCATTCTAGTTGATAGAGATGAAAGGATAGATTAGTAAGAATTTGAAACAATCGAGAAGTCTTTCAAAGCAAAGTTTTAACTTCTCCATTTCTTGATATATTCGTATGGAATAAAAATAAAAAGTAAAACTATTACTTATCCAATGTGTTCTGATTGCGTGTAGATCAAAATTGCAAATCCAAATCGAAATTAACAAATGTTATTGTTACGGTTGTTACCTCATTTATACCTTGGTATGCTAGACAGGAATATTAGAGAAAGGATAATGCAAAATATTGAGGCAAATGTGTGGCTCTCAAGCTGGGATGTAACTACTCATAGTGTTTTAAAATAAATAGTTGAGTACTGGTTAAGGCTCGTGAAGATATAATGCTGTAAACTTCTGCAAACCCCCACCCCCCCCCCCCCAAAAAAAAAAAAGCTGCCACATTTTTTGCGTGTAAATGAATGTCAACTGCATGCAACAAAACACCTGCCTGCGCTTATTCAGTGAGCCCTGTGTGGAGGGTATTACAGTCTACATGATCATTCAAATTACTGCAGTTTTGCCGCACTATATTTACAGGAAAAATTTAGTGATATGGAATTTTTTTGATTTCTTTTATTTCTTTCATCTGAAATTTTCATGTGAAGCATGTGATGTGTTGGTAACTCAAGAACTTGAGATTTTGAATCAAGCTTAACTATCGCACAGTTTGAAGGCACATTTAGTATAGTATCGTAATTGACCCAACCCCTTACTAATTGCCTCAGAAATGAATTTTGAATACATGCATGTACAATATTCATCCTATTTCCATACATCCTTTTGCAGTATGGCCATCATACTTCGTCAGCTGCCCATAACAAGGCCATTCACAATACATACATGTAGCTGTTTCAGCCTGCTTGATTTGTTTTTTCTTGGGCTGTTTTGTGATATATTTTTATTGTGCGAAATGGCCCTGTGTTACTTCAGTCAGCATCAGTTGAAGAGGAGTGTGTATACATATCAGAGATGGGGGCTCATGAGAGCTAATCTAATCTAAAATCGACAGAGCAATATGGTTAAGATAGTTGGGATACCACGTAACCTAGCAACGGGTATAATCACAATTAGGTCTCTATGACGATGTCAATTTTTATTGAGAGCTACAGGTGTGCCAATTAAAGCCAATCACACACGGACTGTCAAACAACTCACATGATTCTACATGGTGAGTCAAAGGAAAATGGGACAAATGGAAATAGGACAAGTCATTCATGCCCCACTATACACCCACAATGAAAAACATGTCAAGGCTGATAGAGTTATTGGGGTTATAATAATAATAATAATAATAGTAATCTTTTAGTCCACTCCAAATTTTATTAAACCAAAAATGGATTTTTTTTTTCCCCAATTGATCTGTATTTACTTTTCCCCCTCCTCCCTTCCCCCTTTTTGGTTACAATTCTCCAAGAATACATAATTTGATCCAAGGAATAAGTGTTATGAAATGTCAGCGATATCTAGTTATGCTAAATTATTTCATTTCTATTTGAAAGCGATGAATTCCTAGGTACATATGCTGTACATACAGTACAATGTATGGATCCTGTTTCCACAAATTTGCTTTCAGATTTGGAAGGCTTTGTGACCCAGAAGTCCAGTACAGCTTCACAAATTGTGTCATTTCCAATATTGGGATTATACCCTGGATTAACTTAAAGCAGATTCAGGAGTAAAATTTTCAATTAAATGTTCACTATGCATAAACAAGGAGAATAGAAGAAAAAAAAGTTTGTCAATATTCTCATGATGCCAGTAATCGTATCGGAGACAAGTTGCGAAACATTAAATGATAAATGGATGTTTCAGTAATTTCTTTGTCATTTCTTCAGCCTTTGATTTATCAGTAGTATATATTTACATGCAATATCTATTTCTTTCATTTATCCACAGTGAATTTTGATCACTTTCAAATCTTGAGAGCCATCGGAAAAGGCAGCTTTGGAAAGGTATGTTTCATTATTCATGCATGTTTTATTGCCTGGATATCAATTTCTATCTTTTACTTTCTCTAGAAGCTTATTATACAAAGAAGACTTTTGTTTCTGGAAGTACTTTGACAGGTCAAGTCCATGGTACCATCAATGAATTAGTTCTATCTTAAATCTTTGAATTTTCAAGTTTGAAAGGTAGTATCTTGGCGGTTTGTGTTTTACATGTATGAATGCAATTGCACACTACTGTCATGATATTGCAGATGTAAAATATATATATATACATTTCATCTCCATATATGGTTTTGCCCTTTTGCTTTTGTTGTAGCTCAAAGTTACATCATCATTTTCCAAAATATGTAAATTCAAGAATTTTTCTTTTATACATGAATGTTTTCTTTGTTTAGTCATGTTTTCATTATTTTCCATTTGTGTCATATGATAAATACAAATTCTTCCCATTACATTGAGTACATGTAAATTAATCACATGGCTAGATAAGGTAACATATATGTAGCATGTAGCACATAGGCATAACAGCTGCCTTTCCCCCTTCCTCCTTCCTCCCCCTTCCTCCCCCTTCCTCAACATGAAAAGCTGACCAATAATCATTATGCATCAGAAAATAATGGCGCTGGTAAAGGAAACACACGAGGGCAGAATCGGGTTAGATGTTGAAGCGTGCCATACAATGCAGGCACGTTATTTGCAGGGGAATGTTAAGCTGTTACACAACAAACCAGTATGCAGGCACACTGATTAAAGTATGTAGGACTACACCATTCCAGCAACAGCTTTCTCCCATGTGGATGTTTGGTATTTAACACTCCTACAAGTATGTAGATGACATTTTGGGGGAGTCTGCGAAGCTGAAGTTTTCCCCTGACATTAATTGAATTAGCTTGCGGGGGAAAGATTAATATCCAGGGGGCTTGTGAAGCATTTACTTTGATGGAATGTTTGCACCTCCACAACATTTCAGATCAACTCTGAACATAACTTATCCAGCTGCGCCATGATATGCAGTGTTGATACACCATGCTTTATTTTATTATGAAAAGCATGCATTAGAATGATCACTGCCTATGGCAGGTGGAAAATTGCTGACATTTAGGACAGTGAGTTCTGAAATTCATGAAAAGTTAGATAATGTAGTCACTCATTGTCCTTTTAAAACTTCGATTCGAAAGTGCAATGCATAAGCCCACCAAACATAATCCAATCCCACTTCAACCCAAGTTTGGAAGTTACCGTAAAGTGAACTATGGCATGACATTTTTTGTTTATTCCAAAGCAATTTTATTCACTTTATTTAGTTTTCATCTTTGTATACATTTTTCTGATGTAAAATACATTTATTAAAAACATGGAATTCCATACATACATGTAAATACATAAGAATCACCTAAACATTATATGTGTGCGTGTGTTTCAACTGTCCACTCTTAGATGTTTTATTGAATTTTAATCATTGAAGTGGTGACATTCTATCTCAAAATTTAAAAAAAATACCCAATTGATCTGTTTGATATCAACAATTAATATACAAAAGAGACTAATTAAAAAATGCACTTTTTAGTATTACCTGGTACCTGTTTTAATTTTTCAGATCTGCAATAGTGTTAATATGATTTTTCATTATTGTAGATTTTCTTATTTGTCTTGAAAGGACTGACAACTACAAAAATCTATTTTTGAACATCTAATAATAGAACAGACAGATGACATTTGCCTTCTAGCGTCTTGTATATGTGTAGCTATTTAAATCAAAACCTTCATTATTCATTATATTTAGAAGTAGTTTGTAGTCCTAGCCTAATTAAGTTTGACACTCGCGTACAAGGTGTCAGAGTTTAAATGTGTCAAAACTTGAGGGTGCACGTTCAAACATTCATGTCAATTTTTCACCATTCTACATGTAGTTTGTGTTTTCATATACCTGGTACATATCTGCTTACAAAGCAAAGCGTTTTCTACCCATAAGAAACCAGGGAACATATGGCTTGAAGTCCTATCAAAAGGACAGGTAATTAAAGTAGAGTACCATACAACCAACAGCTCCAGCTCATTGTTTTTAATTGGAATCTGTTGACAGATTCTTGCCTGTCCAGGATAATTCAAGCAGTGGAATTGTTACTGATAAGAAGTACACATCTAATCAAGATAAGAATAGAGGTGTTGTGGACTAGTGGATAAGTCACCCGACTGCAGATCACAAGGTACGGGGTTCAAGTCCCGCCGCGGCACTAATGTCCTTTGGCAAGACGTTGGTCTACATTTGCCACTCTCCACCCAGGTGTAAATGGGTACCTGATATGCTTGAGCGCTATTTGGCAGCTCGGCTACGACCAGGGTAATATGTGTAAAGAGCCATGAGCGTCAGAACCTGACTGATACCGGCGCTATATAAATAACCATATTACCACTGAAATGCACACTTACCTGTACCAACATAAGTTGTGCTGGACAAATCTGGTAGAATGAGAACTCATTCCAAGTCATGACCTGAGAGAATTCTTGGACTATTTGTTGGATTTAATACTAGAGTCTAGAGGACCACTTCATCTCAGAGTCTGACTGTGTCAAAAGAAAATCAAAATTACAAACATTTTGATAGAGCTTGATAGTTAATACACTATCCTACTAGACTCTACATAACATTCTAGATCTAGCCTAGAATCTAATTTGTTACTGTATTGTTAGATGTAGACAAACAAAGTTAGTCCTGTAGATTACTAGTAGGTCTACATCTACCCTAGATCTTTCATGTACACTGTATGAAATCTACATATAGATTTGAATCAAGATCTAACTTAGGTCTAACACTATGAAAGTCTCCTTTTATTTCATACAATGTTAGCAGTAAAACAATGATTCCATTGGCATTGATTAACAAAAATAATGTATTTATTAGACATCTAACCTGTATTATAATGAATGATCACCAAGAACAAGAGAAGAGCTGCCTTGTATTTGTAATGATTAGTATGCGTGTACAGGCAACCATGTAACATAGCCCGGGTTCATGAAATGTATGCATATTCAGTTGACATCTTAGACGAAAGAGAAAGAACACTTCGTGAGCAGAAGAGATTCTGTGACTAGCTCTGAGTATTCATGATGTACATGCTACCATGTAACATGAGCTCCCACATTCATGAATCTATGAATATTCATGATTCTGTGACTGAGTATTCATGATGTACATGCTACCATGTAACATGAGCTCCCACATTTATGGAATCTATGAATATTCATGGCATCTATGAATATTCATGGCATCTATGAATATTCATGATTCTGTGACTCTGAGTATTCATGATGTACATGCTACCATGGAACATGAGCTCCCACATTCATGAATCTATGAATATTCATGATTCTGTGACTCTTAGTATTCATGATGTACATGCTACCATGTAACATGAGCTCCCACATTCATGGAATCTATGAATATTCATGTAGGAGCTGACTTCTGCCTAAAGCTTGATTTTGTGTTTTCTTGTTGGAATACAGTATGTGGTACCAAACTAATTAATATTTATAAAAACTAGAGGCTTGGGCAGTGTCATTTGATGTGGCTAGATTAACTTTAGAGAAATTAATAAATAACAGCAATTATATAGTCCCACCACTCCTTAACCTCTCCAATATGTGGACGTCCAAACTAAGCTGCAGTATTTGGCTGCTAGCGATGAGACTTGAATATAACTTAAAGTATTATTTTCTGTGTTGTATAAAGGGCTTTGAAGCTAGTTTTAAATCAACCAAACCCTCTTTCACCTCTCTTACATGTTGATGTTAAAAACTGAGGTAAACGTTGGGCTGCTATTGCTAAGACTTGAATGAAGCTTTACGCATTACTTTGGAAGGACTTTGAAGCTATCTTTTATTTTTAAGTGACAGCATTTATTTAACCACACCTCTTCCTTCACCTCATGTGTCGAAGTTCAAACTACGGTGAAATGTTAAGATACCAGCTATGACTCAAGTGGAGCTGAAAGCATTATTCTGGAAATGATTTTGAAGCTATCTCTTAATTTTTTGTGAGAGATTAGTTCAATCATCCCAACTGAAAGACAGACTGATTTTTTATCTTCAAGTATGCAGTGTTGATGGATGTAGGGTGAATAAATATATTATGACATATTTAAGGTAAATATTAAATAAGCCTCTAAATGCTTGACTAAAAATGATATCAATATCCGTCTCAATCCCAATAATTTCAACAGAGACAACAGGATCGATATCTCCAAATTTTGGATGCATACGATAGGTGCCATGACGCTCCCCGTCCAGCCGGCCTGCACCGAACCAGCGGCCCGTTGATTTGTTGAGCACATGTGTGCTTGGGCCAATAGGCCTTGTCAGTTATTGTTCTAATTATTGATCAAATTATTTGAATGCCAGTCCACCCATAGAGGATAAAACACGCTTGCTTACAATATATTTTATCACCTGACTAAGTGTTGCAGCGGCGCACAAAAAGTTGTGATCTTTTAGTTCCCTTGTTGACCATACATTGCGAGACAAAATAATGTCACTAGCGATATTATTTTCCATACCTTTCTTGTTTGGGTTTAAATTTTAAATTAAAAAAATAAATATCTGTAACACTTTTGGTATGGGGTCATGAATTTGGTTCAAATGAACATAGTGGAAGTATGTATATGCAATCCTACAATATTCTATGATTGTGGTCCCGGTTGAAATCAAGTCTAAAGTGATGAAATTGTGAATAATCAACTCTTTATGTTGTATAGCTCTCTCTCAAGATTGATAGTACTAAGCTTCACAATGACTAACATCAACCAAATTTCTATTCCTGTTTAGAAATTATATATCAGAACTGCATATTCTGAGATTTTCATGGTCGCAGCTACCATTGCATGGCCGTAGGCGTTATTTAAAATTTATCGGGAGCACCGATAAATTTGATATTTTAATTTCTCAAAATCCTTTGCGTTTTAGAGCCCAATTTTGTCAAAGTTGCTTATTCTATCACTAGGTTTCACAATGGTAATGCAATTTTAAATTTCATGATCCGATCCTGTTGAAATGATACCAAAACCTTGTATTACCTTTAACACTTATTTTTTTCTGGTAAGAGCATATTTGTCAGGACGTTGAATTCTAAAAATATTTTTGTGTAATTTTGAATGACTCATTTCATGTGTTAGAATATATTTTGATAAAGAATTTCCCTGTACTTTTAATAGCACAGACATCTTCATGAAGATCCCATTTTTTTAGAGAAAGACATGTATTTTTATCACATCTCTACCTCTATGAAAAGGCATGATGCATGTTGAGAAATGAGAATTTTGAACAAGTAAGAAGCAAGCAGAAAGGCTTTAATGTTTTCTCGCTTACTGGCAGTATTGTATCACTGAAATATACTGCCTCTAATGCATCCATTTGTGTAAAGGGCCCGATCAATATAATGGAAATGCTTGAGATAAGAAGACAATGAAGGCTATATTTTTAGAAAAACCCTTTTATTCTCCAAGGATAGATCAATTCTTTCTGTTACTAAAGCAACCATTTTCATACTAACAAATTCCATTAGATCTCTTTACTCTTTTCCAGCTTTATACTATTCGTCAGGTGACTCGGCTGGAAATAGTCAGAAGAGAAAAAGTGTTTTCTTTTCATCTGAAACTGACCTTTTGTGAAGATACGGTTTCTATGGTAACTGATTGGAACAGTGGAATTTCACCAAGGCAAAGCTGAATTACAAGAAACCAAGCAAGCTCGCAAGCTCCCCCCCCCCCCAAAAAAAGAAGGTTGATACAGATTTCCTGGCACACAGTATACTTTACAGCAAATATTGTACCGTAATTGTGATAACGAAAACAACAACAAAATGTGTCAAAAAGTGTCACATTTTATGTCAGATTGCCACTTTGTTGTCATAGTAGACTCTTGAGGATGGTTTCTTATTATTGGTTTGATTTTTTATTTCAAATTTCACCATTCTGTTTTTCTGATTGTTCTGCTTTCATTCAAATGAAACAAGGGCTGCATCGCCCTTTGACTGCCTGTCTGTTGACCTTGAGCAGTACTAGCTACATGCAGTAATTGGAGGCACAAGAAGATTAGAATTTAATTACATAGCATTATTCTTTGATATGGATGGGAAGTGATAGGTCCTTTGACGCCTGTTTGTTATCAAGCATCATGAATAGTTGATTGTCTGCCATCCCGTCGTTGTTGGAAATCTGTTGCCATTCTTTCAGATAGGCAAAGGAGATTTTGACAATTCGGTGAATGTCATACCATGCATTAAAACAACATTATTAGCCCTTTGAATGCATATGGCTGAATTAATATAAAATTTGAGGTCATTATACAGTGATACCAGAAAGTGATTTTATATTTTTTAATAATTTACAATATCCTTTTAAGAATTTTTTTAAAGAAATGCTCACATATGATGTAGTATGACTCATTTATGATTTAGGCTATTACAAAACATTTATACTTACTTAATTTTTATATTGTATTTTTCCTGAACATTATAATGGACTTTGATAATTTCCATTAGTACTAGATAATAAAGTCCAAAGTACATGTACATGTATATCTTTCTTTTACAGACATGATAGTATTAAGACTTGAGACCACACCGAGATAAAGCTACATCCATGCAGATATTAGATGTGTAATACTGTACCATCTGCAAGGGATTTGAAGGCTTAAAAAGGAAGCTGTGTTGAAGGGATTGATTCATAATTTATTGATCTGTTATCTCATGGTATCTCATGGTATGCCAGCTCAAGTGGATCCTGGGTGGAGGTGTTGAAGATTCCTACTCATGCTGGGTTCTCTTGTTGGATGTCCTCGTCTTTTTTTAAATACTGCACTGCTGGATGGGGGATGTACAAATATTTTGGTGTGTGTCACTGTCAGTTATAATCTACCAGCTTTTTGTGTAATTATTTTCATAATAATGAATGTTTTTGTAATGAAGAAACAGAGAGAGAGAAAGAGAGGGGGAAGACAGAGAGAGAGAGAGAGCTAAAGAAAGAGAGAGAGAGAGAGAGGGGGGGAGGGAGGGAGAGAGAGAGAGAGAGACATGGAGATAAAGAGAGAGACAGGGACAGAGACAAAGACAGAGAGAGAGGGAGGGAGAGACAAAGAGAGAGAGATGGAGAGAGAGACAGACTGAAGAAGAGAGAATTTTCACATTCTTTCTCAACTTTTCTTTGGATATCAACTCTTAATAATAATGTATTTCTTCAAATTCTTTCCATATGGATAATCCCTTTAAGCCGAAGGTCTACTTAAGTACTGTGCTCAGTCAGAAATGCATAAAATCAGCCTTGAGATTGAACTCTAAAGCATGTAGTCACACAGGATGATTGAGTTATCATTTCTTGCTCATCCATGCCACTTCTATTATAACGAGACCTGGCTTGGTTCTCCTATATGTCTACATTGCTCATCATCAAGACCAAATCATCTGTATCATAATCCAATCAGCCCCTATAAATGTCCTCGTGCCTTTCACTTGCAGACTAACAAGCTGGTATTTAAGACAAATATTTATCTCAGTGGTCTCCCAACCTTAGAGGTGGACGTAGGTCAAGATGCTGTCAGTTTGGATTTGTCACAGATAAAGCTGTGGTCCATGATAGATGTAGTAGTCTCTACGCTTGGATGGCTGAATGCATGAATTTTCCGGCATGTTTCTAGAAAGCGAATACTAGCAATGAGCATTCTCATTGGAATTTTGCACCTTGACTGTAAAACTACTCTTTAGCTATAAAAGGGAAGTCCACCCTGAAATAAAATTTATTATAATAGAAGCAGAAAATGAAAACAAATTATTAGACATTCCTGTATACCCTGCAGAAAATTTTCAATCATACGTGCACCCTAAATATAATGATTGCAAATCTGTTTCTTTATAACCTCTGCATAAAACGATGTATTCCGTCATTAATAAGTAAGAAAATGAATGTTTATTGAAATTTTCTGTACAGAGCAGATTGGAGAGGACCTTGCAAGATATGTCACAGAGTTGCCTATTTGTGTTTGATTGAATATTAATAACTTTCTTATTTTAAACGGATTTTGCTCAAACTTTCATGTTGTATGTAGTCTGTGCGCTTGGATGGCTGAATGCCTTGTCCAGCATGTTTCTAGAAAGCCAATACCTGCTCCTCTCATTTTTCTGTTTCTTTTAAAACATACTTCATATCAGGTTGGACTTCCCCTTTAATAACTGCAGTGTCAGTCATCAGTTTTCGCATATTTATATGAAAATTAATTAAATTTTGCCTAAATTATTCTTTTTTCAAAATTTATTCTTTAAAACTTTATAAAATCAGGGTCTAGTTGAGTTAAGAAACCTTGATAATGACAATGACAATGAAGCTTTTTGACATAATTTGGATTTTAAGGACTTCTATTGATAAGGATGAGAAATACAGAATCTTAGAAGATATTTTGTGTAATGTTCTGATTTTGAAAGATAGAATCATTATAAAGGTGGTGACTAAAAAACATCACCTGCATTAACCTATAAAATAAAAGTTCTTGTGTTTTAATAACACACTTCTTGCACTTGAATGATGTATGTTTCCTATGATGAATTGAAGTAAGAAAGATACAAGGCACATTGTTTGATGTAGTCCTGCGTCCTGTTTGCAATGGAATGCTCTATGTTGCAATCTCGGCACGCTGGATGCTTCGCTCGGTGTCGGTATGAGCAGGCTGAAATCTTCCTCACTTGGCCCTCTTTATTGAAGAAGAGCTTTCATGGTGGTGTAATATTACATCTCCATGCAAATTAAGCTGCCAGCAAGAATGTATGTCTTCTATTCTGTTGTTGTCAAGTTTGACTAGTAGTCTCTCAATCCAGCGGCTTTCAAAAGATTGCAGGGATTCAGTTTCTTACAAACATGCTTAGCACAAGTGGTAGGGATCATAATGGATACAACTGAGCAGTTAAGTGAGAATTTAGGATGAGCCTTTAACATTGTTTTATAGATATGAGGGCTTTAGCTTCCTTGGCACTTCAAAGCCTGTTTCCAAAAATGCCTTCGCAAAATAAAAGAACTTAAGTGCAGTACTTCTCACATTGCCCTATCCTGCAACTCACAAAGAGGTCCATACTCATTATCATATGCACCAATTTTGTGCACAGCTGCACACAGACCTTTTTTCATCCAATTTGGAATTCATTTATACATAGAATGCATGGTCTATATGGCAGTTTCTAGAGATCAATAATTGCATCATATTCATTCATGGAAAACATTACCTCTCTGATTTATTAAATTGTTAACATAATTATGTGCCACTTTCTGTGAGAACATAATCAGTTTTTTTTTTTATTTTACCCAACAGGCATTCATAAATCCTTCAAATCAGACCTTCCTAGTCTTGATACACTGTAAAACCATTTATATGTGGATTGCAAAAGCAATGAAAGAAATAAAAAGTTTCTTGAAAGCTTTTTAGAATAGACCCTAGAGGGATATTCATGTACGTGTACAGGATTTTAAATGAATTCTATACTTGCATGTCTATTTTAAGGTGTCACTTATTTTCACAAATGTAAACCTAGAATTCCATACCCTCTTTCTTGAGGACAGAAAATACTGTCTGCCATTTCAAAAACCTTTAAAGGAATCCTCATCTCAATGAATAATTAAAGGTATGCTAAAAGATGAGTTTTATTTCTGTCTATTGATGTTCAATACTCCTTGCGAAAACCTACAAGAAATATATTGTCATGATGTAATGTCTTTTACCATGACATGCATGGACGCAGCAATTTTTATGCCTCCGCCACCGAAGGTGGTGCCGGAGGCATCATGTTTTCGGGTTGTCCGTCCGTACGTCCGTATGTCCGTCTGTACGTCCGTACGTCCGTCCCGTTTGACCGTTATCACAATATCTCAAGAACCATTTAAGATTTAAACTTAAGACTCGGGAATAGTATTTATCACCATAGGAAGACGATCTGATTAGACTTTGGAGTACGTAGGTCAAAGGTCACAGGTCACAGAGGTCAACTTATGAAATTCCTTGTATTGAGTTTGTTAACGCGATATCTCAAGAACCATTTGAGATTTAAACTTCAAACTTAAGGATAGTATGTATCACCATAGGAAGACGATCTGATTAGATTTTGGAGTACGTATGTCAAAGGTCAAGGGTCACAGAGGTCAACTTATGAAATTCCATACATTGAGATTGTTATCATGATATCTCAAGAACCACTGGAGATTTAAACTTCAAACTTAGTGATAGTGTGTATCACTATAGGAAAACAATCTGATTACATTTTGGAGCACGTAGGTCAAAGGTCAAGGGTCATAGAGGTCAACTTATGAAATTCCATACATTGAGATTGTTATCATGATATCTCAAGAACCACTGGAGATGTAAAAACTTCAAACTTAAGGATAGTATGTATCACCATAGGAAGACGATCTGATTAGATTTTGGAGCACGTAGGTCAAAGGTCAAGGGTCACAGAGGTCAACTTATGAAATTCCATACATTGAGATTGTTATCATAATATCTCAAGAACCACTGGAGATTTAAACTTCAAACTTAATGATAGTGTGTATCACCATAGGAAGACAATCTGATTAGATTTTGGAGCACGTAGGTCAAAGGTCAAGGGTCACAGAGGTCAACTCATGAGGTAAAGGTCAAGGTCATGCGGCTCATTATGTATGCAAAAATAGCTTGTGATCGTATTATCATTAGAACAGATTGATGGATTCCTGCCAAACTTAGATCATTTATGTATCTTGCAGAGCCAATGAATGGTTCATAAGATCAAAGGTCATGGGCTCATTATGTATGCAAAAATAGCTTGTGGACGCATTCTCATTAGAACTGACAGATGGATTACTATTTAACTCAGGAAATCTTGCAGAGCCAATGAACTGAGTAGATTTTAGGGTCATGAGGTCAAAGATCAAAGGGTCATATATGTATATGAGAAATTGCTTGTAATCATGATATTCTGAGAACATGTTAATGGATTACAATTGAACTTGAATTTGAAAAATTTCTTCCGTTTCGGTTTGTAAAATTGCTCTATGACGGAGGCATCATTTTCGACTGCGCGCAGTCGAATTCCATCTAGTCTTGATAATGTGATGAACCAGGCAAATATGTACATGTATCATGCACCAAGCTCTAGATGGAAAGACTTTTGCATTCAATAACAAACAAACAAACAAAATTTTCAATGAGGGAAAATCATAACTGAGAAGGTAAAAATTAATATTTGGTGTACAATATATAACAGGGGAACAAATGTAACTGATTTATTTAAAAATACTTAAATATAGCAGTTGGCAAATATATTTAATTTATGTGAAACATTCACCCCAGAAGGGCATCAACTAATTTATACAATTTGAGTTCTGGCAATTATAGCACAAAAGTAAATTAATAGCAGGTGAATTAAATATTTCATCACCACATACACTAGGAAAGAAGCATCCAGAAATGTCAATACATTTACTTGATAAACAACTTTGCATAGTACATCATGTTATCAACAAAATGGAGATGCCCAGGTCGTGCTGAAAAACTTTACATTATGCCAAGTTTATACCTCTTTCATACACTAAATGGTTGGGAATCTTGTAGATTAATAAGTAAGAATACAATAAATCTCTGAGAACAAGTAAAGTTATTTCTTGGGGTGATGTTTTCTTTAAGGGATTGTTTCCACATCAAGGGTAGCCTTTACTGATGTGTGGAGTGTATTTAAACTTGCAGTGTGTTTATACAACATTGGATGCGATTTTATATGAAACCTTTAAGTATCTTACCTTTATAGCATTTGTTATTCTGAGCAATTTTATTGGTTCCATTGCAAAAGGAAGGCCTATACTTTGCTTTTGTGCTGTGCTTGCTTTCAAAATACATATTATTTGATTTCATCTATCCACCTCCTAATGCATGCGTCAAGGTGTCCAGTGTATCAACATGTTTGTCCATCTGTCACTGGCCACCTTCCGTACTCAATGACCAGTCCCCATATCTTCTTTGATTAGCATATCTCAATTTCCCCTATGTTGGTAGGTGTCGTACTTAGTGATTTAAAGTTTAACAAGTTGACCTGAAATGCGAAGGCTCATTGGTTTGAGCCCTGACATAGTACCGATGTTCTTTAACAAGACATACTACTTACAAGCTAAACTAAAAACACATCATTCAGTTCTTTAGTTGTATGGTTATGTTCTCTGCGTCCCATGAAAAATAAAAACGCCAATAGATACAGTTAATGGCAAACTGTTGACATTTGTTCTTATATGCTGAAAAGAAAATACATTGGTCATTTATTTGATGAAACAGCTAATCTCCTGTCCTGCATGAATAAATATGGACATGTACATGGTAGGCCTGCTCAGTAAAACATATGGGCACACCTAATCTGGCATGAAGCAAGGGAAATTGTGTCATATGAACGTAGCCATGTGAGGGTATGCCAGCCAGGATAACATTTTGCCATTCTTCACCTCTGCTCATCCTATTGACATTGGTATCCTAGCTCCCTCAGGCAACCCAAAAGGATGGGGTGTTTTATTCATGAGGCAATGTACCACAGCATCCTCTATGTATATGGATGTCTGTTGCATGATAGCTCCCATTGCAAAGACTCTAGGAAAGGATTACTCAAGGTCAGACCTTAAGCACCCAATTGGTAAGCCATCACTCTAAGGCATATATGTCTGGTCTTTCTTGCTTCAGACCATTTCAAATCAATATATCCAATACAAGCAGATCATGCACAATAATACTCCCGTCTCTTCAAGTCATAATGGGGTTTGAAGGAATTATGACTACTTTTCTTAAGAACCGTTTTAATTTTCCATCAG
This sequence comes from Strongylocentrotus droebachiensis, assembly GCA_035222895.1. Classification (NCBI taxonomy): domain Eukaryota; kingdom Metazoa; phylum Echinodermata; class Echinoidea; order Camarodonta; family Strongylocentrotidae; genus Strongylocentrotus; species Strongylocentrotus droebachiensis. The sequence goes on from JAVYIG010000968.1 coordinate 154,463, forward strand.
TTTAATGATTTGAGTTTTAAAAATGTATTCTTGTAGTCAGTCAATATTCTTTAGTCACATATGTGTGGTAAATTTTTAGTAAAAAGACAATTCTTGAAATAAATTCTCAAGTCTCCCTACGATATTCCCATGTGTGTTTTATTTTGTGGTTTGAAAAATCCAGAATTCTGTTTATGCGATCAATCATCCTATCCATATGTTATTTTTGCAGTTATAAATATATTCAAATCCCAATGATGGGCTCATTTACATAGCAGAAAAACAATTTGAAAAACCATCATTTAAAAAAAACACTTCTATTTACACTACTGAAAAACCCATTAAAATCATTGCCATTGGCATTTTTTATTAAATCTGGCAGAAATATCATTAGGCCTAAAAAAAAAGATGTTGTATTGCCCTTTGCGACCGACCCCAAAAAATACAAAAATGTATTTAAGCATTCAAAGCTGAGAAATATCAGCCCAAAGAGGGAGTAAATTTTTTATTTTAAAGATTTCCGAACGACCGACCCATGTTTTGGCACTTAAAGGGTAATACAACATCTTTTTTTTCCAGGCCTTATGATACGATTATGGCTTTGCTGTTTTAAAAAATAAAACACCTACTAAAAAAGAAAGATGTTCCAACTACTCAAGAGATAGCGTACTAAGGAAGAAGAGCATGTACTGTATAGTGTGAATGAGTGGGCTCATTTAATCAAATTGACATTGATATATTTTATCTAGAAATTCTGTTTCAACCATTGATATGAGGTCTTTCTGCTTGCAAAATGCTTAATGTATAATTTGTAGTAATCCACATGTACTGCAATGAAAATGGTTGCAAATGGTGCAGTTGTAGCATTCATAGTGAATAGATAATTCAGTGTACCAGGGCATAAACACATTGACAGGTCATTTCTGATGGTTTATGATTGTTATGACATCACATCTACAAAGGATGTCTGCTCAGAGCAAAAATGACATCATCTTAAAGGAAACCTCAACCTCAAGAATTATTTTAGTTATGACAGATTTATTATATTCTTGCCTGTTAATCTACAAGAGAATCATCACCAAAGTGTATGAGAGAGGTACAAGGCAAGATACAGTATTCTTAGCGTAGTGTAACAATTCTTGCAAAATTGATTTGCCAACTGCTATTTTGTTTTATTTTTAAATTATTGAGAAACAATTGTTCCCCTGTGATATGTTTAACACTAAATATAATTTTGATCTTCGTAGCTATGATTTTTATCTTCATTAAAAAGTAAAAGTTTTGTTATTCAATTAAAAAATCTTTCCACCTAGAGCTTGGTGCATGATAGGTCTGTACAAGTTCGCCTGGTATGTCACATTATCAAGAAAATATGTGCGCCCATGTCATGTAAAAATGCATTACATTATGCCCGGAAAATCTCTTTTTCATTTTTTGGGAGGAATCTCATCTTTCAGCATTCCTACACATCGTTGTTTGGAATGACATTTTCAATAATGTAAAGTGCTTTTAGTTATGCCTTTCTGGCTCTCATCAGTTGCAATCTTTTCTTTTAATCGATCTCAAAGTAGGAATGTGTTGTGCATGATTAGTTTGAGTTATGTAAAGCTGTCTGGGTTAGTAAGAAGAGGTGTCCAATACAAAAATATTATTAGTGTATTTTTGAGATTGAATTTAGTGGGGGTGAGGGAATTGCATTTTGATATAAGCTGGCAGAAACATGATTTAAATTTAGAAAAGATGAATTTATAAACTTCTCATGTCCTTTCTTTCCCCTTTCAAAGATGAAACTCAAAACCCTAAGTTTATTAAAATTGCTTACATCTTCTTATTCATAAGCTATAAAGGCCAAAGGAATATGACAAATTGATTTGACGTACATACAATGAATACAGTCGGGTATGAAAGCCTTTTTGAAAGGGGCGGTCACTCATATGAACCATCTTGTATGCCTATAAGCTGTTGGAAGATTTATGTTGCTTCAGTGGTCATGGCATAACGCTCCATCTTGCCGCCTTCTCAAGCCCCTAGGTGTAAAGGTATAGAAGGATAAAAAGAAAGTAATATTGGGAATGCAGGGTATGGATTTTAATAGAGAGTGGTGAGGTACCATCCACAGACAGAGAGAGAGAGAGAGAGAGAGAGAGACCTGTGTTTAATGCTTGTTCAGATATGACACAGCAAAACCCTGTTCTTTTATGATGACCTAAAGTGTAATAGGCTTCATATTTCTCAATCTTATAACATAGCTAGCTAGAGCTCAGTGAATACATGTGAGTCCTTTGTTATGCCCAGTTGCCATTCATTTTACTTGTTTTAAAAAATGCAGCAGCTTTTTTGTGGCAATTTACCCAATCCTGGGCTTCCTGGGAGAAATTTCAATTATTTAAACATAAGCCTTAGGTTGTGTGGATTGTTTTCAAGAAGGGCATTGTTTCATATGATTGCTAATCTATTAAGCTTTTCTCCCTTTTCTCTGTTTTCTAGTTATAGTATAGACAGATCTAAACACATAATAGATTAATGTAATGTTCTTTTCACTACCCCAACTCTACCAAACTTGTATTATAGAGATTGAAAGTACTATTATTATTTACATTTGATGAGGTCATTAAAAAGTTACATTTTTCTCAGTTTTTACTTTGATTTGAGAAAAAATATTTCAGAAAGTGTTAAGAAAAATGATCTCTTGCTTAGGAAGGGAAATTTTTGTTATTCACCCATGGCAAATTTATGCTCATCTCCCTTAACAACAATAAGAAATCTATTGTGTCACTGCAGTACATACTAATAACACTGATAACACTGAAGTCATAGATAACATAACTAGAGGAGTCATTTCAAAGAAAATGCTGCTACAGATATAATCTTTATTTCCATATTTAGGGACTGTTTTGCAACGTAATTTTGAAAAGGAGAAAAAGCACCTTTGATTGTAATTGCTATAACACATAGTTGGATATCCTGCTGAGCTGAGTTTCATAGAAGAGGTTTTATTTCCTGTAATGTTTGACCTATATGAAAGCTATCTGTTCTCATATCAGCTGTCCCGGATTTCCTATCTTTCTCTCTCAGTCATTACCTGAGGGATGCTTTCATAGGATGCAGAGAGCTAGGCCTTTCACATCAACAGCCTCTTTACATGAGAGCAATGACTGTAGTCATGTTGGCATGTCTACATGCAGATCTATGATATATTATTTCCACTACAAACCGATTTTTGCACTCTCGTAAACAATGCCTCCTGTTCATCCAAGCGGGAACACATACCACACAAAAATGATACCAATTGATTTGGGATAAAACACTCTTTCATAAGATGTATAATAATTTACTGTTCGTAGATGATTATTAAAATAATTAGCAATTTTCTAGGTGTAAACATTTTTTTGACTCACACTGTATATATATAGCTGTCAAACTATGAATTTCCTGCTCTGAATAACAATAATTTGTTTCATAAAAGAGAAACGGGTAAATGCATGACTTTTTTTTCTCAAGAAAAGATGCTAAATGTCCATTTTTTTAAAGGTAAAGACCAGTAATGGTCATGCGATTGCATTGTGAAAGAAACGTTGTGGAATCAATCAGAAAAGGTTGATCATCTAGCATCTAGCATCTGCAAGGTTCTGGAATCATCAAAATGATAAGAAATTTGGCCCATTCTTCGTAAAGTTACAAGCACTATACACAGAAAGATGTATATGGGACTACCCTATCTCTCTAACCAGACCATGAGAGAAATAAATTTACCAAATATATGAATTAGTAGGCGGTTTCCCGGCAAATTTTTTATCATCATGTATTAGTCAAAACATATTCTTTCACATGATTGGTAATGAGAGCTTCCATTTCATTTTTTGAAATTGGGGCGTTGCAAATACTGGTCTTTACCTTTAACAATGATCCAACAAATAAATAAATGAGACATAAAATCAACTATATAAAATTTGACTTCTGAAATTTATACTTCATTTTCCAATTTCATTACTTAGTGGTACAAAAGGATGAAATTAATATATAAAAGGTACACTTTCCCCTCAAAATACACAGACATGTTTCTCACAAGTTGTTTGATGTTTTCTGCATGAAACTTTCAAAACCCACAGCTTATGTGCATTATTGATGTTGGCCCCCATCATTTTTGGAAGTGAAATGGATCGTGAGATTGGTGTGTTATCGATCATTTGATGGTCTATTACCTGTAAACATAGGTAATGATCACCCCTGGGATGCCAACCATTCTAATCATGCCCAAGTTTCTCACTTTATGATAAGATAGAAGTCGGGAGGAATTTTGCTTCATATTATAACATGGCTGACAATTTACAAGAAGGAATCATTGCAAATCAAATATGTTTCATTATGTCACAGTGAGTGGTTAAGTATGAAATGTATGTCTTTCCTCACCCTTTTACTTTGATGAATTATGATGCAAAAGCAATATTTTCTCCAAGGAAATTGTTTGGAAGAGGCATGATAATAGCTTAAACTTCAAGCCTTACCTCAAACTCTTCTACCTTGACGCCTTTTAATCAATTGACTATTGGGGGCTCCACCCGGACAGTGATACTTAAATACATGTCCCCTCTATCCTCTGTTGAAATATCTTGAATTACCACTTCTTTCCCCAAAGGATTTATCTCTCTTGCTCTGTCTCTGTTTCAGTCTCTCCTTCTCCCTCCCCCTCCCCCCTCCCAATCTCCCCATTATTTCCTTGCGGGGCCCATAGCCCAATTTCATAAATTTGTAGGATTGCCAGCTAGCTATTTGCCTAATAATAGTTGCGGTATTCCCCATTAAGGATATTGGGATGATATCATTAGTGAGTCAAAGCAGGCAAATAACAGCAATTAAGGAAATGTCACTGCAGATAAAAAGGAAAAATTGCATTTCGCCATCAAGAGGCAATTATAGAAAGCAGAGACTGTTTGTAACAGTGAAACTGTGCATTTAGTATTTTCATATGTAAGATGGCTATGCACTGGAACATCCAATGTGATAATTGTACATGATATCCTCTGTTGGGAGCGAGAAGGGAGCCAGAAGGGGAGTGAGTCATACTATACAGAGATGTAATGCCTTTCTGGCCCTCAGCACGTCAAGTATACGTTTAAAATGTCCAGAATTTAATTCTTGAAGTATATTGTATTTAATTGCTTTCATGGTTTCCTAGGCGTTAACAACACTTTGCATCACATCTGAAATAAGTTGAATAGAATATTACTTTTGAGTCAGGTTATCGATCTGTATGTGTTGTAGAATGCAAATGGTAAAAGGTCACAAGAACGGTACAGTTTTATGTTACTATGAGCAAAGGAGTGGATAAAATATTCCTCTTGCAAGATTTGTTTCTGTCACAGAATGCCAAACTGTGGTGGCAGGGGGGGGGGGGGGGGGGGTTGTATTTTCAGGCTTGTCTCATACTGGCCAGCTCACCAAAGAATGAGATTTTGGGGAGTTGAAGTGAAAACATTGCTCCCCTTAGAATGAACATTCGAAATGTCAAACAGTCTGTCAGAAAGTTATGTTATTAGATTCCGCCATGCATTCATAATGTGTTATCGGTTAAGTTCAGAGTTCCATCTCGCCCTTCTATTTCTGACAGTGACCAACAATTTGAGACCTACAGCATCACATTTGTATAATAATGTTCTTATTTGGACTTTCCTTGCCAACTTTCCCTTCTAGCTTTCATACTATTGTAGCACAGAGCAAACTTGGTTCTCATTGTGTGCATGTGATTTTGGTAAACCTATTCATTAAAGAAAAAAGAAAAGAGTTCTTGCTAATCCCCTCCTCTAGTTCATGACTAGCATACACAAATATTTCTGCATGTCAGAAAACGCCAATAAATACAGAGTCTGAATTTTTCAGAGTATTTGTGGCAGAATTATAAGATTATCTACTCCACATATGAACCTGTAGAGAAGATTCCACATTTAAACCAGCAATATTTTATCAGGCTGTATTTCATTAAAGGCCCCTGTTACACATGCGTTGGCTTTTAAAGCCGGCCCCGGCCTCATGCCTGCAATTTGAAGCGGCCTCGAGATCATGAAACCCCTGTTACACATATCTTGGGGCCGCAATTTTGTGTCTATATACACATAGGCTGGCTTTATGTCGCCTTTTCACGAGCTGACGTTGGGGGCGCTTTCCATAAGGTTTGGTTTTATAAGGTTTGGGTGTTGTGTTAGGTCAAGGGTTGAAATTAAGAATTGATTTAGTGTTAGACAGTGACAAGGATCCCAGAGCAATGCTTGTGATTTGCCTTTTATACACTTATTCCCTCTCCCCTTTCCTATCCTCTGTTTATAAATATGCTCTTTTATCTCTCTTCTCTTCCCATATCTCTCTCTCTCTCTCTCTCAATCTATGTCTCTCCATTTTTCCATGTCACGTATGTCGTTTTTTTGCAAGTGACTTCCTTCTCTCCTGTTATTTGTCACAATATTGTCTCTTAAGTCACTCTTCCTCTAACCCCCTCTATTTATGTCCTTCCTTCTTTAAGGTTCCTCTCCCATCCCTCCTCTCTTCCTCTCTATCTTTCACTTCTCCTTCCTTCTCTTTTTTCTCTGTGTCTCATGTCTCAAATGACTTCCTTCCCGTGTTGTCCCATATTGCAAGTGTATCTGCCACTGTGCCTAGAGGTGGTTTGCGCTTTCAATAATGTAGATCTTGCTTCTACAAAGTTGCTAATTCTCCTCACCAGGCTCTTGAGATTCTAGTGACCAGCAGAATCTGATATTTGATCAGCTCAGTGAGTTGTTGACCCATTAATACACACTGCCCCAACTTGCCACACTTAGGCGATACCATTACCTCATTTTTTTTCTCTTGAGATCGTTTGTTAAAGGTAGGGCTGATTTTAAGGGGGAACCCTTAATTTCTTTGTAGTAATCATCATCAACATGTATAATGATAATGATAAGGTACCTGTGATGGAATACGGACTCAAAGGATTTATGTGAGTTCTAGCTTAAACACGTTGTTGCAATTCAATGATAAAACAAAGGAGACATTTTTTTAACTCATGTTGGTTCCTTTATTGTGACGCTGTCGTGGATCATCATTGGAAAGTGAAGAGAAATTCAACAACTGTGTGGGATAATTCCTGCAAAATACAACAAATGAAAACACTAAATACATGTTCTTGCAATAGGTTTAACACAATCCAATTTCCACATATGCTCAAGTTCCATTCTTGTGTCAGTAAATCTAAACTTTATAGTTATAATAATATGCCAACTTTCGATAAACCACAAATCTTTTAAAGAAGCATAAATGCATAACCATAGACAAAAGAATAATCAATAACACAAACAAGAAACTTTCTCAAGCCCTAAAACGAGACTAACAATCATGAACTTATCACGTTATCTCTAAAATGATATTCATCTGCACATTAAATCGTGCGTGAAGAGGTTCTCGTAACTAAGATACCTTCACACGTACATACGCAAGTAAACATAGTTTGGTCTTAACCTATTCGAAGTCTACCCATGCGCATAACTAAGTTAAATTCACATATCATCTTCCTGACAACCATCAATTTTAAACTACTTTATCTTTTCACAAAAGAAAAGGTCTTCAAAAGACCGTCTTAACTATCAATCAAACTTTCAACGAATCCATGTTCGCGATTCGTTTCACGTCACTACACACATTCACATCGGCTATCGCTTCCATAGTGCGACTGTAATCTCTATAACTTGCAACTACTTTCAGTGGCATTTTACAGCACTGTATTTTAAGAAATATAACTCAATGAATAAACATACCTTAAGGATTATCTAAAGAGTTCCCATCTCAACATAGAAATGCTGGAACTGCAAGCAAACTGCTAAACTGTTAGCGACTGTCGTGGCGAACTGCCATTACGTAGATAACAACTCTCGTCTTCCCCTTCTTCTCCGAACTATTTCTTCTAGTCTCGTCACAAGTCTTAAACATAACTTTCAGAACAAGAAAGGAGTCATTCCATGACAGTACCGGTACATAATGTTAAAAATAAACATTAGTACTTTAGTATGCTTGTAGTCGGGTGTAAATAAAGGACTAAGTTAAATTGAAAATGAGGATAGGAAGGAGCCTATAGAGCTAAAAGCAAAGCTTGTAGTATCTCTTTTGTTGTATACTCCAGTGGGATCTACAATTGTATACGTTACCAATTATGCCACGGTTTGTGTAGAGCCAGAAGGGCATTTAACAATATGAAAACAATGATATTAATTAGTGTCTTTCCAGCTCCAAACAGATGCAATTTCATATGTTAAACCTGGATAAAGGATATAGAGCACTTTTAATATAAACATGATGGATAGACTGAGCTACCTTTGATCAATTATGCAGGAGATTGAAAAGTCATTACAAGCCACTTTGCAAGGGAGTATGCATTAGCTTGATTGCCTTATTTGACACCCATATGCATTTGTTTTTAGATGTAATTACTCTACATTAGTTTAATAGTGCTGAGAGCCAAGGGGTATATTAGTACTCTTGAGAGCTTGACTGATGATAAATCATTTGTTTGGAGCCAGAATGACATCAGCTTGTATCGTTTTACACAGAGTTAATGCCCTTCTGGCTCCAACAGGCATTGTTAGTTAAATTACATTTCTTAGTGCCCTTTTGGAAGTCAGTAGACGATCCATATGCTCCATGCAGGATATGATAGACTGACTAAATTGTGTAAAGAAACTGTTTATAAGTTGATCTGAATCATGAAGTCAGTCAGAATCTTTACATATATTATGGTGGTGTTTGAACCAAATGATCTGGTTTGTTTGGAGCTAGAAGGGCATTTACTCCTATACTTCAACACAGAGTTAGCACCCTCCTGGTTCCAAACTGACAATCTGTTGTATCGGTTGCAAAAAGGAAATTGTTATGAAACATATTGAACTGATGTAGTCCCTCTTGTATCAAAATATATGAGTGTATGACAGGCCTATACCTCACAAAACAAAAATAAAGGGTCATTAAAATTGACATTTGCTTCAAATAATGTCCATGTTATTGAGTATTTTTTTCTACATTTGATAAAAGCAACCTTTACAGCATGGAAATAGAAATTATTTTTTCCACATGTCAAACTAAATTTCAAGAAATCTGACGATTAGATTGGGGAGGCTTTTCAAAATTGTAAACCTTTGTTTTGATTATGTGTAAAGGAGTCATCAAAGATGGAAACATTGTTTAGCTTTCTAATTTGCAAAGCCATTTTAGATAAGAGATCAAGCAAGTTGCATGATATGATCTCCTGAAAGCCAAAAGGGCCAAAAGTATAGGTAACATTATCTGGGCTAACAACCTTCTTGCACTCAGCTAACTAGATAGCTGTGAGTGGGCCGACATGCAGCTTTCAGGTGTAGTTAGGAATACAGAGCTTGATAGACAAGTGCACACAAAACAGCAACAATGATCACTATTAGCTCGGCATTGCGACTGCGTGGGTCCACAAGAAAATGAGCTTCAGATGAAGCCAAGAGGCAAGAAGGGAAACATACTACTGTAAAACAAGAATTTTTAGTGATTAAAAAAGTTACATGTCACAAAATAATTGAATCACAATTGACATGGCACTAAGGTTTTTGTAATTCAGGAAAGTTTCTTGCCATGAAAGTTGCCATCCTTTATCAATCACACAAGTTTTGTGTCATGTGAGTTTCTGGTTTTACAGTACTGTAAAAGTAGAAATATTTGTGATACATTAATTTTTTTTTTGATTTCGTATTAAGAGCGGCATGCTCTAATTTTAGAACTCGCAAAAAATATAAGCATGACTTCTTATACGCGTTTTGAACGGGCTGAATTGCATACGACCCAAATTTAGGAACCAGCGAATATGTTTTGGGTCGCTCAGCGCGAAAAACTAATCACGCAAAAATAACAGCGTTTACAGTATGTGAAGTTTTTGAAATACTGAGGCTGATAATTTATCCATTTTTAGTATCAGTTTACAAAGCAATTGAAGAGTGGACAGAGTTAATATGTATAATAACTGATATTTTCTTCTCGAAGTATATTTTCTGTAACTTGGTTTTCTGGAAGACGTGTGCTACAATATACATCCTTTTCCAGAAGATAAGTACAATAAGATAGGATAAAAAAAAATCAGTGAAACGTGCTTGGAAACGTGGTGGCTTTATAAAGGGTAAGGTGTAATATTAAACCTTCTTTATGCTCCTGAAATGAATTCAGAAGATGGGTGCAAATGTGGCTTTTGCAAGAAGTTCCTGCCTTGAGGCTTCTTGCTTAGTAACACCTAGTATACAGATATATTTCTCTTGCTCTAATAATTTATTTGAAATATATCTTTCATTCATTCATTTGTTATTCTTCTCTCTTGGGGTGGAACATTCTAACAGCAAAAGCCTCTTTCCATTTCTATTTCCATTTTGATCTTACATGTCTAGAAGATGAATGCAAACATACAATTTTTGTGATACACATTTGAAAACTTTGTGGCTTTATCAAGGTTAGGATGATACAAAATCTCTTGGAAGTATATCTTCAAAATTGTGTTTATCGAGAAGATGGATGCAAACATGGCTTTTGTGACAAGCTCCTGCCTTGCTTGCGGCTTTTTGGTTACTGACACCTCGGGTACAGGTATATTTCTCTCTCTAATAATTTGATTAGGATGTCTGGTCAGTTACATATTTGATTAGGAACTTCATCTAGTGTATCATGAATGCATGGAGCTAGGAGACAGCTAGGGAGGAGAGTATAGCAAGGGAGTGAAAGAGAGAAAGGGCATACATTATTATGGAAGCACAGAGATGTTTGGCTCTAGCAAGTTTATGCCAAACTATTGAAAGCTGGAAAATAACTCTATTCAGCATCAGCATCAGTATACGGAAGTGTGAGGTGATCCTGTTGAAACTTCCGGTCGGTTATTATCTGCCTAAGAAGGAGAAGAAATAAATAAGTTAAGACTATGAAGACAAAACTAGGTGAAGGGGAGAAATTTAAGAAATAAGTCCTCAAACAAAAAAGGAGAAGATGATAAGGTAGAGGAAAAGAAGAAGAAGAACAAAGAGAGAGGATGATAACAGTCAGACTGCATGCAGCGCATACATGTATATATGCAAATGAAACTTATAGTGGAGATTTATTCAGCATCTCAATCGCGAATTTGACTGATTTGCATGTGCTCAACTGAGCATGATTTTCAGGGTTATTTCATTTTATTATTTAATTTCCTTTATTTCCATTTCCAACAAAATAAATAAAATATATGAGATTGCATTGTACATAGTAAAACAATGAAACTTAACAATATAATTCTAATTGGTCCATAGTGTACAACAGGCATATAAAACAGGTTGGAGGGGACTGCTGAAAAGCTGGGCTTGTAGATTGCAGCCCCCCCCCCCCTATAACTTATAGTTGCAAAAATAGTACCGGTATATTAATACTAAGGGAATGAAGTGCAATTTTGTTTAATAGGGCTTCAATATTACACCATATCGCAGACACTGATAACACGTAAGGCCATGCATTTCTGATTTGTAAAACTGGAAGCATTGTTAAACAATGCTTTTAAATAATTCTAAGCTGGCGCTAAATTATGCCTGTTGCCCAAAGATTTGTATATGTCAGGACCCGGCTAGCTCTCCCAAGATGCCAGGGGCGGTATTTTGAAAACCGTTATAACTGTAATGTTTTTATCCTCACCTGATCCTAACTATTACAAAATATTTATATTTTGAGTACCTTTTTTTGCCACTGGCATGCACTTTCCTCTCATGATATCCTTACCCAGCTTGAGGACTAAACCATGTACATGCATGTATACCTGATTTAAATAATAATTGCGCACTGCAAGATGATATAATGAGATCATTGGTTTTCTGATTTTTTTTAAATCTTTTCTTTTTATCTTTCATGGTATTTACAACAAAGCTTAGAGGCTTTTGTATATCTTGGGATGATGGTAGCTTTTCTAGCTCAGCATCAGACACAATGAGACCTTTTATAACTTTAGAAGAGACATTTGAAAGGAAATACTAGTATACCGGCAAGTCTTCACTATTTCAAATTGTTTTAATCTACATACACTTGGTTTTTCTTGGTTCCTGATCGCGCTAAGCCATATCATCTCATCATTTTGATACCAACAGAAAGATCTACATTTACTTACATTAATCTACAGATGACAATTTTGTGTTGACGCAAAAGTGATTTAATGTTGAAAAAGAGTGCTGAAATGCAAAAAAAATGCATATCTTTCTGCTAATAATATCCAAACCTAAATATCCACTCCAAACACCTTGTGGAAATTATTGTCATGCATCGGCAAAGAAAATTCAAAATCTTGTCTTCAAAATGAGACCAGGATCATGCAATACGAGCGACTTTAAGGTTAAAAATTAAAGATTATAACAGCCCCATGCACCGCTCATTACGTATTGTTTATAAATAAATAGATGTGAATCATCTTGCGAAGCGGATTGACTGATAAGCTACACGGGAAGACCTTAGGAAAAGGAGATTATTGAGGAGGAGGATTGAAGTGGTCCTCCCTTTTTGTCGAAAATACTGTCAATTGAATCACAGTACTGGTATTAAAAAAAAAATAGATGGAATTTTTCAAATTATATTGTTTTGATAGCATAAATGGAGGTCATACGATTTTGAGTGTGACCGAAAGTGCACTGACTCTCCAGCATCTCAAGATTGTGTACTCTAGATATACAGCTGTCACAAAAACAGCACATTTCAAGACCTTAAGAGTAGTGCAACAGTATGCCCTAAAACGTGAAAAGAGTATCGCTGTAGATATCGCCCATCCGTTCATGATAATTAAATTTTGATTGAATTTTTCCATCCCCTAATCAAATTACGAAAATTGGAAAAATAGATACGATAACCAATCACCATGACATGTGTTACTTCTATTTAATGTGCACGGTAGATCTAGATTCAAGTAATCTATGAAGGAGCTCACTCCCTACTGCTATTCAATTTTTGCAATCTAAATGAATTAATGTGATATTAGAGAGAGATAGATACAGCAGCTAGCAGTTGTCACAAAGTGCACTCTATTAATTTACCAATGCAAATGTACAACCAGATGTCAGAGTATAAAAGTACTGGTATGTATAATTTATGCACTCTCTGCATTATTTGCTGTATTAAACACACTGGGGTTGCGTTTATTGACCAAATTTTTGTCTAGAATCAGGTTTCTCAAACGCCTTTTAGGCAAATTTAGGTGATAAACGCAAAGCCTTTTTTAAAGGTCTAAAGACTAAAGACGCAAAAAGACGCAAAAAGGTGTGTTTTGAATGTGACATACAGTTTTGAAACCCAACATACAAATCGGACCACCCAGGTGAAGGGTTCGGAGACTAGCGCGTGCCATGTGTTGTGTACAAGCATGTGTGTGTAGTTGACCTCCGCAAAACTGTCTGCTTCCTGGGTTAAAACAGCAGGCGCAGACCCAAGGCCTTTATTTTGAATTGTGAAGAGACGATAAACACGACATCCCGCAAATCACTTTCGTATAGTGGGGTTCGATAGTGGGGTACGATATGTACATATCTAGTGGCATGCAAGACCCGATAAACACGCCCTTAGTTGCTTAATTAAGATCTCTTAGGATTTAAAAGATGTAATTGCAATGTAAAGCATTTGTTGTAGTCGACACACAAAGTTAAATATAACTGACAAACACTGGGAGAGAAAAAGAGAGATAAGAAATACTGGGTGTTCAAAAACACCCTTTTTTATTTTTTTTGCTTCAAAACACTTTCTAATCCAGTGTTTTTCAACCTTTTAACAGACGCTGCACCCTTTTAAGAATAAATAGCTTTTTGTCTTCCCGATTGCACCAATTGCAAAGTCATTTCTGCATCACCCTGGCACTCGTAAAATCCCATGTAGAAAAATATGGACACATATGTTTCTAAAGACAAGAATTGAGAGCAAGGGAGCAAATTTAGTATGGTAAAATTTGATATGGGAAAAAATATTATTTTGGGAATAAAAACACACTGAATAAGATATAAATTTATGTATGCTAGCACTCACTGCAGAATACATGAATACAAAAATAATATAGCGGTATTCAATCACCTCGATATACAAATATGAGGATATTTGGGCATCTTGTTATACACAAATATCATGTTTCTAAACACAGGCGCGGATCTACGGGGGGGGTTTAGGGGGTTTAAACCCCCCCCTTGGGCGGCCCAGAAAAAAAAAAGAAAAAAAAGGGAAAAAAAAAAAAAAAAAAAAAGAAAAAAAGAAAGAAAAAAAGAAAGAAAAAAGAACGCACGCTGGAGAGAAACCCTTTCAAGTGCAAATATTGTGAGAAGATATTCAACTCATCTGGTAACTTAACCAAACACATGATAACTCTGGATATAACTGTGTATTAAACTGTTACTTGATTTAAAAAGACGTTATCATGAACTGCTTTTTATGGTCTCCATTGTGTTAATAGATGCCAGGAAAACATCACTTACGGGGTTCAAATAAACACCCCAAAAAAAATCGGCTCGCCGCTTCGCGGCTCGTGGACGATGCTCCGCATCGTCATTATTTTGGTCAAACCCCCCCCTTAGCAAAAAGCTAGATCCGCCCCTGAAACATTGCGAGGAAGTGAACCAAGTTGGTAAAAAATTAAAACTGTAAGATATATTTGGGTACCTTACTGCCCAAATATTACTAAATTGGGCACCTTGCTGTCAAATAGAAGGATATTTGGGGATTTTGTAGCCAAATATGAAGATATTTAGGCACTTCACTGCCTGAAAACAAAAATCCTGTTTCTAAATGTTGCAAGCTAGCAAAGCGAGTTAGGTAAAAAGACACATTATTATCCTTTAAAAGTTATTTCCTCTTAGATACTCAGCGGTTTCTATTTGTTTTCACAAAATTGATTTTTCATATAACTATATTTCTCTCACAGCACCCCTAGAGATATCTTGTGCCACGGTTGAAAAACAGTGTTCTAGTCAACAATAACAAAAATATTATTGCACAGTCACAAGTTTTTAAGTACCTTTGATGCACAGTGGTAATTGTTTCCAACTAGCATTATTTTTCATTTCCCTACAGACAATATATCCTCGTCATGTTTGCGTCAAAAGTGTTGTTTTGTGGAGCAAGCAAGGGACTTTGTAATGTCGCTGTTGAAGAAATTATTTTCTATTATTTCAACTAGGTCTATTTTGTCATTTCCCTGCAGACGTGACTTTTATCTTCCTGTTTGCTCCGAAAGGGTTATTTTGTGGTGCAAATAAAGAACTTTGTAATGTTTATGGTGGCAGAGCTATGGGCATAAACCCGTAATGGATGGGCCGTGTGGGAATACTGAATGATTAAAGCCTTATCAAAGACTCAAGTTTGTAGGATTAGAAGTTAGATTTCATGTAAACTTAGTATTTCATAAATCTCTGAATTCCATGATGATGTTATGCCTGTTTGGATGTACATGTATTTTTCATATCTCGGCCCACAGATATAATTTGATATTTTCTTCAACAACAATTTCTTTTAGAGAGGCCTTTATAGTGTTACTGCTGTGCTTCTAATGTTTATGTCTTCTTTGACTTGTCTTCTACTCTATTGTTGCTTTGATATAGTTTCATGATGATATTTAATGGTCATTTTGTCATATTGTTTTTTTGGAGCCAGAAGGTCTTTGAGTTAAAACCCTTCTTGTCTATACACATACAATATGATGGTAATCAAATTGCTGTATTAGGTTATGAGAACATACTGATATATTGAACTATGATTTATGATTCTGGTTTGCTTATTTAGAAAAAAGGACCCATTGATTGTCTATATTCCAATGAAATACATGAACGAGGATATGCTATTCCCTAGTAGTATAAATGATAATATGTTTTGATTCAAAAATGCTTTTTTTTTTTTTTGTGAGTCAAACGGACATTAACTCTGTCCTAAATGATCAGCAAATGGCCTTCTGGCCCTTTAATGGCAAACAACATTCTCTTTCAAGTCTTATGGGTCCAAAAGCAAAATTAAAGAAGATGCACTCAATTAAGTAGTTAACCCAGGCAATAGAGCAACCACAATTATATTAAGAATAATTCGTTTCAATATAATTTACCATATAACTTATACATTTTTATTTAATGACGAAAACCATGATGTTTATTTTCATTTGCTAATACAGGTCTGTATAGTCCAAAAGCGAGACACAAAGAAGATGTACGCCATGAAGTACATGAACAAGGCAATGTGCATCCGAAAAGATGCAGTCCGGAATGTTCTGAGGGAGCAAGAGATCCTCCAGGCCTTGGAGCATCCCTTCCTGGTCAATCTCTGGTTCACCTTCCAAGATGAAGAAGACATGTTCATGGTCGTTGATCTCCTCCTAGGCGGCGATCTCCGCTACCACATCCTGCAGGGAGTTAAGTTTGATGCCGAACGGGTCAAGCTTTATCTCTGTGAGATCACACTGGCACTGGACTACCTCCGTACTCATCTCATCATTCATAGGTAAGTGCAATAGACATACAAATGTATGTACATTTTCCACTGGTACAGGTTGAGAGATTTCCAGACATTGTCTGCTGGGAGACAGAAGGGCAATAAACTGTCTGTGAAATATAATGAGTTAATGTCCTGGCTCTCAGCAGGCTCTTGACTACATGCACACACAACGCATCATTCATAGGTTAGTTATACTTGACATACTCTACTTTTCAGTGTCTGTGAATTAAGGAGGAAAATTCTTATATTTCATTTCTTGAGAGGCATAAAGGCACTAACACATACTTTAACATAGAATCAATGCCCTTCTGGATCTCGACAGATCAATACTAGTGTAAACAAAACATCCCTATGTAGGGGTTAGATTGCAGAGTTTGGGACATACATGTACATGTCACCAAAGAACGTGTCTTGAAGAGATTTTATGACTTTCTTGGAAATGACTTTAATGATGTTGTTTGTCGTCTAGCGTTCCACATTGGGAATGTGCGGCATGACATAATTGCCCAAATCCTAGGGTTGTCATCTCCAAGTGCTGGGAATTGTGATAATAAAACACAAGTAATTGGGACGAGAACTTTAATATGGCTCATGGACAGATGTTTGACCAAAGCAATTAAAATAGTATCATGACATTGGTGGATATCAGTGTCTTCCATGTTAGTCTACAAGTTAGCTGAGATAAATTAAGGTTGGAAGATCTGTATTTAGATACTTCATTGATGTATAAAAGCAAAAAGTAGTTGTTATGTTTCTGTAGAATTAGAACTGTTGGATGCCAATTATAGGGCACCAGGTGTGACACAAATGGTACTATTTTGAAGTCAGGGACTCTGTAATTAAAGCACAAAATCATTTGCTTGTATGGGCAAATACATGTAAGTCCCAACATTAAGTTTGAGGACAACATCAACTGGTAGGATTCAATCAATATGTCACAGAATTATTGATTTTCTTACAGATCACAATATTTACACATGGCCCACCCAAAATTCCATTTGAAATATTAAATTTGATTATTCCATGAAACTTCAGTTTTAGTTCTTTTATTTTGAGGGGAGTTCTTAATTTATTCTGGATATCTTTAAATATTTACCATTTTCTACTTGTGGCCTGTCAAAAGAGCTAAATTAAATTTACAGGCAATTTTTTTTGAGAAAGATCATGACATCGAAGGTGAAGGTGTCATATATGTTATTGATTAAACCATGCTGTCTTTTCTTAGAGTTGATAAATCTTATAATATTGTCTAATATTTGTCTTCTGTTTGAATTCTTCTTGTCATCACATTAGAAGTAGTATGCCCTGAAAGTAAAGAAAATAAGCCAAGGCTAGCACAACGACCTTTTTACTCCCTTCATTCTAAATGTCAAACTCAATTCTGTCTTGTTATCCACCCTTCTCCTGTGACTTTTCTCTGTTTCTTCCATCTTCATCGTCTGGGTACTCCCTAAGCCTCGTTCAGACATGTATGTTATTCAAGCCGTCTAAAAAAGCACCATGACAAAATATAATGTTGGTCTAACTGCAGAATGCTTGATATAATGTATGAGGATTAAGGCCATGTTCAGGGATAGGTTTAGGGTGAGGGTTAGGTTCTGTGGTCAGGATTAGGCTCAGTATCACAGTAGTCTGCGGTCATTTCTAAATATTATAAGCATAATCCACATCACAAAATCTGTATATTATAATATACATGTAACAAAAGAACAAATACCTGGGGGCTTTGATGCAAACAGCAAAAAAAAAAAAAAAAATCATCTCCACTTCTATTCATGTACACATTGTTGTTGTTATTGTACAACACCTATTATGGCAGCAATTGCTCTGCTGCCCATAATATATACCCTATGCTAACCAAATATTTTACTTCAACCCATGACCAAACTCTATACCTGAACCTAACTATAACCCTACCTGTAAACCTAAAATCCAAATGCAACCATTACCCTAACCCTATACATCTATCTTTGACAAAAAACGAAGCCAAGAGCGTATGTCAGGCAATATTTGATTGATGTTTGAGGACTCATGTCTGAACGAGGCTTTATGTGTATCCTTTCTAGAGCTGCCCATCCTCTATTGCCCCCATGCAAATCCTTTTTAAGCAAACATTAGAACTGCTGTTCAAAGATACTACTTTCAACTTGACCTTTCAAGCTTCATTACAGACTAACAACGTAGACTGAACATTATCAACACTCCAACATGTTCTCTAAAGAAGATAGATGCAACCATGATGGCATAAGATAATACCTTACTTGAAACAAAAATGCTCTCTAGTTGTATGAATCTTTATCACATGAATTAATGACATCATAATGAACTCATGGTTGTATTTGTGATATTTAAGATTGAACTTGGTCAACTCTCTGATATTGTCTTCAAAGAGGGGCGGGCAGGGCAATGACGGTAGAATTTTATAAAATTATCTCACTTGCTTTCTTTTGATAATTTAATTTTGATAATTTTGTCTTTATAGTATTATCTTTTGTTGTCCTTAGTGGAAACCACCTGTTATCCATTTCTCAATATGATGTAATGTTTTTGAGGGTTTACATTAGAATTCCTGGCCGAATCAATACCAAAGTTCTAATTAACGGATGACATCAATTCCATGAAACTTGTGTTTCCACTTCAAATTCTTTGCAAACCTCCTAAAAGATGATCCTTGCTGAGCCTGTCATGAAATAATCTTACGCAAAGATAAATAGCGATAGATAGTTAATAAATAAAAAAGAACTGAGCATGTACATCTTTGATTATGACTGTCTGCAGCATGGCACGCATGACTTCACACATATTTATGAGAGAGCGAGAGAACATCAAATTGGCAACCTACGTTCTGGCAGACCGACCGACTCCAGAAGATTATCAAAATGTGTCCAGTAATTCAGCTGTGCAAACAGCATGTCCAGCTAGAAAATGGTGACTAGAAAATTGATTTTGTGTGTGTGTCTGCATTCTCCTACCCCCCCCCCTCACAAAAAAGATATATAAGTGAATGTTGAGATGCTGCATAATGAAAACCAGTGAAGACGGTGAAGAATGTGTTGCCTTCCCTCTACACCAATATGTATTCTCTTCACTACACGTCCCATGCACCACACCTATCGACCAATCACCACACACTCCTTTAATTAGTCGCCCAATCACCACCAAGAGCAATCTTCGTTAACCCATCACAAGCAATTAGTTAAAAATCAACAAGTGGCAGCTCCTAAAAACTCTCTCTTTTCTGACAATCAAAGAGAAACAAGGCTCATTATAGAAGGATATCACCAAAGGAACTTTTAATTAATACTAATTACTCATGAATGACTCACTCATTAGGCACTGATTAGGTGCTAATTAATTCTCCCTGTCTGGTTAGACTAGTATTACTACTTTGAGAAGAAGGATTTGAAGCTGTCCTCAAGTCAGTGCCCTTATCAATATCATTGCAATTGTCAGTCAGTTATTATTCATATTTGAGTTTGAGGCTGACTCTTTCCCCATGAAGTTATCATCTGCAAAGTTCAATTTCAATCGCCTATTTATAGACAAAGTCCGGTTTTTAGAAGCTCACAAGTTGTGAGTTTCAATTGATTTCTTGCAAGCAAATGAATTCTTGTGAGCATTCACACAGATTGTTGGCCTATTTGACATGAAGTGATTGGTATTTACATGAAATTCAATAACAAATCATCAGCTTGTCAGTTGCCTAAAGAAGACTATGTAGACAATAGAGAATGGTTGAGATATACTGCAGAGATATAATAATGCCTTATTAAGCTAGCTTGGCTTAAGCTTGCATAATATAACTTTCTTTTTAAGCATAGAGACATTAGTGTTACCTTTTATATTATATACGTGACTTAGATTATTATCATCACATGTACATGGACTTAATGCCAAATGAATAAACAAATGTACCAAAGTACTGCCTTTAGCGTTGCTGTTTATTACAACAAATATCATGTACGTTAATGTGAGGCTCTCTGAATTTAGTCCCAGCTTCAGTCATACATCAATAGTTGAAGGAATGAGGACAATCTATGGTAAAAGATAAATCAGATGTGACATGAGGTGCTTTTAGCTATTCCATTTATATAATGAACCTTTACATCCTAAACCTTCAATACTGGTTCATTATGCAGTGATCTTCAGTTTTTAATAGATTTCTGACTTTGCTTTCAGATTGCACAATCAATGGGACAAATTCTTACCATACTACTCGTCATACACCTTAATAGTGCATAGGTTTATAGGGAATGGGTCATTTTGGTACGGGAAAAGGTGATTTTTGTTTTTTGTTGCTCAATCTCATTTTCAAACGAACAATTTGTTCTTGTTTTTGTTTTGTTGTTGTCCAAAATCTCATAATACACAAATGTCTCTCTTTTCTTCTACAAAAATTCAGAATAACTTTTATAGATATTCTGCTTCAGTGCTATTGCATGGCTAGTAAATGTTTTTTTAAATAATTTTGACCCAAAGTTTACTTTTACATCACAAGTTTCCAGTCACATTACCTTCTTCATTTTTGTCTTCAATTTCATGATAAAAACATTGTTCCATGATATCTAAATTCACAATTCATTACCCCATTTTGAAAAGTGAATTTAAGAAGACACACAAAGCTCTTCTTTGTCAAAATATTGGACACAATGTTAAAATTTGGTTGGTTTTAAATAGGATCCAAGTGCTTTTATTAAAGTTAAGATCAAACATAGATTGAACATAGTTTGGTTATAATTTCTTTCTGAACTGAGCAGTATTCCTATGGATAATGCATAATAACCTTCCATATTATTATGGGCCTTTGCTTATTAGAATGCAGGTTTAAAAACAAGTTGACTGTTTTTTTCTGATTGGATATTCGGAAATGAAGGTCACATACAATCCCTGGTGTGTTGTTGAGAGGTAGCGGAGTTGGTGAATATTTCAGCCAGCCATTGAAGGAATGGAAATTACTTTCTCTTCAAGGATGTGTTGTCAAGCTGCTACTTGAAGTGCAGTGGCGTATCCAGGGGTGGCCCTTCTCATGAGGGGGCAATCCTATATGCACATGTCATCTGTATGGAGCATTAACTCATAACACTTTAACACAGAGATTACACTCTTGTGGCTCCAAAAGAATGGCATCATGTTTGCTTTTGCCTGTTTTATTTTTCAGGGAAAGATGAGAAAGAGGAAGGGTGGGTGGCCCCTCCACTGGGGGGGGGGGGGGGGCAGTTAGGATGTTGTGCACATGATACATTTTTCAGTCCTACTTCCGTGGCATGCATGTTTGTGTATTTGTTAGGGCCTCCTGTATTTTAAAAGCCTGGATACCCAAAATGAAGTGTGGGAGGAATATCTTGCAATCATCTACCCACTCATGTTATGTTTACTTGTCTTGGTCTCTTTCGGGCCCCTTCACTCTCTTCCTTCACTCTTTTCTTTCTTTTCTCCTTTTTATTCTCTCTCCTAGATATCTAAATGAAGTGTGAGAGTAGTACCTTGTTATTGTCTCCAAACTCATGCTATATTTACTTTTCTTGTACTATTTCCACCTTCTTCACTCTCATCCTTGTCTCTTTTCCTTAACTCACTCCCTTCATTCTGTCCTACACTGTCCTACACTGTCCCCTTCTCCCCCTCCCCATTTCAAAATTCTGGGCTCCATCTTTGTTGTGATTGATTCAAATCAATCGCAACTCCTTATGATCAATGGCACAGGATATCCAATTGAAGTGGGAGTAGTATCGTGTAATCATCTACCCACTCCTGTTATATTTGCTTATCTTGTTCCCTTTCTACCTCATTTACTCGATTCCTTGTCTCTCTTCCTTTACTCAGGGTCTGTTATATTTGCCTATCTTGTTCCCTTTATACCTCCTTTACTCGATTCCTTGTCTCTCTTCCTTTACTCTGGGTTTGTTATATTTGCTTATCTTGTTCCCTCTATACCTCCTTTACTCAATTCCTTGTCTCTCTTCCTTTACTCTGGGTTTGTTATATTTGCTTATCTTGTTCCCTTTATACCTCCTTTACTCTATTCCTTGTCTCTCTTCCTTTACTCAGGGTCTGTTATATTTGCTTATCTTGTTCCCTTTATACCTCCTTTACTCGATTCCTTGTCTCTCTTCCTTTACTCTGGGTTTGTTATATTTGCTTATCTTGTTCCCTTTATACCTCCTTTACTCTATTCCTTGTCTCTCTTCCTTTACTCAGGGTCTGTTATATTTGCTTATCTTGTTCCCTTTATACCTCCTTTACTCTATTCCTTGTCTCTCTTCCTTTACTCTGTGTTTGTTATATTTGCTTATCTTGTTCCCTTTATACCTCCTTTACTCGATTCCTTGTCTCTCTTCCTTTACTCAGGGTCTGTTATATTTGCTTATCTTGTTCCCTTTATACCTCCTTTACTCTATTCCTTGTCTCTCTTCCTTTACTCAGGGTCTGTTATATTTGCTTATCTTGTTCCCTTTATACCTCCTTTACTCGATTCCTTGTCTCTCTTCCTTTACTCTGGGTTTGTTATATTTTCTTATCTTGTTCCCTTTATACCTCCTTTACTCTATTCCTTGTCTCTCTTCCTTTACTCTGGGTTTGTTATATTTTCTTATCTTGTTCCCTTTATACCCCCTTTACTCTATTCCTTGTCTCTCTTCCTTTACTCTGGGTTTGTTATATTTTCTTATCTTGTTCCCTTTCTACCTCCTTTACTCTATTCCTTGTCTCTCTTCCTTTACTCAGGGTCTGTTATATTTGCTTATCTTGTTTCCTTTCTACCCCCTTTACTTTCTTCCTTGCCTCTCTTCCTTCACTCTTTGCTCCCCTCTATTTTTCCTCCCCTCTATTTTCCCTCCGTTCTTTATCTTGTTATTCCCTTCAACGTATCTCCTTTCCAATCATCTTTTTTGTGCTATCGTTGACCTTTCATTCTTAATCTCCAAAGCGTATATGGATGAAATGGGTATGTTGATGCATGATTTATTCTTATCTAGTCTCTCTTGGTTTGCAAGCTGTCAATTGTAATGCCTTACTAGATTAGTTTTTCAAAGATTTATTTATATCAAATGCGCTGTTTAAGCCGTGTGTTTTAGGATATCAAGTGGATCATTCACAGCTTGTGTTTTCATCAAATTGTATTGTTGATAGTGAATGAGTGTAGAAATAGAAAGGAACAAACAACATAATGTCTTTCTTTCATATCTGTTTCCCCTTTTTAAGGTTGTGATATTGTGTTATATGAAAGCTGTAATTGTCTACTTTCCTAGCTTATTTTACTGATCTTTTTCATAGTTGCCATTCTAGTGCTGATTATAATAGGATGGATTCACAATTAACAGTGCCCCCTAGGCAAGTCGCGACAGGCCCATTTCCAGCTCGCGAGTCAACAACTTTCAACCAGTGCAGTGTAGCAAAATGCTAGCCACTGATCAAAGTGAATTCAGTGGTCCTGACTCTGTAAATTCATTCAATGAGATTGATTGTTCTGATATCCGCTCACATTTTTGTATGAAATTTGGATGTCAATACCCACCCATCAATTAATTCTGACCAAAAATTTGTGTCTGTCATTGTAGAAAAAAGTTTATAATGGTTTAGGGTTATTGAAATCCAGTATTACAGAAGTATTACACATATCCTGTTATTTTCCTTTATTTCCGATGATTCTGTTGATCATCTACAGGAGATGTAGATGTATTTTTTTATATATGTCAGTATAGGGGAAACGACATATATATTCATGGTTTGCGGAGTATTCACATTCAATATTATTGGAGAAATCAAGCAATAAGTTTTGTGTTCTTTCTTTCATTTTCTTTTTAAGGGGGTTGATTGCATAGACTATCCATGGATGTACTGATCTGTCTGTGACAAATAAGATGTTTTCATGGTATTATTTTTTATTTATTCAAATCTTATCTAGTGAGATTAGGGTATTTCTGTTTCTTTTGCAGTGATTGCTTTCACTATCAGTAGTAGATGTGGAAGTACTTTGCTGTTTATCATATATTAGAAAATAAGAGATGTATTCATGGTTTGAGGTTATCCTAATCCAGTGTTATAGAAGGATAAGACAGATGTTTCTTTTCACCACCCCCCCCCCTCTCTCTCTCTCTCTCTCTCTCTCTCTCAAGTTGATTGTGTGGACTATCTTTAGTAGATGTTAAAGTGCTTTCGTTATTGGAGAAAAAAATAGGATTCAGTTATGGCTTTTGATTTCCAAATCCATAAGATTGGAAAGTTAGATATCCTATTTATATTATCTGCCTTTATGAGCAATAGACCCAGATTCAACTGCAGCTTTCTCTTTATCATGTTTAGGTCACTACTTTGTTCAAATTTCTTTTGGTTATTTTCTCAAACATGTTGAATTTATTCATACTATGTTAACTATGTTTACTATGTTTACGTTCTTGATAAAAGAAATGATATCAACAATGTTTAGTGCTGTTCTTTTCTCCATGGCTTAATTATTTGTGATGCCATTTTATAGAATAGAGATTTTGTAGAGGCAATGACAGTCAGAAAGTTGTTTAGCCAATGACTATTGAAATAAGCAATCCTTATGATATAATGCAGAAGTTAAGCATTCACCAGAGCTTTGGATCGCAAACTAATCACATCACGTCTTCAGAAATTCAAAGATTTAAATACGCTTGTACATACTCCAAACATACTTCATATGCAATGAGCTACAGCTCGTTTATACATCATGGGGGAACTTGCAAAGGTATTTTTGTGTGAATTGCAAGAAAGGATTGAAAAAGAAGAAGCTGCATGCATTGAAAGGCCTTAGACATTCTCACTATTTGTAAGTTATAAGATGCAAAAAATGCTTACATTGTTAGTTTAAACATGCAACAGCTTGTACCGCATTTAGAAGCCTTTTTGTGATCCCCACCAGATGTGACCAACTAACTAATGGGAGTAGTCTACGATATAAGGTAACCTCATGATTCAACAAACTCCCTCGCAAACTTATGGCATTTGATAGATTCTGTGTAATGTATCGCATTGCCTTAGGTTTGGACATATTATGACCAGTGAACATTATTTATAGTCATAAATTATGTATCATAAAACTAGCATATCATCCGTTCAGAGCGAGAAGCTCGTAAACTTTGTCTTAAAAATATGAGTTAACACCCTTCTGGCTCTAAACAGATGGTATGATGCGAGAACATCATTATCAGTTTGTTGTGATCTGAGGATAAAATATTTTATATCCCTTCTATGAATATTCACGAGTTTTCTAAATATATGATTGGTCAATTGGTGGTCACGTGATAAAATATAATTTCACTATTTGAAACAAATCTCTGCCAGAGCTCCGAATATTTTCCACTATTTTTTCATGGGCATAACTGCGCATGCTCTATGAGATTTTCAGGTAGAAAAGCATTGTGACGTCACATCATGTTCAGTCAAAAATAATGCGCAATTAGCGCGTCTCATTAATTGCGCGTTAATATAACTGTACGCAGGTTAAATTGACAAATTCAGACTAATTATAAACTTCTCCAATACCCAATGTGGGTGACATATAAAGTTAAAAACCATATTGCCAGCCAATCATTAATCAAACATTCGGATCGTAACAAAGTGATATAAAACAAATATACCAAGCATTTAGTTCGTAAGAATAGTGGAAATTAAATATCTTCGGAGGGACTGCAATAGTTACTATTTATTCCTCGGGGCTTTGCCCCTCGGAAAAAATAGTACTTTGCTAGTCCCTCCTCAGATAAATAATTTCCACTATTCTTTCTCACAGCTTCGTATATGTGTATATAACACAGAAATTGACTGATAGGGTGTGTAATATCACATTTTGGACTGCAGACAGGAGTTACATTTCCCCCAAGGGGTTATATTTTCACCAAAAGTGCAGCACTGAGGAAATATAACTCATGTGCGGTCCCAAAAATTGATATTACACATCCTACAAGTCAATACATGTTATATTAGATAGCCTTGATTACACTTTGTTATATAATTACGAGAATAGTTGTCTTGCTTTTTTCTTGAGCCATCTAGCCTCCCGCATCAAATGCGCGTGGCTAAGACAATGCAGGGTTGCTTGGATACGGTATGATTTAAAATATACTCATTTGACCGGGTGGTTAATATGACGTGATGAGCTGTGGACCGATTGGAACTTTTTATCTGTAAGTGCTATCTAATATCTGTCAAGACTTGATAGATATCAAACTATAATTGTGTAAGCTCCATTGATTGATGGATAGCCATTTTATGTTAAAGGGATCCGGTAACTTTGTCTCAGATCCTTAAACAAATTTCTTGATTTAGCTCATGCTGCTATCATAATTATAAACCTTTAGGTCATTCAGGAATCCCATGACTTTTACAAGCTGATCGCCTGTCTGATTATCAAGATATTTATGATTTAAAATCAAAATTTCATTATGAGTTTCATACGGTTTTCATAACACTACAGTCTATTGGCGAAAATGAGTTTGGTAAAACTGGTCACTCAAAGATTTTTACTTTTTTGAGGCACTTCTTGATCATTTTGAAGCGCAATTTTTTTAGGGCTTCAATATTACACCATATCACAGACACTAATAAGACGTAGGGCCATGCATCTGAGATTTAACATTTTTAAACGATGCCTTTAAGGCTGAGAAACCATGTAAGGGGAAAGAGATATCTTTCAGCCTTTATCAAGGAATTTTATGACTGATTTTTAATGTCTAAGTCATCATTAAACTTATTTATCTGTCACAAAGACAGGTTATGTCCTTTACTGATTCTAATATACATTCCTATTTGTGACAATATCATGTTTTAATTTTGAAAAACCAAGAAATATCTCAATGCTGTATTGGTTTCAATTATAATGCTGACACAAACAAGATTTCTACAATATTTTTTAACATTCTTTTATAAATACTATACTAACAACAAGTTTGTATTTCTTCTTTTCCAATAATTTATGTTGATTTTCTTGCTGTTTGTGGAATTTTTAAGAGTTTTCTACTTCAAGCCAGTTCTATTGATTCCTTGCTTCAAGCAAGTCGGTTTGTTATGCCACATGTATAGATTTTCAGCAGTGTAATACGATTCCTCTTCCAAATAGTGCAAATACCACTAAGAAAATACTCCTCCCAGCATTAAGGTCAGAGGTCACCATCCAATTATCTGCATTTGCGGTAATAGAGGAGATCGGCCTGACTGACTGACTTGTCTTAAAAAGTGCCCTTAAGACAAGCTGGCTCGCAAAGCAGTTTGTTATCTTTGATAGGAAGTAGGAAATCAAATTATGGTCTGTTTGTCAAATTTGTTAGCACAAGTCTCACTTGGCTCTGATAATGTTTTACCCCGAGCATAATTCATCGTAGAGGGAATGTCTCTTGTTTGTCATTTGTCTATGAAATGGTGTGGACCAATAAGAAAACAAACCTACCAATGAATTATGATTTGATTGTGAGACATTAATAAATAGCCCTTATCACACGAGAAATATAAGATGATGTTTCGTAGTAAATACTAAATAATAGTAATATCAAGTTATAATGGAAATAATTTCGTCCTGAAATTGGCTAGAATTTGTCAAATTAGGTATTTGATTGATACAAAATTATATTTTAAATCATGATAAATGCCACACCATATTCTTAAAATCTGCTTTTGAAGGCTAATAGTAATATGAACTTGAAATTTGGTGCTCTAGTCTTCAAGTTGATGCTGAATTCTCAACTGTTATCTGTACACCTTTGAACAGTTGAAGGATTATCAAATATTCTTACATTTTTACAATTGAAACCCATGCAAAAATTGCATATTTATATTCATAATTTATCTTACAATAATACTTTGGGCTGCCAAAGAATGAGAGAAACAAAAGATTCCTGTACATTTATTTAGTTCTCTATAGCCCATGTCATGCTAAAAGGTATCACATCATGCCAAGAAGGATTCTTGCTTACTGCTTAAGCATATATTACCCCTACTCCATATCTATTCCTCCCCCCTCCTCCTTCCCTCTCTCTGTTTGTCTCTGTCTTCTCTGTGACTTCTTAAATTTTAAGGTAAAATATCTTTTAGAGGTGCCCTGTTTTGATTCCCAATTGTGGTGCGTGTAGTTGTGTATCTTGTGCTTTGTGTGAGGAGAGGGCATGCTTAAAGGGATCCGGGCTGTAGGTAAACACACGAGTCGTAATTCAAGTGTCAATCAATAAAAACTAGAGCCATTCTACCTGCCTAAGTGCGCTTTTGTAGGAGCCTGAAATGAACACTTGCATCTAATTGCATTTTTTTCACTCACGCCAGTCTCTTGTTCAAACTGCAAGATTAACAAAGGAAATAAAAGAAAAATTGCTTATAAGATTTGATGGAAGAATTTGAGTTTTGGTTGTCAAACAGCCATTTTTGCCGCTCTACATCCAGGTGATATGTAGGGGACATGGCATGGTAATGAAGAAGTCTGTGTTATTTTGTCAGTCAATTACCTGACATTTGCTCTGGTGAAATTTATTTCATCAGAGATATAGGGTTAGGGTTAGGATTTGAGTTGAGTTTAAGGTTAGGTTTAAGGTTAGGTGTATATGGTCAAGGGTTGAAGGTAAGTATTGAGTAAGTGTCTAGGATGTTAGATAGGGATTAATTGCCATTGAAGCATGTGTCATAGAACCTGCTAGTCACTGGGTAAGATCAGTCTGGGGAATGGAGTGTACAGAATGCAGGCATGTATAAAGTTTGCAGGCTCAGTGACAAGGTAATGGTATGAAAAGTACATAAAAGCCTGCTGCTATAAATACAGTATATCCTGTTGGTATTTGATGTTATCTACCTTGACGAAAAGTGCATGAAACAATCCAGCACATATGTGATAAAAGAACATCATACAAAGAATCCTGTTATAATAGTTTCCCTGTATTTCATTTTAATTGTTTGGTTATTCATCCATGTCTGATCAGTGCATTTATTGTATTCTTGAGATTTTTTGTGAACTATAGCATGAAATCCTGATCATCCATGAGCCTGAATTATAGACTAGAAGTGGTAGTCTGGAATCCATGATATACACCGTCTAGGTATTCTTCTTGACTGGAGGGAGATCAATGCCTTTATTAAAATATTGACGTCCTTGTTTATATCCATACACTGCAGCATTCCATCTCCCCCCTTTGCCTGTGGATCTTCTAAATGTTTTTAACTTGCTTCTATGCATTCCTTCTATGCATTCCTTCTACCATTAGGGAATAGATTCAGTTCTTGATCTTGAACTTGAACCTGAAAGTTATTATTATCCAATACAATAATAATAGGTATAAATAGTCTTATACAATAACAGAAAAGGGTAAAAGGAAACAATAAATGGCATGAATGCTAATAGAGCTTAGTACCTTTGAACATATGAAAAACACTGCTTGGGCCTATAGAATAAACAAATATATTTGAAATGTTACATGTAGTAAAGCTAATTACAAACAAAACTATGATACAATCGTATAAATGGATGAAAAAGTCAAACATTATTGACGTCGGATCTTAAGAATGATTAACCTTCCACAATTTCTTCATGACCAATTCTTTTACAATGTAATCCCATGCCCAGTACTCGGCATACTCTTCAACCATAAATCTTGTAAAGGTCTCAGAGCATAGTTGATTTGATAGATTCCTTTGTGATTTAGTTTCTTTCAAAATCAATTTTCTTCAGCATGAGAAAGAGTGTTGGAATGTCTACTACTGCTGAGTCATAAACAGCTGAACATAAATGTTCTTGTGATTGTGAATATAATTTCTCATTAGGTTTCAAGGTCATTCGTGAAGATTGATTAGATTCCAGAAGCTGAGTAGGTCTTCAGAACAGTACTTATGTTTGATTAAGTCTAGTCATGATGAAGCCGTTTAAGCTTTTGCTTTTTTCAAGCACATTCAAGCATTCAAGCCCATAATTTATTAGCACATGCATTACATTTCTGTAATAATAATAATAATAATTCCACTTTATATAAGCGCTTAATACATCTATGATGTCTCTAAGCGCTTTACAGATATACCATTACCCTGATCATTGGATTCAATACCTGCCCGCACACACTGTGTGCACAATCTCTACTCCCTGGGGAGCATTCCAGCCAGGCGTTACTGTTTGACCAACAATGACGGTCGCATCCTACCAGGTACCCATTTAACACCTGGGTGAAGAGTAGCAAGTGCAGGTTAATATCTTGCCAAAGGATATTAGTGCCGTGTCAGGATTTGACCCCTCAACCTTTGCATCTCCAGTCATGCGCCTTAAACCACTGGACCACGACACTCCTGTATTGAATATTTCTGTACTCATATTGAATATTTACAGTATTTGATTTCCTTTTGCCTGTGAATCTTGTGTTGGTTAAAAACTAAAGCTAGTTTTGTACTGTATACTGATTTAGAAATAAAATTCATCCAAAAAGGACTATGCATGTAGGCTTGCACTCATACACATCAAAGTACATGACTAATAGGGTGTAGGCCTATTGTAAGCGAGACATCAAATAACAAGATTTGCATCCTTCATAGGTTTTTAAAGCAAACATTACATTGTATGAATTGAATTGTCACTATGTCTTAAAATTTGTAAATTGAAAATAAATTACAACCAAAGTGGAGTGTATTTGTTTACCATAAGGAGCTAAGCAGAAATCTCAAATGTGTGATAAATGACCTCATTATTCTGACGTTTTTCAAATGTCATCTCTAGAAAACAGTCGTTAAACAGAGTTAATGATTAAACTGTATTCCCGTAGCTACCTTGCAACACCAAATAAACTAAAGTGTTGAGCCAATGTTTAAAAGGGCTGAAGAGTGCATCTGGCCCTTTCTAAATGTTAATTGCATCTCACTATTTACATTTTATGATAGTGTTAGAAAGGTTACATCAAGCATGTTAAAATTATCATTTCTGAGAAGCTGTCACTGCTCTGAACTGTTATTAACATTGCTAAAATATGAGTAAACACCCTCCTGGCTCTAAAGAGATAGAATGATATTTAAGATTTATGATTTTAGAGTGAGGATTCTTGTTTCTTTTTTATAGCTTGTATATCAAGACTTCCTTTAAATAGGACCTCTATAAGAAAACGTTGCAATGGTTATATATTGAGCTTTCCTACCCAAACATTCTCTGATTGTAGATGGAGCTACAAGCCTGTCTTAAGGACACTCTGTATGGCTAATTATCTTGCCTGGCAACCATTGAGTAGCTCTAGACCTGCATTATCCTCCTCCTTCAATATGTTTGTTTTAGAAATATTCTAGGATGTGCAAGGAGCAGAGGAAGAACACTTTTGAGTGATCTCTGCTGAGGGCACATTCCATACACGTTTCTGTCTGACAGCATGTGTGATTTAAGGCTCGTTGACAGAGTGATATATGCCGATATATCGTCCTTGTTTTCACGAAGTGACGGTAGTGAGGAAAATCGTAACGCAAAGTGAATGCAATTTTTTTTCACTACCGTCACTTCGTGAAAACAGCGACGATATGTTGGTTCCTTTCAGTAGTTAACATAGATTCATCAGCTAGGTTTTTACTGTTTGCAGATGCTTATTTGTAAAACACAGTATTAATCAAGATCATATTTAATGTAGAGTTGGATGATGATGATAATGATGATTATTTTTCAAATCATTAAACACATGCATTAATCTCATTTTTAAACCTAGCAAGAGTAGTCTCCATGCCAGATATTTTTGTCCAGGAAGCCAATACAGCTGTATATGACTTCATATGGAGGGACGCTAAGTGATAGTAATAAATTACAAGAAGGGGGTTTGAAAAGGTCATGTATTATAAAGTAAATGTTCCAAGTACAAAGAGTTGAATGTCTCAAACTGGTATTTTTCAGGTATGTTTATGAAAAAGAAAAAAAACGTTGTTAAAATATTTTTTGTTATGGCAAATAAAATATCACTTTATACAAAATGGAAAGATGATGGTGATGATAGTGATGATTCTGATGATGGTGATGATATGATAACAAAATATTGCTGATATTTGCAGGTAACAGTTGTATCACCCAACAACAAAAATACTGGCATGATTTTGCATGATCTTTATGACCTTTCCAGCTTTCTGTGTTTCTTATATACCATGTTGAACCTATTGATCCCTTTTAGTAGAGAAAAAGATATGCTTTCATATGAGCCTTTTAGTTATTGTTGAACAGTATTGAAGGTAATTGGTGGTCTCTGCAAGTGAAGGAAATTCTAAGGCTACATCTGACTTTACTTTCAAAACACAAACGTGATCTAAAATGAGAGCCAATAAATTGCAGTTGGTCTCTATTCAAGTGTTTCTTGCAGTGAATAGTTTCATTTGTTCTTTTTATGAAATATATAGAAAGACACGTTACCGAGAAGTGGAGCTGAATCTTTTTTTTAGCTTCCTGATATGGGATTTGAAACCCTGAATGAACCTGATGTAGCTGTCTTTTCAACCAGTCGTTTTGTAGGAATTTCTGCATCTTTTCCTTTGAGGTGAAGAGATGAAATTATATCCCAAGATGGCATTTTGAATTCTCACAAAAATGCCCCTTGCCATTTCTCTCCTAGCTGTGAATTCATACAACTTGAAGTTGAACTAGAAATAAACCTCCTCATGCAGCCATGTTCAAACATATTTTACATCACACACCCAGAATATAACCTTTCACATTTCTGAAATCTTCTCTCTTGAGCTATCTTGCACTTGGATGTTTTGTTTTAAATCATACACAAGGGATTTAATGCTCTGCACTTCAAAATGATTTTGTGTATAAAGGCTGCACTGTTTATAAGCGTCATGCATGCAGGAAATAGTGCTCTTTTTCACTACGTTTTGGGAGTAACAAATGAACCTGGGAAAAGAAATGAAATTGGACGGCAAGGACAGTATTGATTGAGTTTGGATTGAAGTTTAATGTGTGGAAAAAATGGCATTCTGGGGTGTTTCTTGCTCTGTGATTTTGGTCTCTACCTGAGCCATGAACATAATTACTTTCATTGTGTAGAAGGTTAAACAGTTATGATAAACAGGCGCTAATGATGTGGGCATACTGGAAAAAAAGTATGTGAAGGAGTCTATTTAAAAACAAGGCAGGTATTGATAAACACCATCTCCACCCTGCCTTTCCCTTTCTCTATTCCTCTTGCCCTTTCTCTTCCCTCTTTCTTTCTTCTTTCTTCTTTCCCTTCTCTTGTCTGTCTTTTTGTATTTGCTTTCTCTCTCGCCCTCTCTTCCTCTATGTCTCTCTCCCTTTCTTTCACCTCTTGTGTTCTCTCCCCATTCTCTCCATGTTTCCCTTTCTATTTCTGTTACATTTTCTATATTTTTGTCTGTCATGGTCCCCCTGTCATCTTCTCTCTGTCACTTTCACTCATTCTATCTCTGTCTCTTTCTGTCTGTACCTCTCATTTTCTGGCTTGCAATTTTTCACATGGAATTTTTCACTGCTGCTTGCTCTCTCGCATTCCATTTTTTCTCGCATTTTCTTTTCCTCTAGAACATACCATACAAATATTCATGCTAGTGTCTAATAAAGTAGCGCTAATAAATTGAATAATTTGATGCAGATTTTGCATGCTAGCCACTGAAAAATCATGTTGTGCCCTGGGTGAAATGCTATGTAGAATTAGAGAGGAGGATAGGTATTCTATAAATAATCATATTTTTCTTGATCTGTAAATTTATCAATCTGATTAAAAT
Organism: Strongylocentrotus droebachiensis; assembly: GCA_035222895.1. Classification (NCBI taxonomy): domain Eukaryota; kingdom Metazoa; phylum Echinodermata; class Echinoidea; order Camarodonta; family Strongylocentrotidae; genus Strongylocentrotus; species Strongylocentrotus droebachiensis. Next base: position 188,606 of record JAVYIG010000968.1, read on the forward strand.
TGGGCTGCATGATAACAAGGGATTTGGTAATCATTTTGCCTGAATTTGTTCTATAAAAGAGGGGAGTTCATAGGGAGATAGACTAACAGATAGGCAGACGGATCAAGATGTCTGATTGTATACATGTATTTATCACAATCAATGGTGGGTGCAGAGAATGAGTTGTATGGAGTTTGAAGGGAAAAAAGACAACTTAAGAGAGAGAGAGAGAAAGAGAATACAATAATAGGAGATTAAGGAAATATTTATGTGGACATTCTATAGAAAACAGATCAAAAGAAGAAATATTACGAATACGCTGCAGTTGTAATGACTTTGTTTCTGTGTCTAGATCAATCAGGCTCCCCCTTTAAAAGTCACCTAGAATGCAAATAGGTAAGCAGTCAATACAATCTCCATTCCCCCACCTATGTGTTTGAGAGCTTCTCTTTTTTTAACAAGTTGCATTGCGATTGCTGTGCTTGCAGACAGAAGCTGTTATGTTTGATGAAGGAAATTGAAATCAATTGTAAATCAACAAAACCTGTAGACTTCCCACAACTGTCTCGGAGGGTATGTACGTTAAGGGCACTCTTCACTCTCACTCCAGCAGGTCATGTGTTGTATCGTACAAAGATGCATGACAATTTCTTACTCTCGAAACAAACATTTGTCCTGCCTCATCGATTGGCTATAACTCTGCTTGAAGGAAGGAGAAAGCATTATCGAATTTGACTCCCATTGACTTGGTAATTGGCTTTTTGTTGAAGGGGGAGGGCGAGTGATAGTTGCCTCTCCAGAATGCATTTTAGAATTCTGTTTCAGAGATTCTAGCTAGCTGTCCCAATGGAGTTTGCTTCTCACGCTTTTATCTTCTCCTCATTCCTTCCTCATCATAGGCATCCAGGCGGAAGCTATACAAAGAGAAGAAAGATGAAGCACCACTTTCCAACCCCCCTCTTCTTCATCATCAGTTAGGCACAGCTCCCTTATGAAAATTGGTGCAAGCTTGCTGCAAGCTTGAATAAGCTCATTACTCTAGCTTGCTCTGCTGCGAGCTTGTTTCAAGTTTGTTACTAGCTTCCACGGTTCCCAAAATGCAAATGAGATTATTTGTCAGCAAATCAGGACAGAGGAAATATATTTCCAGGCCAACAAATCTGCAAGCTTGCGCAAGCTGGTAAAATGCAAATGAGGCAGCTTTTCAGCCAATCAGAAAAGAGAAGCGTGCAAGCTTATTTATATATTGCAACTTTTCCTATTATTTCACCTCTTTTTTCATGTTGAGAGCCTTTTTCAAAGGTTTATTGCACTAAATAAGATCTGTATTATTATTATTATACAAATAATGAATGGGTAGAGTTCAATAGTGTGAATATTTTCATGAGTTGAAAGATTAACATTCTATTCAACTCGGCTGACGCCTCGTTGAATAGAATTAACGTTAATCTTTCAACGAATGAAAATATTCGCACCATTTAACGAATGAAAAACATTCATTATTTGTTTTATACAACATCGAAGAAGATCTTATAGAACGTTTAATAAATTAAAGTTGGAGTTGAGCCTTCTCGATTACATTCAGATTGCCTTTGCGTCAGATACACGCAGGGATACGCGCGCGCACGGCAGAGAGGTACGCAGTCTGCATATAACCAAAAATGCACGGCGCATATAACCAAAAATGCACAAACGTGCAATATAACATCTATTGAATATCATGTGACCAACAATCCTCCAATCAAATGACAAGGATCCACGTAGGTGTTGTATTAATTTTTATATGACTATACAATGATCCCATATTTAAGACCTCATTAGCAAAGAATCAAAGTCTTTGAGATAGTTATTGACTTATAGAAATGTACATACATGTATAAACTTTTGTGCTATTTTTACGGTGACAATAATTTGATCATCATGAGGGTTTCTCCAAAGAATCTGACATACACAAAAGGACACTGTACTATGCAAAAGACATTATGTAAATACTCAAACAATTTAAAAATATTTGTTAAATATTTGCAATATTACATTTTTTGTAATAATTTAAGAAATTTAAAAAAAACTGTAACAAATTGAATACTGGGCAATTGTGGTCACTCATTTGATTTATCTGTATTATGATTATATGGTTGTGTAAAAAGGTTGGCCAGACTCTTGGTCTGCAAGAGATTGCGCTCCTTCAAGCTCTGCAAACTTGCTGCAAGCTAGCAGGACATACACTGTTGGTCTGCAAGATTGCAAGTGCTTTAGATGGCGCCCCTGCAAGCTCCGCAAGATTGCAGGGCATACAATGTCTGCCTGCAAGCTTGCAGCAAGTTTGTTGTAAGATTGCAAGCAAATTTTGCTTGCATAAATCTGTATTGTAAGCTTAACTTTCTGGAAAGGAGTGAGGCGTATAACTCCAATCGATTGAATCATGCCATTGTGTATATGGGCAGCAGGTTTAAGAGGGAGGTTTGCATACAAAGTGACCTGGGACACTGTTCTTCATGCTCAATGGACACATGTTCACACTAGATTAGCCCAGATGGCCTATGATGTAGCAGGTATTATGAGCAGAAGTCATGCAGAAAGCGCTGTGGGACACTCATGTACATATTCAGGATTAGTACAGCCTCGGTACAACCTCCATGCATGTGGAGCTACAGGGAGCATCCATGTGGCTAGGAATAATCTTATTATATGGGTACTACAGCTAAACCTGTATGTGAAGACCACTTGTAGGAAACTAAGCAGTCTTTATATCCAGGCTTGCTTTGGTTAATACAGAAATGAGAATACAGAAATGCTCAAGAGATACCAAAATGGGCTATACAGACAGGTGGTCTTTATATTATATGTTTGTTTTATACAAGACTGTGACAAACAAAAAGTGCTTTATGAGATTTGATCTTCATATATAACATAGAATTGATGCCCTCAAGCCTCTCAACAGATAACATGAATTTTAGCTAGGTCAACCGTACTCAGTTGGCCTGTCATATGCTATCTCAGTCTGTTTGTCTCTCTCTCTTCTCTCTCTCTTTTTCTCTGGCGAGGATCAATAATCGCATTCCAGAATAGATCCAAAAACATCATAAGTATGTAGAAAACCTTGATAAAACTCAATATCAATCATCAACTCATGTGATGTTATCTCTACTAAATTAGATTGGCTATTTATACAAATATATTTTGTCCTAATGCCACTATATTACTATAGTTCAGTAAATATTTTTTTTAAGGAACCTTGTTATTGCAATGCACTACAGAAAAGAAAAGAAAAATCATCCTTGCAGCATATGGCTTGGAATATTATTTTTTCCTATTTTTATCCCCAAAGAATTTGTTTGCACTCACCCCTTGAGTCTTATATCCTATTCATATGAATATTGCAGGAAAAAAGATAATTGCAAAGAAAGTGAAATGGTATGAAATTCTATTCATCTTTCTATCTCACTTGTTAGATACACTGTTGCACTTTAAGTATCTCAACATAAAGTTCAGCCTTTTGTATTATAGTGCCTGCTTATATACGTTTTACAGCACTTGAGCACATCAACATTTATCCAAGGGTGTATTTTTCAAAGATGCATGCAGTGAATTAGCACATGTGACCTTTGATATAGCAGGGTGCTAGGAAGTGCTTCCCTTATCCTGAATAAGCCTTGACTTGAGATATAAAACAGATTAGCGCTTCTCAACAAAACAGTCCAAGTTTGAAGTTCCATTATCCTGAGTCAAGCAAAGCGCATTTGCTCAAGGAGTTGGCTTGAGCTTGGAAGCTCACAACATCCATAAGAGCAAACCCTAGTTTTCTTGGAATAATTTGAATTTTTGCTGTCCAGCGCATAATAAATAAACTTATAACTTCTCAAGCACATGGGTGAAATAGCCCACTACTAGCATTTCAATAGTGAGCTGGAGCCTAATTGAGACTGAGCTATAATATCCCCTATCAGAATTGGCAGCCTATTTAGGGACTGAGGCTATAGCCAGAGTCGAGCAAAGCATACATGTTGTACAATTTAGTTTGAGCTACATATAAAACCATAAAAAAGTCCTCCTAATTCGCTATATAGCAGGCTATTTTATCCACAAAACCTACTTTGCTGGGAATAATAGCTTGAGGTAATGTCCCAAGCACATTTAGGTGAAATAACCTGCGACTAGGGTCTTGACTTCAAGGTAGCTCACTTGTAGCTGTGATGACTTTATTTTCCCCTGATCAGAACTAGTGTGCTAGTTGGGCTAATGAAAACAGCCCTACCATGCAAAGGTTCACATATGGCCAAGCTGCGGGATGCCTGGCTTGCTAGGAAGCTAAGCTCCATGCATCCCCAATGTTTCCTGATATATACCTGTTTGGACTGGAGTCAGAAGGGTTTTAACTTGTATGTTGTAATACAGAAATAATGCCCTTCTGGCTCTGAACACCCACCTGTATGGCCTTGATTAGTAATTTTTGCAGAATTATTATTTTGCATGTTTGTTGCTCATTTCATTCAACTTTGCAGATTTACAGGAATTATGCTTGAGGTTCTTTACACACCAGAGGACAATGATTGCCAGAGAAAGGGAGAGAGGGAGAGAGAGAGAGAGAGAGAGAAGAGTTAAGGACTGATATAATGGGAGAGAGAGAGATAGAGGGGAAGCGGAGGGAAGGACAGAGAGATTGGGAGGAAGGGAAGGGGATGAAGTGTAATAGAGAGAAGGAGAAGAGTCAGATAGGTAGGGAGAGAGAGAGGGGTGGGGTGGAGAATGAGGAAAAGTGAGTTAGAGAGCAAGAGATGACTTCCTGAATTATAATAATATGTGACAAGATTATAATGTGACAATGTCCCCCCCCCCCCCCCAAAAAAAAAAAAAAAAAAAAAAAAGTTTACATAAAGCTATCTAATGTAGATATGAACATAGGAATATTTTATTTCAAATGAGTAGAGCAAATCTATAATTTATGCGTATAGGGAAAAAGCTCTCAGAAGGCTAAAGCCTTATGAGTAAAATTAAAGAAGAAGATTTTGGCCCATGTTTATTTTTTCAATGGATTACCTGTTTACAGTTTATAATTACAACTACATTATTTATACCCTTACAACATTTTGCAATTTTTTAAAAATGTTAAAAATGGATCTGTATTAATTTATTGTTCTTGTTAATGTGACATGATAAAGATTGCTTCTAAAAGTATTCAACAAAGGCCTCAATCTAACCATTCCAACTTATCTTCTTGAGTTACAAAAAAACAACAAGTTTACAAGGAGTATGAATAATTCAGTTGTTAACTGTACATGTTTATCAACATTGGGCTCGGTTGTCTACTCTACAACATCAGTTCTTAGCAGTCCTGCTGCAAAATAATGAACAATTACACAAGTTTGAGATTCTTCCAGTAAAGTTTGATGCTACACCTTGGAAATGTTTCAAAAATAAATGTAACTTATTATGTCATTTTGAAGCCACAATTTAAAGTACATTTGAACCAAATAATTTAAAAATCTAGATATGTTACAAAAGAAACCTCTTCTTTTACATTCTTAAAGGTGCTAATCATTTTGCTAGAAATGTGTAGTATACTCCCCTACATAATAATGATATTGTATTAATAATAATACTAGAATATGATAATAATGGTAATTCCATCAACATTCATGTTGCTCTGGTACTATATGAAAACACTCAACTGCTTCCTTCTAGCATCATTATTTAGTATGGCATTTGGATTCAATTTGATCATTAGTACAGTTGTGCACATTTCAAAAACAGAAGAAGCAATTCCAAAAATATTAATAACTGTCTTTACAATTTCCATGGGGATAAAGACAGGCTTACTGTCAAAGCTCTAATGCTCCATGATATTGAAAGTCTCATCAGGCGGCAGGGAAGACATATCGTCATGGCAACATGAAAGTCTACAAATATGCGTAGACTGACATTTTGTCTCTCTTTCCCTGCCTGCTAGAAATGCAAATTGAAAATGCATTATTATAGCAGCATCTTGCATTAATTCTGTGTATATCGATGGAAGATTAAATCCAAATCATTTGCAAAGTTATACAGCCACAATTTCTTGATTTAAATCAACTATGCATACCTATTTGTTGAATTTTGTATCATTGTATCCTGTTCTGATTGTTTATTTAATGCATGCTTTCCACATGAGTGTCATCTGGGCAACCTCAAAAGCTTGTTCAGCATCAATGTTGTATCAACAGAAAACGTCTGAACAAGAAACTTGTGAGCAGAAAAGAGGCAACCATTATTCTGAAAATTTGACTGAAATTGTCATTTTATTTGAGGTCAATATGCAAGATAATTGCTTGCTGACTTCATTAATCATGTATAATTTCTAGTCCTAATCTGAATCATTTTTTATTTTATGTTTGCTGTTTCGTCATATTTGTCATAATTTTATATAATATATAATATATTAAAGTAGACAGGTTATTGTAATGATGTCTCTATGTAACAGAACAGCAGTGTTACACTCTGTTTCCTTGTTACATGGCTTTTAACATTTGGGTAAATGTTAATTGTTTTTTGTAAGGCCTTATGCTGCTTGAAGAGATACAAGTCAATTTATAAATGGTGGGTCTCTTGCTAAGGGAATATGAAGAATATGTAATGATAATTGATTGATAATTTATAACTCATTTTTTGTCCATACATGTGTAAATATGCTTACCACCAGCAATAACAGGCAATACTGAAACAAAGAACAGTTCATGTTGCTCTAATTTTCTCAGAAAATCAAACACTAATTCCTTTTTCTTAATGAATACATTTAAGTGAAATATTGTGCATCATACCACTCAGAAGGGAGATACAATACAGCCCTGCAGAGCAGTAAGATCTACCAAATTCATTAACACAGGTAGGTCTGTGTTAATGAATTTGGTAGATCTTACTACCTGAGGTCTGTCTTCTGTCTAACGTGAATCCATCAAATAGTCTGGAGTATACATTCAGTTTTAAGAGCCTGTTTGCAAGGAGATGTGGCATAATTGTATTTTTCCTTGTGTCTTGTTTGGCCTTCCTTTAACAATTTCATTTTTTTTTCTTTCTCTTGTATTTTACAGAGACATAAAACCAGACAATATTTTACTAGATGAAGATGGTAAGTGATACTTTTTCATTTGTAAATATTTTCATTAATATATTTACATAAGGCTAAAGTTATTTGATGCAGACTTTTGCCCATCTCTTGCATTTTTATTCCTGGATTTCAGAAATGTATATTGCATTAAGATCCCTTGATGTGTGTTCAATATCAATAGTTCCTTTAACTAGATATATTTTCTTGAGGTGTATCTCACAATTTAGCATTAGAACAAATTGTATTAAAATGTGTTAAAGAGATGCAAGTATAAACTTGTTATTTTAATTGATATAAAAATAGTACTTTAAAAATAAATGGTGTAAGTTAATATCACATACTTTCTATGGCAAATTAATTTTGTTTTTAATAAGATATTATTTTGCCACTAACTTTAAAAAAAACATTAAAAACAAAAACCTTCAGATTTCAACCATGTGATAGAACAGAATTGTCCTTGGTGTAATAATGTATCTGTGACAATAATGATAGTATATTTTTACACCTTTGAAGTCAGACACGGAACAAGGCATTCTTAAGATGATCCCCAGTGGGGGGGGGGGGGGGGGGGAATGATTTCATCTGTTGAGAGCCAAAAGAATGTTAACTCTATTTAAAATTAATCGAGATAACTTCCATCTGTCTTTTAAAGGACAATTTTTTCAGTTTCAAAGTTCTTTGCCGCCCCTTAATTGACAATAGACTTTGAGGCTTAATTTCCCAATAATGAAATCTTAATAGTGTAGACATATTGAACGGCATGATAGATATTCTCTCTGCGATGTTCGTTATGTGACTGTGTGTGTAGACTTTGTATGTCTTAGAGCATCCTGTATAATTAGGTATAAGGGAGGATGGGGGCTAGAAAGTAGTAGCACAAGTAGGCAATTTAATTCCTTTTTAATGTTGCATCCAGATCTTTTCTCTGTCAGAAATATTTTTGCAATACACAAACTCCCTCATATTTATGTTGTGGCTACCTATTTTAATTGCAATTTCAGTAGCATGCTTTTGGAAATTAAGACATGAAAATCTTCCTGGCTATTAAGATAAATGTATTGATTTGTTTTTCATTCATCATTGCCGATAAAATGGGCACAGACATTCCTGCTACTAAAGTGGGTCGTTCAAAACTCTTTTTCATGCCTTAGCAGCAGGTTTACATTCTACAAAAATGAATTTCAAGTTTTAGCTTGTCTTTTTCTTCATACACAATGCATTTCACTTAGTCCACAATCTAAATTGTTATTAATGTGATGTCATAATTTCTCAGTGTTTCATGTTACATGTTTTTTATTAGTTGTCAATTTAGCACTAAAAATGAAAAGTTGAAAAATTAACCCCATACATTTCTGCTGGGTACACAACATATTGTGAAGCAAAAGCGAATGAAAGAAAGGCATCAAGTTAAATGAAGGCATAGTGCTGGAGCGTTAAAGTCTAGTTTGAATGTATGAAGTCATTGAAGTGACAGATTTCTGGCCGCTTGCGGGTAATCAAAGGGTGTAGATAACATGGGTTCAGTTCAGTACGGGAAGAGAAAAATGCGTTCAAGTAGATTCAAGTTTCTCATCACTAAATTGCAGCAACCTCGTTGAATTGGCAACTGTTCCTTTTGCCTCCCTTACAGGGAGCAGAGAGGTTGAATCCATAGGTTTTATTTTATTGAGTGTTTTTGGCCACACTATCAAAATCATTTCATGGATGTTTAAATAATGTATGTCCTTTTAAAACCATAATTTGATGTTTTGATAGTTGTTTGCTTTATTAATTGTGACATGTATCCATTTACAGAAATATGTGTTGATATTGAATATTGGGGTGAAAGAAGTCAAAATTAAATGTTACCATACACTTTAAAATCTAATCATGATGAAAATTTGGAGCTAACCTCTTATTCATTATTGTTTGTTGTATCTCCTTAAAGCAACATTTATTTTGTATGTGCACACTGAAAAAAATACATGCTATTAGAACAAATATAAAAAGTGGTTAAATGCCCTTTCTACAGAAAGTATGAAATGTCAGCTCTGCATATGATGTGGAGTTGTGAACCCAAGACGGGATGTTTGCAAAAATGGTCTTTCCAATAAGGTTTGGAGAGCAATTTGGTAGTGATGTATATTAGAAGTTGTGTGAGCACTACTGGTTGTCTGTCTATCTCTGTTCTGCCCGGAGCTGTGTAACATGTAAGAGTATTTTTAATACATGTGAGTTGTCAGGCTCCTGAAACTGGTGTTATTTACATGCAAAACACCCTTCTCCCCTGGGTGTAGCAGCCTTCCACTGACTGACGACTCACTCGTTACCGTGGCAACATCGCTGACACTTTTATTAAAGGACAGAAATCAGAAGGATGCTAGCCTAATGCAAATGTTTTGATGCCCCGGCTCCGAGAATAATAAATAATAATCTGTAACTGTATCTAATAGATAATCAGCATTGTAGAAACAAGGCTCCTAGCTGTGCATTGCTAATTGATATGTGAATACTTCTTTTGCCTGGAATTGACCCAGATAACGTAATTTAGGAAGTTTAATTAGAGAGCTTGCTAGCGTGATGAGTAATAGGAGATCTTGTTTTCTAATTGGGATACAGCACAATACAGGCATCGATATTAAGGTATAGGTCAAGTTAAGTATCCTTTTGTTAAAAGCTCTCTTTATTAGAGACAATTGCCCTAATTTTACACGTTACGTTCAGGCGCCCCATTTCAAATGCACTCTGGGATAGCTTGGTTGCCAAGTTGCTTCCCGTCTATTTTGCGCGGCTGCGCTATGCATGCCAGTTTTAATAGTGTGTGTGTGTGTTGTGTGTTTTATTAACTGACAATAATCACAGTGATTTTTCAAGAGATCTCAAGAGTGTATCATTACAAAAATATTGTTTAGATATGTTGATGTGTAATGGGCAAGAGCAAGTAGAAACATAAAAATATTAAAGTCAACGTATTATGTTTGGGGAGTGAATTCTAAAGTTTAGCTTGTCATTTTCTCTAAGGTAATTTTGAGGAGGGCCTTCCATTGTTTCAATCTGGTCATGGCTTTAATTTATGTGTATCTCTCTCTTTTTTAAAATTTGTATGCATATTGCGCATGCATAATATGTGTGTCGGACCTACGCACTGTCGTACACAGTAAGCAATGTAAGTCCTGGAAGTGGCTCAAAATTACGTCCAAGAGGCTACATTCAGGGCGTATTGGTTATTATCCCCTCGCCGACAAAGTCGGAGGGGATATAGTAACTCTTGCCGTCTGTCCGTCCTTCCTTCCGAGCGTGCGTGCGTCCGTTCGTAACAAATTTGGTTTCCGATCGATAACTTCAGTAATGTTTGATGGATTTTAATGAAATTTGATATGAAGGTACATGGTATCAAAACACAGCCTAAGTTCAATTTCTGAGTATCTAGGTCAAAGGTCGTAGCTCATTAAATATGCAAATCTGGTTTCCATTGGATAACTTGAGTAATGTCTGACAAATTTTAATGAAAGTTGATATGAAGGTTCATGGTATCAAAACACAGCCTAAGTTCGATTTGGGAGTATGTAGGTCAAAGGTCATAGTTCATTAAATATGCAAATCTGGTTTCCATTCGATAACTTGAGTAATGTTTGACAAGTTTTAATGAAATTTAATATGAAGGTACATGGTATCAAAATACATGTACAGCCTAAGTTTGATTTCTGAGTATTTAGGTCAAAAGTGAAAGGTCATAGCCCATTAAATATGCAAAAACACCTATTTATATATGTGAAAATGTGGTTAACTTCCTTGCCTAGTAATATAATAGTACATTATATTACTAGGCAAGGAAGTTAACCACATTTTTACATATATAAATAGGTGTTTTTGCATATTTAATGGGCTATGACCTTTCACTTTACTAGGCAAGGAAGTTAACCACATTTTCACATATATAAATAAGTGTTTTTGCATATTAAATGGGCTATGACCTTTCACACTTGACCTAAATACTCAGAAATCAAACTTAGGCTGTACAATGGTTACCTCCAATGGAGGTAACTTTTTCTGACGTATATAGGCCATTTGTACCCTGCGATGGGATGCTACGCTTTGCGTTGACTTGTTAAGAATTATTTTTGATTCAAATCCATTCAAAACCACACCAGATGCATGAACAAAAGCCTTAATTTCTGACCACGCTGAGTTCATTTTTCATTTTTTTTGTATTACCATCATGCGTTTTATGCCAGAAATTCTCAAAAGAATTAAATTAGCAACATGTTCAGACTTTGAAAATCCTTCTTTTTCTTTAATCTTGTCAGATATGTTACTTCTTATACAAATAAGCAATGAAAAATATGTAATTGTTGCCAATTTTAAGGATAAAGCTGAATAATTCTCCCCCTTAGAAGAATTCGTTATCACCGTACAAAGGCTCTTCCTATTGCCTTTCAACATTTCAACATTCAGATAGCATTCAAATTTAATCCTATGACCAATACATTTGCTAATACAGCTAATACAAGGGCACACATAGCATTCTGTCCATTTTTATTCCCAATAGTTGATGTTGTTTTCAATTTACTTATAAATGCTACCAGTACTTAATAAAGACATTATCCTCTCACTAGCTATGTCCATGTCCTCTCGCTGACAATGAAAAGAGTCCTATTCAATTCATACGGTAATCATCAATTCAAGAATGCATTTTACCGTAAAGCACATTTTACTGTAGTAATCCAGTTTTCAGTTGCGTTTGGGTTTTATATCGTATTTTCTGTTCAGAGCTTGAAGGGCATTAATTCTGTATTTAAGTAATTGAATTAATGCCCTTGTACCTCCAAACAACAATACATAATATAGTGTTAAGGTTAGGTACATCAAGGAGTTACTAGCAAGGAGTTACATACAATATAGTGATTGGTCCAGGGACATGTCTTATAAATTTGCTCATCAAATGATTGTTACTGGAGCGTATCATCTTTTCACAGCTTTCTAGCTCTGTGTGAAGTGTATGACCAGGGACATGCTATAGAAGGACAAGTCGTTGCCCATTTGCAAGTTGTATTGAAAAACAAAAACAAAACAGTTAAAACTTTAATCAAATTTTGATGAAAAATAAGGAAGTTATTGGATTTTTAAGTTATGCATAATAATTTCATGAAACAGTGATATGTATCACATAGGCTTTCTGCAAATTTGCAAGTTGATACCAACCCCTCACTCTCACTCTTGTTCTATCCGTTTTGTATGTAATTTTGACCACAATGTCACTTTTCGGCTCAGTCAGTAGAGCGTCTGCCTCACAACCAGGAGGTCATGGGTTCGAATCCCGGCCGCGTCATACCAAAAGACGTTGAAAGATGGGAGTTGTTGCTACCTTGTTTGGCGTTCAACAATAAGGGATAGAGCAACGTCGATCTGGCGCTGCTCAGTGGCTGCCCGGCTCACGATCAATTGGGCAAAAAGAATTTCCGTTTCGGTTTAATAAAATTTGGAGTGGACTATTAGGCTATTATTATTATTATTATTATAAAGGATAAAGGAAATTTGTTTACAGGTGTGTCCCCTAAAAAGTAGAAATAGGGAGGGGATGACATCATCAACTCGCTAAATTGCATACAGCCTATGTGACACATATCACTGTTTCATGAAATAATGTGAAGCTTTAACATTTTGTAACTTTCTCATTTTTGTCTGATTTTGACGAAATTGTCACTTAACTGTTTCGTTTGCTTAATTCTTGTCTATTTCTTCAATTCACCTGGCAAATGGGTGGGACTTCCCTTTAAAACCCTCAGAAGAGAAGATATGTTGTATGATCTTTGAAATAGATACTGTCCTGTAAAATCTTGTGTGTAACCTTTAATGAGTAGGTATCATCTTAGTTGACATCCCACCAGCCTTTGGGTGTTGTGATCTAGTTATACTACGTAATACCAATTTCGGGATTACGTTAAATGAGACCCCGTTAGTGCGCATGCGCTAATCAGCAATTCGTTAGTCGCGTGTTATTGAGCCAAAAGGACACCTTTGTGGCTCAAGAATTCAGTTATTATTATCCACGCAATCCCCGAAATTCAAAGGTAAAAAACGTTATTAGTTTCATCCTTGACATTTACTGATAACTTTGAGACGCTTATTTTTATAAATCACGCCCTTCTGAAGTGATATTTTATCGATAGAATTGTAATGTCTCAAATGGATAGCAGCTCCGCTGCGTTACCTCCGTCCGCGCTTCCACCCCAGGCACCGCCTGGTAGCGCTGGAGCCACGGGCTCCGACGGAAAGAAAAAATTACCCAACTCCAGTGGCAAAGTCACGGCTGGCAAAGTCAGCAAGAGTGGGCCGGGGAAAGCTAAAAGTAAAACAAAGTCGGACTCGGAGCCAAAGGCAATGAGCGAGAAGAATCAGAAAGTGGAATCAACGGTTCCATTTTCTACTTTCAATAACAGACTTGATAAAATGGAAGCGCTTCTTGCGCGAGTGGTTGAGGCGTTGCCCGCTGCTAATGCTACGGCTGTCACCGGCAGCTCACACCCGTCTTCGTCTCGCGGCTCCACCGGGGCTACCGGCGGGGAAGACTATGTGCAACGGCCTCCGTTCGACCACGGGAATGACATACCGCCCACCGGGCTCATGGATTTTTACGGTCTACCCGCGGATGCATCCGAAGCGGGCGCCGTCTCGGAGGAAGAGAATTTTGACTCAGACATGCCTCAACCTGATAACTTTGTCATTCCCTCGATCGCCGCAAAATTTGCAATGGCATCGGATATCGGAGATCCTATTGATGAGGAGATAGCCCAATCTACTTCATATCTCATGACACACCAATTGGAGGGGAAAGTTCTTGATGAAGTAACTGCTAAATACCCAGCTCCAAGCAATTGTCAGATTATAGAGGCACCAAAGGTGAACCCTGTGATATGGGACAATCTACCTCCGATGACAAAAAGCCGTGACTTGAAGTTACAGCGAGTCCAAAAATCACTCACTCATGGCATCAATGCATTTGCCCGCTCCGTTTCTACGGGCGGTATAACTGATACACAGCAAGATGCTTTGGCGTTGATTTGCAACGCTAACTTTGTACTGAACTGCCTGAGAAAAGAGCTTATAAAACCTGACTTGAATGCAAGGTTTACGCATCTGTGCAAACCTACTCTGCCAGCTACTAGACTTTTGTTTGGTGATGATCTTGGAAAGCAGGTGAAGGATCTCAAAGATCAGCAACTGGCAGCGGCCGGTGTGATGAGGGACAAATTCAAACACCGCTTTGCTTCGCATCCCTACCGGGGACGTGGCTACAATGCACCGGGGCACCGCTGGGGCTCACAGAGCCAATCCCACGGGTATAGCAGGCCAATGTCAGGATCGCAGGGTGGCCCTTTTTTAGGGTACAGACAGAACAGGAGGGGCAGACTGCCTCCGTACACTCAGTCTCAGGCTCCGAACCAGCCTCAAATGCAAGCGCCAGGTGCCCAGAGGGGTCCCATGGGCCAGCAGAGGAGGAAGTAGAACTCCCAAGACCAAGTCATGACAAGGTCAGTGAATCACACTCTGATCACATTTTTAGCGAAAATGATTTGACTAATGCTAGTACTAGTAGTACATGTAGTGTTCCCCCAGTGGGCGGTCGACTGAGGTATTTTAGGAAAAATTGGCAAGAGCTAACAACAGACCCTATTGTTATTAGGGCTGTCTCGGGATACAAGATCGAGTTTGATGTAGAAAAAATTAAAGACTTGCATGAATTAAAGGCTAAACGCTATAAACGGAGCGTCCCGGATGCTAAGCGCATTCAAGTAGAAATTACTAGCCTCCATCGTAAAAATGTTATTGAGCCCTGTGTACATGAAGAGGGTGAATTCATTTCTAATATTTTTACTACGCCAAAAAGAACTGGAGGTGTACGTCTAATCCTCGATCTTTCAGAATTGAATAAATGCATGATGTATCAGCATTTTAAGATGGATAATATCCACACTGTGCTGGATCTTGTATCCCCTGACAATTTTCTAGCCTCTGTCGACCTCAGAGATGCATATTATACAGTACCGATCCACCAAGAGGATAGGAAATACCTCAAATTTATTGTCAATGGTCAATGTTGGCAATTCAAAGCACTGCCCAATGGTCTCAGTACAGCACCAAGGCTATTCACAAAATTACTAAAGCCAGTTTTTTCTAAGCTCAGACAAGCTGGTCACATTGTGGTAGGATATTTGGATGACACAATCCTCATTGCAGAAAATGAGGAAAAGCTCAAAGCAGCTGTTAAGGCTACCACTGACATCCTTGCACAACTCGGGTTCATTATTCACCCTGAAAAATCGGTACTTACCCCCACCAAAGAGATAACGTTCCTTGGCTTTGTTCTGAATACAAATACTATGCAAATTAGGCTTCCAGAAAGCAAGGCGCTCGAAGTCGAACGCCTCTGTCAAGAGCTTATTGACACTAAAGAGCCCTCAATAAGGCACGTTGCCAGGGTTATTGGAAAGATCGTTTCAACTTTCCCAGCAGTCCAATATGGCCCTCTCTTCTATCGTACTTTAGAGAGAGACAAAATTGCAGCACTAAAAGCAAACAGAGGTCATTTCGATAGAAAAATGACACTTTCAATTGAAGCCAAGGGTGAACTTCAATGGTGGGTCGAGCATGTAACGTCTTCATTCGCTCCAATAAGAAGACCGAAACCAGGCCTTGAGTTGCGCACGGACGCCAGTGGGGCTGGCTGGGGTGCTACTAACCTCCAATCATGCACAGGTGGTAGATGGAATGAAAAAGAATTGCACAAAGCAAGAAATTATGGCATAAACTACCTTGAAACAGTCGCTGCCGGGTTTGGCGTTCAATCCTTCTGTGCTGATGTGGAAAATGTGCATGTACTACTCCGTGTTGATAATGTAACCGCAGTATCATACATTAACAATATGGGGGGCTGCAAGTCCGCAGATTGCAATGAGGCAGCCAAACACATTTGGGAATGGTGCATGAGTAGGAACATATGGCTATCAGCTGCCCATTTACCAGGGAAACTAAACACAGAGGCAGACCACATGTCTAGACACTTTAACCACAAGACAGAGTGGATGCTAAATACAGATGCATTCAAAGAAATTGCTCAGCAATTTGGTTCCCCAGAAATAGACCTATTTGCATCAAGATTAAATAAGCAAGTTGACAGATACATCTCATGGCTGCCTGACCCTGGAGCTGAAACAGTTGATGCTTTCACAATCGACTGGAAACCATTAAGTTTCTACGCTTTCCCACCTTTCTGCCTCATCGCAAAATGCTTACAAAAGATTAAATGCGATGATGCAACGGGCCTACTAGTAGTTCCAAACTGGCCTACCCAACCATGGTTCCCTCTTTTGAAGGGTATGATTATTGGGGAGCCAATGTTCATAGCTAGAAGGCCAAACTTACTAGCACAGCCTATTACAAATGAGCCACACCCGCTTAATAATCAACTTGATTTGCTTTGTTGCAGGTGCTGCGCCAGCCACTAGAAAGTAAAGGTTTGAGTGCAAGAGCTATCAATGTAATAGCAGCATCGTGGCGAGCATCAACGACAAAGAACTATGCCGTTTACATAAGGAAATGGAAGAAATACTGCCATAAAAAAGGCTTAAACTATCTCCAGGCGAGATCCAATGATGTAATTGATTTTTTGTCAGAACTCTTTGAAAGTGAAAGAGCTAGTTATAGTGTTATAAATTCTGCACGCAGCGCCTTGTCTGCATTTCTAGTACTTGAGGATTCGTCACGTACAGTTGGAACTCATCCTCTTATTAGTCGTTTTTGTAAAGGAGCATTCCAATTGCGCCCTCCGGCGCCAAGATATAAGGAGATTTGGGATGTGAACATAGTGTTTAATTATCTACGAAAGTGGGCACCAGCGAATTCGCTCACGTTAAAAACTTTGACTATGAAACTTTGCACACTTATGGCGCTGATCTCGGCCCAGCGGGTCCAGTCACTGCACAGCTTGCATCTTGACTACATGAAAATCAAGGGCAGCGAAGTTCTGTTCATTTTTAAGGACCTCCTAAAGCAAACGAGACCGGGGAATGTGAACTTCAACTTGAAAATGAAGGCATATCCTCCAGACAGGAGGTTATGTGTACTTAACTACTTGCGGCACTACTTGCGCAGAACGGAGAGCGTCAGGGGACAGGAACGCTATCTGTTCATCAGCTTCAAGAAACCGCACAAACGCGTTACTACGCAGACCATCGCCAGATGGGTGAAGGAAACGTTGACCTTGGCAGGGATCGACACAGAAATCTACAAAGCTCATTCTACTAGAGCTGCTTCAACTTCGGCGGCAAACAGTACAAATCTGCCTATCAAGCATATACTAGCCCAGGCAGGCTGGTCTTCTGAACGGACGTTTCGAACTTATTACATGAAACCAGTGGAGAACAGGAACGTTAACTTCACAGGTGCAATCATGACGTCCTAAAGGATGCCCTAGTTTTGGCATCGCATTTATAAGGTCAGCTGGTTTACCTTTTTATCTTGCTATTTAACCCAATAATGTATACTATTGTGTTGAGCACTGGTTCGGATGGCCTACTGAGCTTCGAAATCTCATTTAACGTAATCCCGAAATTGGTATTACGTAGTATAATTGAAAGATTAAACGAGAACTTGTTTGAGATTTAATCTCAATTATATAAGTAATATAAATGAGGGTTTACGTCCCTCCCTTACCCTCCCTAGTGCTGGGTATTGTTATTAATTACAGTTCTCGTTATCTTTCTGTTTGGTTCAGTAGGCACATCCTCGGCTATCTACGAATATTGCTGATTAGCGCATGCGCACTAACGGGGTCTCATTTAACGTAAACCCTCATTTATATTACTTATATAATTGAGATTAAATCTCAAACAAGTTCTCGTTTAATCTTTCAATTATCTGTGAGAAGGGACTTAAGCAGGTGTCAGATGCTAACATTATTTTTATTTTTAATAGATTTTATCGTCAAACATCATCACAAATGCGTCACATACCCAATCCTCTGTTCTCATTTATTGATGTCTGAAAATAGATTTGTATTGATAGTATCTCAGTCCATTTCAGGTCTTTCTTCTAAATTCTTTTTATGCAATGGACGGTTTATCAGGCTCAAAGTGTTTATGTTTTATTGAAACAAAATTGTAATGATGTAAAATGATGTAAAATGGAAAAGCATCCTTTAATAATTCTTTATGACCATTTGCTTATGCCACACAAAAAATGTTTAGATGTCATGAAGCTGGTAGGCAAGAAAATAACAAAGGTCAAAAGTCACATGTTAAAGTTTACCTGCAAGATTCTCTTATGACAAATAACTTTGTAACTTGGGTCACAGATGCACTTTGGGGACCTTCACACTGCGGTGCTGTCAAGGGTTACATGATAAGGTCAAAAGTCATTTGAGGTTATATATTAAAGTTTATGTAAGAATCTATTATGACAAGTAATTTCGCAACTGTTAATTGTATTGTGACTAAACTTGGGTCACAGATGCATAGGGACCTTTACGTTATGGTTATGGTGTTGTTGGGGTACGACGAATGCTTAATAGGTCAAACATTATTTGAGGTCATATGTTAAAGTTTACCTGCACCTGCAAAGGTGTCCATTGGCCAAAGGTGTCGATTTGTATCCGTGGTTGGGGGGATGATAGGTACCAAAATATTTTCGGCAATGGATCAAAGCATCCAAGAGGTAGAAGCAGGCGCGGATCCAGGAGGGGGGGTCCAAATTTGAAATTATGCGAGAGCCAAATATTGGTACGTAATGGTGACACCGGCAGTGGCAATAACTTTTTTTTTTTTGGGGGGGGGGGGGGCGGTAGACAAAAAAAAACATCAACCCACTCTTATGCAGGCTCCGTTGAATGTTTCTCGGCGGGGAACAAGGGGTGGAGCCCCCCTAAGCTCAGGGGGTACTAGGCATTTAATTACTGTCAGATGAGCATATTTTGATACCTTATTTGTGACACTGGCAGGACAAAAATTGGTCTTGGGTCCAGGGGCGTAGCCCCCAGAAGCTCAAGGGTTTTATATATTAAATTATCGTCAGATGAGCATATTTTTATACCTTATTTACATCAATAAATCAACGTATCTACCTATTCTACTTTGCTATTGTTGCACCTCAACATTGCATAACCGAAACTTAAAACACATCGCCAAATTGCTCATACCCCCCCGACCAATGGCGCCCTCCGTGACCCTTGCGTCCGAGCGCCGCCAACGTAACCTCTTCCTCTTATCTCTTCGCATCCGAACGGATAAGTTACACTAAAAATCGCTCCCAAAAGTTGAAGAGTTTTTCCTCTTTAGTCACGTTTTGGTTCGCATTTTCGCCTTTTATAATATTCTCTACGATTTCCTGTTCGTTAGAGAGTAGTTTCACTCCGTGAATTTATTTATTTATCAGTATTCTAGAACGTTTTCTTGCCGACTACTGTTACGTTCCGCTTTCGCGTTTGCCCGTCCTCACTCCTCCGAGGCCTCGGGTGCGTGCGGGGGTAGTCGGTGGGGTGTTTTTAGTCACTGGTAGTTTATTTAATTCTTTAATTCTTGTTGATAATTGCTCGTACCCTTTGTTTAATTTTCTTTCCCGCAGGTTATAATATGTCTCGCAGTTCTTATTTTCTCTTAGCAGGTTTCACGAAGAAGAAATCAAGTTCTGTCGCGAGAAAGAAGACGAAGGATTCTAGTAATAAGTCTTCGTTAGTTTCGCCCCTCGGGAGCGGTGGTGACACCGCAAACCCCGGGGATGCAAATGTCAGCAGACATTTTTGCGGGCAAGGCAAGCCTATGAGAATGGTCGAGGGGGCGATTTTATCTCCTCTCGGGACGGTTCCCGGAAACCCAGAGGTATTAACTCTGGGTGGAACGGGCCTTAGTTCTGCACCGCCAACAATTGTTCCGTCAGGTCTTTTGTTTGGTCGGTGCACAAATCCATCGAAGGATACGAAGACGAAGGATTCTACTAATAAGTCTTCGTTAGTTACGCCCCTCGGGAGCGGTGGTGACACCGCAAACCCCGGGGATGCAAATGTCAGCAGACATTTTTGCGGGCAAGGCAAGCCTATGAGAATGGTCGAGGGGGCGATTTTATCTCCTCTCGAGACGGTTCCCGGAAACCCAGAGGTATTAACTCTGGGTGGAACGGGCCTTAGTTCTGCACCGCCAACAATTGTTCCGTCAGGTCTTTTGTTTGGTCGGTGCACAAATCCATCGACGGATATTCGGGTTGCTTCCGTGGATCCGGACTTGAACCGGTCACCGATCGGTTCTTCTATCCCTTTGTCGGATTTGCCGGTTTCGGATTTCGGTCCGGGTACCCGTGCAGCCGAGTCGGATCCTGGGGCTTCAACTAACCGCGCCTCTCCGTCGGTGCGTGTTCTGTTTTCCCGTTTCGGTTTGCGGGGAGCTCCTACCGTCGGGCTTTTATCGGATAACCGTCCCGTTCCTTCGGCCTTTTACGTTACCGCTACGTCTCGTAAGAGGCGGGGTTCCCGGGACGCTGTGGCCGGTTCTTCCTCGGATTTTGTTTATCCTTCGAAGAATCCGCGCTCTGATTTTACGGAACCGTTTGCGGCTCCTCGGGGTCCGCCTTTGGTGGCTACTCTCCCTCCGTCGGTGCCTCCACCCCCGCCGGAATTTTCGGATTGGATGCGGGCTTTTGCTGACGCTTTTCGATCTTCGGTGCCCGAGTCGGCTCCTCCGGTTCGTCCTACTTCACTTTCGGATCCGATCGCGGTTGATTTATTTTCGGAGTTTTCCGAAGATGCATCGATCTCGCCTGAGCAGTCGCCGGTGCGGGTTTCGAGTTGTCATATTCAGCCGGGGTCCTCTCTTTTTGCTTCTCCGCCTCACGCTTCGTTGGGCGCTCCGAGAGGCGGGGATCGTCCCTGTTTATCTGGTCAAGATAGGGGGGGCTCGGTTGATCGTTGGGACACTGGTTCCATCGCTCAGTCGTCTGGTTCAGTTGCGGGGGATGATGCGTCTACTCCGTTTGTGTCTCTGGCGGCGGATTCGTTAGCCTTGTTTCACAAATATGTGCCCGATTCTTGTGTCGTCCCGGTGTTATCGTCGGGGCGGCGGGGCTTCCTGTCTTCTAATTCGGACTCTTCAGCGGTTCAGGGACTGTTTCTTCCTGATCTACACAAAGAAGAATTTGTGAATGCCGCAGAAGACTTGTCGTCATCGACGGGATTTCTTAAGCGGCAGGTGGACAAGTACGCTTTCGTTCCTCAGGATGCGGTTTTGTTTTTGTGTCCTAAACGGGTTTCTCCCAAACTTGTGGCGGTGGCCAGTCGTTTGGGGAAGAAGTTTGGGACTCGTGGTCCTTTTGATAAAAGTGACATTTTGTTGTTTGATCTTTTCTCACGGCTTGCGGTGACTTCGCATTCCATCGAGAAGTATCGTCGGGAGGCTGTGCTCACTTATTTGGGCATTCGACCGCATCAAATTTCCAGGACTGCTTCCGCAGATTCCAGTGGCCAGCCCCCACCTTTGTGGAGATAGTTTCACTACTCTACTGCAAGCCGAGATTGATGGTGAGAAGCAGGCTCGAGACCTGTCCGTTGCTTTTCGCGATGTCCAAGAGCCGGTTCCTTCCTCCAGACCTCGTAAGAAAAGTTGAAGTTTTCGGGTTCTTTTCGTAAGAACGTCGTCCAGTCTAAGGGCCGCCCTCAGGACTGGTACCCGGCCGAGGAGGAATACCAGGATCGTGGTCGTCCTTCGTCTCGAGGTTCTTCTTACCGTGATTCTTCTATCTTCCCGGACTCCCTTTCGTGGTGGTGGGAAGTCATTCTCTAGATGATGGCTTCCCCCGAGTGCTTGGGTCTTAGGTCGGCGGGCGGCTCCGGAGATTTCTCCCGGCGTGGGAGAAGATCACCAGCGACGCATTTGTTCTGTCGGTGGTACGAGAAGGGTTCTTCATAGATTTTGTGGAACCTCTTCCGAATGGCGTCCTCCGGAGCCGCTCTCCGATCATGTCCCCTCTTTTTCAGAGTCACATTTCCTCCGAATTCGGGTCTCTGTTAGAGAAGGGGGCAATAGAGGAAGTAGACGATCACCCGTGTCTTTGTTTGTCACCGGTGTTCGTAATTCCCAAGTGCTCGGATTCTTTAAGAATGATTCTCAACATGAAGCGGTTTAACCTTCATTTGGGAAAGGTTCTTTTCCGAATGGATCATCTGGCAACCATCCTTTCTTCATTGAATCCCGCAGACGTCGCGGTTTCTTTGGATCTTCGCGACGCTTATTTTCAGGTCATGCTGTTGGATCATATGCAGATTCTGATCAGCACGACGCAGGATCTCGGATTTCTCATAAGTTGGGAGAAATCAGAATTCGTTCCGACTCGCACGCCGTCTTACCTAGGTGCTCAGCTGGACATTCGTCATCAGCTGGCTCGTCGCAGTCTCGACAGGGTCGAGACGATAGTCAGGACTGCTCGGTCTCTGAGATGTGCACGTCGGGTGAAAGCCGAGCGTTGGCTTCAGTGGCTAGGGTTTCTCTCCAGTCTAGTCGACATGCTTCCAGATTGTCGACTATTGATGAGTCCCTTCCAACTCTTTCTGTTGGAGTTTTATCAGCCGAGCGTGAGTTCTCCTTTGTCATGGATCCCCCTGTTGTCCAGAATCAAGGGTCTTCTAGGTCCTTGGCTTCGTCGTTCCTTCTTCCTTCAGGGCAAACGCTTCCGAGTTCCTCTCCCTTCCGGGACCGTCACCACGGACGCGTCGCTGTTGGTTTGGGGAGGTCATTGCCAGGGGTCAATGATTTCAGGAGACTGGAGTCATCTGGAATTTCTGCCCTACATCAATGTGTTGGAACTCATGGGAGTGTTTGCTTCGCTTCGTCACTTCCGTGCTCGTCTGGTGGGTCGTTCGGTTCTGATTCTTACGGACAACGTATCGGTGATGGTGTACATCAACAGACAGGGAGGCACTCTTTCTGTGGCTCTGAACGAGTTGGCCTCTCAACTCTGGGCGTGGTGCAAGGGGGCGAGGGTGTTCCCGATTGCATCACATATCCCGGGCGAAGAGAATATCTTAGCGGACTTTCTCTCCAGAGGCAAGTGCCTTCCCTCAGAGTGGACTCTGTCTCCGACTGTCTTCAGGCAACTGGGGAGTGTGTTCGGTGTTCTCGACATCGATCTCTTCGCAACGATGATGATTCTCATAGCTCCTTGGTGGCCGGCGAGGTCGTGGTTTCAGGACCTCCTGACCCTCCTGGTGGGGACTCCGTGGTCGTTGCCGTGTCATCCGGATCTGGTGTCGCAACCTCTGTCTGGTATTCTACACCAGCGGCCGGAAATCCTCCGTCTGACCGCTTGGCGGTTATCGGGAAGAGGGCTCGTTCGTCAGGTTTCTCCGAACGTGCTGCACAATTTCTAGTCCAGAGTAGACGAGAGTCGACCTGGACGGTTTACAACTCCTGGTTGGATGCTTTTCACACTTGGTGTGAGGAGGTGGGCGTCGCCCCTAGAGAGGCGTCTTTACCTTCTATTGCTGACTTTCTGATCTCTTTGTATGACAAGGGGAGAGTTCTGTCAACGATTTGTGGCTATCGGTCTGCTATAGCTGCGGTTTTTGTTTTGGGGTTTGCCGATGGTACTTCGGTTTCTTCTGCTCCTCAGCTAGCGGCTCTTTTGAAGTCTTTCTTCCTTAAGAGACCCTTCTTCAGACCTCTGACGCCAGTGTGGAGTTTACCCAAGGTTTTGGCCCTCCCTTCGAACCGCTGTGTTCTGCGACGCTTCTGCTTACTACGGTCAAGACGGTTTTTCTCATGGCAATCACTTCTGGTCAGCGTAGGAGCTCACTTCATACCCTTTCAGTTGCCCCTGGGCATATCCGCTGGGAAGGACGTGGGGTTCGTTTGATTTCCAAGGCTTCTTTTATTGCTTAGAATCAGTCTGACACGTCGGGTTCAGTGGAAGTGGTGCTTCATCCCTTGTCGGATTTTTCTTCGGTCTTCGGGGACGGACTGTGGTGTCCCGTTCGCGCCCTCAAATGGTATCTTTACAAGACGAAGCCTTTTCGCAAGTCGGATCGGCTCTTTCTGGTTTCTCGAGAGCCACTTTCGGCGGCATCTCGGGATACGATCTCCAGGTGGTTAGTCTTGGCTATCAAGGCGGCGGGCCCTGAGGCCTTGACGCCTGGCAGGACTCCTCGTGCCCATGATACTCACAGTGTCAGTACGTCTTGGACTCTTTTCATCGGAGTTTCGGTTCAAGATATCTGTAAAGCAGCTTTTTGGAAGTCTCCAAGTTCTTTTACTGCTTTTTACCTCAAAGATGTGCCCGCGGGCGAACGAGCCTTTGTGGTCGCTTCTCTGAAGGCGGCTTCGTCTATTTCTTATTAAATTGATAAGTTTGCTTGGTTTTTACCACCCGGCATTAATCTGTGCTGGTCTTTAGCAAAGTAGAATAGGTAGATACGTTGATTTATTGATGTAAATCATGAAAATCAGTATTGATTTTATTATTTACGATATAAATCTACGTATCTACCTATTTTCCCTCCCTCCATCCCCTGCGCCTTTACCAAGGTGTGTCCTAGGGAACTCGTGATAAGAGGAAGAGGTTACGTTGGCGGCGCTCGGACGCAAGGGTCACGGAGGGCGCCATTGGTCGGGGGGGTATGAGCAATTTGGCGATGTGTTTTAAGTTTCGGTTATGCAATGTTGAGGTGCAACAATAGCAAAGTAGAATAGGTAGATACGTAGATTTATATCGTAAATAATAAAATCAATACTGATTTTCATGATTTGTGACACTGGCAGGTCACGAATTGGCGTGGGGTCCAGGAGGCGGAGCCCCGGAAGCTCAGGGGTTTTGGGCAATAAATTACGGTCAGATGAGCATATTTTGATACCGTATTTGTGACACTGGCAAGACACAAGTTGGTGTTGGGTCCAGGGTGCGGAGCCCCCTGAAGCTCAGAGGTTTTATACATTAAATTATCGTCAGATGAGCATATTTTTATACCTTATTTGTGACACTGGCCGGACACTTGGCGTGAGGTCCTGGGGGACAGAGCCCCCGGAAGCTCAGGGGTTTCAAGGCATTTAATCACGGTCAGATGAGCAAGACAAATTTGGGCCCCGGAAATTGGAAAATAACGTTGTCAGATATTTCGTTCAGGGGCTTGGGGGGGGGGGGGGGGGGGAGGGGGGAGGGGGGGGGAGGGACACTTTTTGTAGCTTTTTTTTTCAAGAGGCACTATATCCATATGAGTAACTTAAGAAAGACCTCTTTGTTTTCCCGATTTTGTTCAGGTGTCTATGAAAAATTGTTATCAAAAGATGCATGTGTTCATAATTTCTCTCGTAATTTAGGTTAATAATTTTGTTCAAGGTAAATAGAGGAAAATGTATATCATTATCTCCATTTGCTATCTAAAGATGTTGCTCCTTTCGGAAAATAGCTCTTCAAATAAATAAACAAACAAATGGATGAAATCAATAAAACAAAATCAGAATCAGGGAACAAACTGAAAGTTTCGTCTCCTACACGCTGCCATTTGGACAAAACCGTCTTTCTCTTCAATAATACAATATTTTATTACTTTACTTGCTGCAGTATGACAAAAAAACGGCATCATCAACCCCACATAGTCATAGCTTGAAAAATCACTTCAGATTGAACTGGCCAAAAGTCATGTGATATTCTTGTCTCTTATACGGTTGTCTTATTTACTTCGTTTTCTATTTATATATATATGTATTATGAAAATGAGATAGCAAAATGTGTATATTGATGGTAATCTTGCGAGTAATAACCATTAACTACTCTCATCGGGCTCTCATCATTAATTTTTCTCTTCATTTTTTTTTTCTTTGATGATGAAATATTGGTGGGAATGATTGTACAGGCCATCTTCCCCCCCCCCCCCACCTGAAATATTGGGGGGGGGGGGGGGATATATCCCCCCCCCCATCCCCCCCGGGATCGACACCCATGCCATTGGCAATCCCCGAACAGCGTCTTGCCATATCCTCTACCACATAAAATCTTAAAAACTAAAAGGATCACATTATTGTCCCACTATATTGAATCTTGATATCACTGTACATGACCTTTAAAGGCATCGTTTAACAATGTTAAATCTGAGATGCATGGCCCTGCGTGTTATCAGTGTCTGTGATATGGTGTAATATTGAAGCCCTACAAAATTGTGCTTCAAAATGATCATGAAGTGCCTCAAAAAAGAAAAAATCTTTGGGTGACCAGTTTTACCATAGTTATTTTCACCAATAGACTGAAGTGTTATAAAAACCTTTAGGAAAACGAAAAATGAAATTTTGATTTCCAATCATAAATATCTTGATAATCAGACAGGCGATCGGCTTGTAAAAGTCATGGGATTCCTGACTGACGTAAAGGTTCATGATTGTGATCCAGCATGAGCTAATTCCAGGATTTTGTTTCAGAATCTGAGGCAGTGTTACGGAGTCACTTTAATGGTGACATTAATAATAAACACTGTAATGATTCTCCAGTGCGTGTATTGACTGCTGTTACCATTGCCCAACACTACATGTACGTGCGAGTGATCATTTTCTATTGAATTCACCTGCAGTACTAAATCAACAAGTGCATTCCTCGTTCATACATAACAAAAAAATAGCCTTAGACAAAAATACACTCTGTATTAAACACGCAAGAGCGAAAATAATGGAAAATGCATATTGTGCTTCACACTTCTGTATCTTATGATACGTAAATAGACAATTCTATGTAAAGGATTCAATGTTGCATGCAGCCACTTCACCCCTCCCTTCATCTTCTTTTCCTTAATTTGAACCTTATTATATTCTTTATTTTGCCATGTGTTGTTTTAGGCAGCTGATGTGTGAATGAAAGATAAAACCACTTATTTCTGCCAAGTAGTCAATACATTTATGCTTTTTTTTTAATACCATGCAGGTCATGTTCACATTACAGACTTCAATATAGCAACCATTGTCAAAGCAAATGTTTATGGTACATCCATGTCAGGAACAAAGCCTTATATGGGTAGGTATAACAATCTTTAAAAAAAACATAATGAAAATATAAATACCTATTGTTGTTATTAGCAAATATTTTGTATATTGTTAGTTCCTTCAATATGAGCTGTATTTAATATGATATCATTTATGCTTCGGTCACAAAAGTTCGTTCGAACGATAATTTTGTACGAATCTCCCTGTTTTTCCATTATCTTCCCGAATTTCCATTGTCTGAAAATTGTTTGTACGGCCTTCGTAGCAATTCGTAATGGCATTTGTGACTGAGGCTTTAGTTTATCATCACATGTTCTTAGCATAGTTGTCTATTCCCATAGAGGTAAATAAAGACTGTTGTTCACATTCTTTGATTATGATCACTTTTGTTGCTTCATTAATTTTAAATTTACTTTTTATCTATTTGTGAGATTAATTTAAGAAGTTGAGAGAAAAGCAGTAAATGTAGACCTGTATATTTATTAACATTTCTTTCTTTTATTTTTTTGTATTTTTTGTATGACAAAAATATTTCTATTAGACTCAAGGTTATGTCAGAGAAACTCTGCTTTTTGGGGGATCACAAAATTTAGAACAAAATACTGTTTGTTTATATTTTATCATAACTTTTCACATTTCTTCTTACATTGATTTACGTTGGTAGCGCCAGAAATCTTCCAGACAGCAACAGATGATTGCAAAGGTTACTCTTACCCTGTTGACTGGTGGTCCCTCGGTGTATGTGCCTACGAGATGCTTAGAACAAAGGTAACATGTTTATAAACACCATGTCATTAGATAGGATAGTAGCTTAGAACAAAGGGATTAACCTGTCTTTAAGAAGACCACCTCATTATGTACGACAGAAGCTTAGAACAAAGGGAACCTGTTTATAAAACCACCTCTATACAAGAGGAACAGTGGTCCCTTGGTGTACAGCTAGCTACATATACTCATGGCAACCTGTTTACATAATGATGTCATTGAAGTATATAAATTCACTGTGCAATACTTGAGAGAGAGGAAATGGTGTAAATCAGTCTCTTTATATCGTAAGTGGTAAAACTCAACCCCAAAATCTTTTTAAAGGAATCGGAAAAGCCATAGTGCAATTTACTTTGTTATACATTCAGTCAGCTTTTTTCATGCTATTAACATGTCGGTACGAAAAGTAGAAAGGGATACAGCTAGGGCATTCCCTGCCTGCGGCATAGGGTTAATGTAGTCCTATGTATTCACTAGTTTGTATGCATTGTTTTTAATATGCTTGCTGGCTCTACTAGCTGACTGTTACAAGGAGTAGGAAGAAGGATTTTCCTGCTTGTGTTGACAATTGCAGATTGAGTTTCAGAGTTTTGTTTGTCTGCACGCTGGCAACCCAGCACCGTCAACGTGTATTTACAAAGTCTGCAGTAATGGCGTTTCTAAGGGTTTCCTGGAATTGGATGCGATGTATAAGGAACACAGTATTACGTGTGTAGTAGTGCATTGGAATCTTGTGTTGTAGTCTGTGCTTGTTGCAGATATGATATATATAAGTATACAAGCTGGCCAAGTTATAGATACAAAATCAAGTTATGAAAGATGTATGAGTATTTTATTAGTGCAAGCTGCATATTGAAACTGTGAATTATAAGCATGAGCTCTTCTGTTATAAAATAATTCCAATAATATATCCTATTCCTTGTATCACGTATTATGATTCAAACATATAAAATCAACTTTCTTTGGCTGTGTTTGTTGGTGCGTGTGTAAACGCGTCTAAAATACTAGCAGACGGGAGTAGAAAGGGTTCGTTGGCTCGTTTGACGACAAACTGAAATTACTATGTTTTGCTCGGGTATTCTAAAGAAGAGTCCGTCATTTTCGGGAAGGGTATTCCATTGTTTCAATTTGGTCCTCGATATGGCTTGGAGTATCTTTCTCTTGTTTTTTGCCGTACACCAGAAGTATGTAAGTAATGAAATGCAATAGGCAAAAGAAAAGGGGTTCTGGATGTTTCATCACATTTAATATTTGAATGCCTGTCTTCAGTAGTGTTAACGCTTGACTGTACTTTGACTTCCAACATACAAGTTTAATGCAAACCGGTGGGACTATAACAAACTGTTGCTATCAACATGTACATTTTTCACTGAGTATTGTTTTTCTTTTCTACATGCAGAGACCATATGACATCCATGCGAACTCCTCCATCGCTGACATCCAGCACCTGTTTTCCGCCAATACTGTGCATTACCCCTCAACCTGGAATCCTTCCCTGACAGACCTCATTAGACAGGTAAGAACCACAGATACCAGTACTGTGTATTACCCCTCAACCTGGTATCCTTCCCTGACAGACCTCATTAGACAGGTAAGAACCACAGATACTACCAGTACTGTGTATTACCCCTCAACCTGGTATCCTTCCCTAATAGACCTCATTAGACAGGTAAGAACCACAGATACCAGTACTGTGTATTACCCCTCAACCTGGTATCCTTCCCTAATAGACCTCATTAGACAGGTAAGAACCACAGATACCAGTACTGTGTATTACCCCTCAACCTGGTATCCTTCCCTGACAGACCTCATTAGACAGGTAAGAACCACAGATACTACCAGTACTGTGTATTACCCCTCAACCTGGTATCCTTCCCTAATAGACCTCATTAGACAGGTAAGAACCATATATATCTGTACTGTGTATTACCCCTGAACCTGGTATCCTTCCCTGACAGACCTCATTAGACAGGTAAGAACCACAGATACTACCAGTACTGTGTATTACCCCTCAACCTGGTATCCTTCCCTGACAGACCTCATTAGACAGGTAAGAACCACAGATACCAGTACTGTGTATTACCCCTCAACCTGGTATCCTTCCCTGACAGACCTCATTAGACAGGTAAGAACCACAGATACCAGTACTGTGTATTACCCCTCAACCTGGTATCCTTCCCTGACAGACCTCATTAGACAGGTAAGAACCACAGATACCAGTACTGTGTATTACCCCTCAACCTGGTATCCTTCCCTAATAGACCTCATTAGACAGGTAAGAACCACAGATACCAGTACTGTGCATTACCCCTCAACCTGGTATCCTTCCCTAATAGACCTCATTAGACAGGTAAGAACCACAGATACCAGTACTGTGTATTACCCCTCAACCTGGTATCCTTCCCTAATAGACCTCATTAGACAGGTAAGAACCATAGATATCGGTACTGTGTATTACCCCTCAACCTGGTATCCTTCCCTGACAGACCTCATTAGACAGGTAAGAACCACAGATACCAGTACTGTGTATTACCCCTCAACCTGGTATCCTTCCCTGACAGACCTCATTAGACAGGTAAGAACCACAGATACCAGTACTGTGTATTACCCCTCAACCTGGTATCCTTCCCTGACAGACCTCATTAGACAGGTAAGAACCACAGATACCAGTACTGTGTATTACCCCTCAACCTGGTATCCTTCCCTGACAGACCTCATTAGACAGGTAAGAACCACAGATACCAGTACTGTGTATTACCCCTCAACCTGGTATCCTTCCCTGACAGACCTCATTAGACAGGTAAGAACCACAGATACCAGTACTGTGTATTACCCCTCAACCTGGTATCCTTCCCTAATAGACCTCATTAGACAGGTAAGAACCACAGATACTACCAGTACTGTGTATTACCCCTCAACCTGGTATCCTTCCCTAATAGACCTCATTAGACAGGTAAGAACCACAGATACCAGTACTGTGTATTACCCCTCAACCTGGTATCCTTCCCTGACAGACCTCATTAGACAGGTAAGAACCACAGATACTACCAGTACTGTGTATTACCCCTCAACCTGGTATCCTTCCCTAATAGACCTCATTAGACAGGTAAGAACTATAGATACTGGAAATGTGTATTACCGTACCCCTCTTCATTGACAAAAGTACTATGTATTACCCCTGAACCTGGAATCCTTTCCTATAATTAACCTCATTAGGCAGGTACAAATCTTGTACTCATCCGAACTTTCTCGTCCAAACTTTCTCATTCTTTCTATTTTTCTTGTGCGCACCGGAATAGCATTGTCTAGATAGACGGCGCTATACAAATGCCTATTATTATTATTATTATTGATGGAAAGTTGTATTCATATCAACTAAAATATCCTCTTTTCTTGAATATTTGGCAAAATTCTATTTGATAATACATACATGTCAGAACATATAACCAATCCTGAATTTATCAGGTTACATGCCTGAATTTTCGCTTTATCTCTGATCATTATGCCCAAGTTTGTTATTGTTTGTTTGATCATGTGCTATTCATTTGTCAAAGCAACTTGTTAACTGTTCAAAATTTCCCATTAACCTCCCCCCCCCCCCCCCCCCCCACATTTACAAGAAGAATCCCCCCCTCTCCCCCTGGACATCTACCAGGCTGTTTTTTTTTTGTTGAAGATGAGTGAAACGGTCCTTGTACTTTGTGTCTTGCAAGGTAGAACGAGTGACAGCTTGCACTCTTGAGATGTGACATCACACCGACCGTCTCTATTATCTCAAAAGTGTGAGAAAAAAAGAGAAGAGGAGTTACATAGCCATAGGCAGGAGCAGTTACATACTGGCTAGATATGTCTCAAGATCCTGTCATACATCTACTCTCAGATCTGTCCACATCAATTGGAAACTTTGTTTGATAACAGCAGGAATTGCAAGACATTTTCATTTTGTAAAATTTGTTATATACACACGTTATATATCATAAGTATAAGTTGCTATCCCCAATGTCAGAGAATACAATAAAACCAACCAATTAATTCTGACACCTTAAGGCTATTCAGATATGATGCAGTAAGCTACCACAGTTTTCTTTACATATGAATGAATGGCTACTGCATGCAAGAAAGGCCCTATACATATTCACTACAGAACTTTGAAGCGTATTACACTTTAAAGTGACTTGGTAACATTGTTGAAGGTTGATGAAAAAAATTGCTTAAATTTTGTATAAAATGTTACTTACTATATTCCTTCTACTGTACTAACCCTCTGATCGACATGCAAAAATCCTGAAAAAATTCTCAAACCACAAAGATATCTATGGTTTTCTTTGAAGGCGTCAATGTACGACACCCTCTAACAGTGATTAACAGTAAATTCTCCCAACCATTTTTGAATTTTCTCAACCGTTTTTCCATGAAAAAAAGACATAAAACAGGCTGCCATTTTATTGCTTTGTGAGATTTCCATTCACCTATAATGTAATTAAATTGTAATAACATAGTTGGGAGAATTAAGGAATCGATCAGATCAGTTTTTCCCAATTTGTACCATGAATAATGGTCCGTTTTCACTCAAATTTTCAGATTATCTTAATTGTACATCTAGCATTGAAGTCAGTACTGTAGCAAGACTATCTCTCATCTGAACAATGTTACCAAGTCCCTTTAAGTCATCATTTAAGTAAAACACTGCTGTCTGCCATTTCATATCTGAAAGAGGCTTTACCAGTGGTTATTAGCTGACAGGTGACATTTTTATCTTCCATTCTCACCACTTAACATTTTTTCCCTCTCCTTTATCTCTTTTCTTATTCAGCTTTTATCAGTAAACCCTCGTGAGAGGATATCAGATCTAGAGTCTCTATCAAGACATCCATTCATGGCTGACGTAGACTGGGATGTAGTGTTCAGTATGGAAATAAAACCATCATTTGTGCCACCTGTAAGTACGGCCCATCATTTAATTTTAATGTTTCTGTAGTTTTCCATGGTGAGTGTGTATTTGCTAATGACAGTTATCGACCCCTTTTTTTCTTTTCCTTCTTCTGTCTCTCTTTTTACACCTCATGTTTGTGTAAATTAAAACCAAAAGTAGAACAAAGTGTTCATATTTAAAGTTTATATCATATAAATGTTATTTCTGTTCTTTCAAAGTTTGATCCTGTTGTCTGCTGTTATCCTAATACCCACATGACATCATTCCTATCATAGAAAAATGAACCTACAGCCTGTTAAGAAAGGCTTGCTTATGGGGTCATCAACAGTTTTAATTGCAGATCATAAGCTTTTATTAACATTTATGGAATACTGGCATAGGTTAGTTCATACTTTCCCCTACTAAATGTGAAATCATTATTTATTAGTAATTTTGTACAATGTGTGTGTATTTAATTCTTATTTGAGTTGGTTGATGTGCATGAGCTTGCTTTAGCCATTCCATATATATAGATATGTTACACCTGATAATGTGTCAACTGACTTCTCTCCTGTGACAAGACATTTGCTACTCCATACCCCAGAGAGACATGGAATACTTGCAGGATGCAGAATTCTTTTGTGATTGTCACTTTGCCTTATGCTTTTGAGGAAACCAAGTCATAAGGACTACAAGAGCCTGGGCATGCAATCAGTGACTTATTATATAATTTGTGATGTATAGCATGAGAAGACCCAATAACTGGAAATTTATTGTTTAAAGTGGATATCAATCACATAAAATAATAAATCATGTACAGCTAGAATGCGTGAATCCTAGCTCAAAAATCCTTACCTGACATTGTACAGGTTACTGGTTAAAGGGATAGTTGAGTTCTGTTTTCAGACCGCAAATGCCTTCAAAGTGCATGGTTATTGCTCTTATTCTTATCTATGACATTTCTAGTGCCCTTTTAGAACCTAAAATTTCTATGAACGGTTAATTTTAGACCCAAAAATGTGTGAATTTAGCCAATACGATCATACTAGTACAGCTCCACTTTCAAAAAAATACGGCGACCGTTAATTCATTTTTCAATTAAAAATAACAATACATGGTCCGGCTGGTTGTGCGTAATATAAGCAACACGAAAATGCCAACAAAAAAGATACAGCGGCATTGACTGAAATACGACGTAAAAGCCGTTATTTCGTTTTTTCAACGTTTTTTTCAAATTTTTCAAAATATCTAATATTTGTGGTGGTACGAAATTGTTATATTTATGGATATTTCAGCCGTCTCTGAACCGATTTTGATCAAACAAAGATGAATTTGTCATTTAAATATTATGTTCTTTCAAATTTGACACTCAGTTTTTCATTATCTCACAAAAAAATTATTTTGTGTAGCGCCCTCTGCAACAGAACTCAACTATCCCTTTAAGGAGTATGAAGAAAAGAAATGGGTTCCGTGCCAGCCCTATTTCGACTAGCCTACTCACAGGTCACTTCTATGCTACTTAACTTGCAATATCTCTTTAGAGAATTAGCATTAAGAGCTCATATATCTTGAATATAAAGTACATGTATACTGGAACACCTAACATACAGAGCAAAATAGGTTTCAGTGATTGGTACACTTAAATGGTATAGAGGTAGAACCACATATTATGAAATGAAGATGGTGAATAACTTTACAATCTTAATTATGCTAAATATTAAAAGCTTTTATTTACCAACATCACTATCTATTATGCCTATTGCATTCTAAGTGCATCTTTCTTTGCCAATACATATCCTTAAGCTTCCTAAAATTCTTCAAGATTGCTGCCTAACTTTCACTTTATGAGTAATGTGTAAATATGTGTAAATAAGAAGGATGTTTAAAAGTTTGGATGATTAGGAGTGTCACGGATGTTTAAATTCGAGGGATTTCTTATGAAAGATTGTTTTCTTTTTGTTCTCTCTTTGTAAGAGATCTACCACACACTCTGCATTTAAATGAAAAATATGTTGAGGAACATTTTGCTTTGAGAATTCTCTGGAATCACTTTGATCTCATTATAGAAAGATCATCTTAATTGTGACCCAACCTTTGAACTTGAAGAGATGATTATTGAAGCAAAGCCTCTCCACAAGAAGAAAAAGAGACTAGCTAAGCAGAGTTCTAGAGCCAAAGACAGTAAAGAAATAGTAAGTGCAATTCTGTTATTCCCCCTCTCTGTCTCTCAACTGCACTCCCTTTCTCCCCTCTCTTTATTTCCCTATCTCCTCTTTCTCTTTCTCTCTCTCTCTTTTATAGTCTCTATATCTTCTTTTATGTCTCTTTTATTAATGAGACTTTTCCCAAATATTTCATTCTTATATTTCCTTTATTTAAATATAGAATATCAATTTCATGTGGGATTTTCTGTTGAATGATTGTTAGATTGATGATTATTTTCTTCACTAATAGTCAGTCTGCATCAGTTGTCATCATTTCCTGATCACTTGAAACAGATTTTTTTCCATTTTGCTCACATATTGAAATATTAAGTGCTATATTGACTCAATACTAACTTGTTATTGTTTTTGTTAACGCTGTACAGGATGAAGAGATGCAAGGAACATTAGACACATTGAGTGCAGAGTTTAGAGTCTACAACAGAGAAAGGTTTGTGTGCATATAGTTATCATGATTTTAATTTACCCCAGAAACAGATATTTTTGCTTTCCATTTGATCATTTTCAAAATAGCTAAACATCTGAATATTAAATCTAGCTTCATAAAGCAGAAGAGATTATTATCATGCAAATGACAGTAGGAGAAGAAACTTATATTTGCTATTTTCTAATGACATTATTATACATTTTATGGCAAGGGTCGATTGTGAATGACATAACTTCTTCACATGTTAGAACTGTATTTTTTTGCTGTATTATAATATAATTTGAAAATGGATATAGGTATCGCAACTGATTCTGTTTTACTGCTATTGGTTTTGATATTATTGGGATCTCCCCCTTTTTTTCCTCCATTTTCCTTTGCCAGTAGATGTAGTAATCACCATGAGTTGCGGCACTCTCAGGAGCTTTTCAACACACCGACGAAGACCATCTCAAATGCTGACTCCAGCGTTGAGAGAGAAGATGACTCATTACCACAGGAACATGAACAACTAGACACGTAGCCTTCATCTAATGCTGCCTTCCATACGCTATGGACTTTCTCTTGAAGAATGAAAACTTTGTAAGAGGGGAACAGGGATGCACCCAATGCCCAATGTTGGGACCCCTCCCTTTCTTAATTCATCTCTCATTCTGGAAGGAATGATATTTTGGGAGAAGGGTGCAGGTTGTAGATTGTGCTGTTACCCTTCTCTTCTGTATATTATTTCTACTTTGGTCTGGAAGGAATGACAACTCTGGACAAAGGGGCGCAACATCAAATGGCATTTTCACTCTATGTGCATTGCTTTTTCGCCCTCTCTTTCTTTTTCCATATCCTCCCCCCCCCCCTCCTCTCTCTCTCTCTATCTCTCCTTTACTCTGAGCAAAATGCTCGAAGATGGGTCTGAGGATGCCTATGTTGCCATTGGTGATTACTACCTT
The DNA here is from genome assembly GCA_035222895.1 of Strongylocentrotus droebachiensis. Classification (NCBI taxonomy): domain Eukaryota; kingdom Metazoa; phylum Echinodermata; class Echinoidea; order Camarodonta; family Strongylocentrotidae; genus Strongylocentrotus; species Strongylocentrotus droebachiensis. Next base: position 224,909 of record JAVYIG010000968.1, read on the forward strand.
ATCTTTCTTATTTCACATATTATCTCTCTCTCTCTCTATCTCTCTCTGTCCCTGTTTTTTTTTTTTCCCTTTCCATCCATCTTGCCAAAATGGTTCACATAAAAAATAAAAAAACAGTTTTTGTGAAATTGATTTAGTAAAGCAATGTCTTCTATGGCAACCACTCCAAATTTGAGAGCAAGAACCTGACAAGCTTGCCCCCTGTAATACTGGATACCACCATCTCTTCTCATCGGCCGTATTTGTTTTTATCAACATCATATGAAGTCAAAGATATTTTGAGTAGTAGTATTGTATGGTAGAACATAGGAAGGCTGAAGGACTTTACATTATAGCAGTAGTATTCATTTTTCATATCGACTTTATTCTATATATTTCTCTGCTTCTTGTATTTAAATATCAATGCTCTCCATTTGTGTGTCTTTGTCTTTGGACAATTCTAAGCCATGTTGCAAGAAGATATTGTCTGCTGGTAAAACGCTGACGTCAACTCATAGAATATTCACTAGATATAATGACCTTCTCGCTCTCAGCAAACAGCATTCCAAAGATGCTCCCATATGTCCCTCAATTTCTACTTTTGAATAGAATATATGTTAATGAGAAATAGATAGGTGAGAATTTTAGAAGTAAAACAAATGGAAAACACAAATCATTGCATATGATAAACATGTTATGATTATCGCAAAGATCTATCTCAAAGATTTCTACAAAAGTCATGGTATATACCAAGCTAAGTTCAGTTTCACTTCCATAATAATTACTGTGTTGTAGTTTCTCAAGAAGATTTTGACTGTCCAAAGGGGTGCTGGAGGCATTATGTTTTCGGGTTGTCCGTCCGTCCCACTTTTTCGTTATCGCAATATATTTAAAGAACCACTTCAAATGTGAATTTCGAACTTGATGATAATACTAGGAAAACATAAAAAAACAATCTGATCAGATTGTGGGTAATTAGGTCGAAGGTCACATTTGACAGTTTCTAAAATTAGAGGTATTACCCTTGTTATCACAATATGTCAAGAACTTCTTGAGGCATGAACTTCAAAGATGGTCCAATTACATTTTGGGGCAAGTAGGTCCGGATCATAGTCGTATTAAAAGTCAACATTTGATTATTGGCTTTTTGTTTTCATCAGATTCGTGATATGTCATGAATAATACCATCCATTTCCTATACTGAAATGTTATTATTCTCGATAAGATAATCCCCACCACGGAGCTCCACAGGAAGATGTTGCACAGTTCAAGTTAATCTAAAAAATAAAACTGAAACTGAAATTGAATCTGAACATAAGCATATGTCAGAAAGATTGACAGCAGATTTGCAGATTTTTCCTGAAATTTAAGCTTGCATTTTGTTCTCTTTATATGTCATCCACATTTAACTTATCACAAAATGAGGGCATCTTATAGACATAACTCAATAATGACTCTAATGACACATCGTTCACATATGAGATGATAAACTACCTAAAAGAAAACCGATTGGCTAGTGGGATGAAAACAAGATGAGCATGCACAACCAATGCTCCACTGCATAATGTGTGATCTGTGTCTTCAAATATCAGTGCAGATTTGTGAGAGCACTACGTTTATACTATTGTATTTTGCAGCGATGGATATTTTCATAGGTCGTTTACTATGGCATGTGTGAGTGAGGCTAAATTGAGCATCTCCCATTCAAATGTTTGTCATATATGCTGGAGGACAAACAAAAATGATATCAAATTTCCTGGATATTTGTGTTGTTATAATAAATGGTAGTATGGATATTATGTTGGTACATTGTGCATACATTGCAAATATACAGCTTGAACATGACAAGATCGAGTCATGGTGGGGATTTCCATAGCAACAAAGAAAACATGTAAACATATGATAGTATTATGTATAGATTAAAAAATGATCTTGCGCATCATTACTAGTACTGTGTGATACATATTAAAAGGACTAGATATAAACTAGATTTGTTTTGATAGTCGTGTAAGCAGACCATGTTTAGCCATGTCGATCAGTTCTTGTTGTTTTTGAGAAAGTTGTTTTGTTTTAGACTGCAAGTAACGTTTGAAATCCTGATAACACACTACTTGTTAATGTCACCTTGAATTAATTTTTTTTTTAACACACAATGATTTTAATATGTTAATCGACCATAGCAAAATTGACCAATTACAAGAAAGAAGAAAGAGCATATTAATATGTTAAGGCATATTTAGGTGGAGGCTTAGACGGTTTAGTGCATATTTTTGACTTTTGTAATGAGAAATCCTTGTTCTTTCTTTGCTTATAATAATACTTGTTTCTTATATGAGAGATATTTCATGAACTTGTTTCATAAATGTTGTAATGTGAAAGAAATTTGTTCAAAGCCATTGGAATTTGGTGATTTCAGAAGCTTACATAAATTGTTCTAACTTGATATTACAAGTTTATGTGCCAAGGCCTGATTTGTAAAAAGATATTTTGACAGGATATAGGCAAGTATTTAATTCATTTTTCAATTTTGAAAAGGATTTTGTGACATGTATATTATTGTATTATCCCTTCAATCAATATGGGATCATAGACTACAGAGATGAGAGTTCATGCATTGCAGGACAATACGTGAGTATTACTAAGATGTATAAACAAAACTTATCTTTATCTACCTGTATGTCATCAGTCATATGGTGAGGCAAGAGGCTGAGTACCTTTAACATGTATGTGATTAAACCAAACCAGGGCCATTTTACCGGCAACACCTTAAAGGGATAGTTGAGTTCTGTTGCAGAGGGCGCTACACAACAAAATTAAAATTGTGAGATAATGAAAAACTGAGTGTCAAATTTGAAAGAACATCCAATTTAGATGACATTTTCATCTTTGTTTGATCAAAATCGGTTCAGAGACGGCTGAAATATCCATAAATATAACTATTTCTAATATTTGTGTACCACCACAAATATTCGATTGTTTGAAAAAACTGTTTAAAAAAAAAAATAGCGCCTTTTACGTTGTATTTCAGCCAATGCCGATGTTGACTTTTTGTTGGCTTTTTTGTGTCGGTTGTATTACGCACAACCAGCCGGTCCATGTATTGTTATTATTAATTAATTAATTAACGGTCACCATATTTTGGGGAAAGTGGAGCTGAATTGGTATGATCGTATTGGCTAAATTTCACACATTTTGGGGTCTAAAATTACCTTCATAGCAATTCTAGGTCCTAAAAGGGCACTATAAATGTCAAAGATGAGAATAAGAGCAATAACCATGCACTTTAAAGGCATTTGGGGTCTGAAAACAGAACTGAACTATCCCTTTAATTGAATTGGTTTGGTTTATTGCAAAACACATCAAACAAGCAGCTCGCAGGCTGAAAATGTTCAATTTACAAACAAATTTAAAATAAAGAGAGATAAGCATATACAACAGTAAAATACATATTGTAAGTCAACTATTGCAGAAACTATTTAGCATTGGTAAGATGAAATCGAAATTGCAAAACAAAGTTATAAGTTTAATGCAGTAATACACTTTTATGTTAAAAGACCAAGACGATGAAAAGGAGAGAATGGAGAAGAAAAAATGGAAGTTGTTTGAGCGTAAGAGTTCAGAAAGTATTTAACAATTGCTATAAAAACATTTCTATGACAAAAATTGAAATTAAGCATAAAAATATGTATTGGAAGAGATGAAATTAAACCGTAAAAAACCCAAGAAATTGATCAGAAGAGTTTCCTAAGGTCATTACCAAAGGGTGCAATTCGTGTACCAGTATTTGTTAACTAGATTAATGTGAAACACTGATCAGTTCCTGTATTGAAGGACTTCATTTAGTTTGTTCCTTGACAAGAAATCATAAACAAGTTATGCTCATCTTATATACGGTATGTAAATCCAAAGTGTCATATAAGAAATGTTATTTCCTGTGTGATAGTTTTTTCTAAAGCTGTAAACACCATGCTACCACATGTCTGAAATATGTTCACATCCAATAAGTATTCACAAGCATCTTTTTATCTCTCTTTAAAGTAGAGGCAATATGACGTGAATTTAAATAAGTGTGCAGACACATGACATTTTTTATATATATTGTTAGAAAAATGTCTGCGTGAAGATATGTAGGGAATCCCATATTGAAATGTATCTACCATTGGTTCTTATGAAGAATTCTGACAGTTATAGGGCAAAATATTCTTTTATGTTGGTGTAATAAAACAAACTTTTTTACTTTTTTGTGCCAATAGCACACTCTGTGTCTGGCTGTCAACTGAAAGAGTGTGCTACCCAGAACTATTTTTTTCTTCTCAAAGAGATATCATTGTATATGAATATTATTCTGTAATTTGTGTCAATTCAATGACAGACGTAGTCAATTATATTCCACATAATTTCAATCAAGATATTGCATATTCTGACTTAACAAAAAGTAAGAGGTTGATCAGAGAAATAAAGAGACATCTATATTGAGAGAGAGAGAGAGGGGGGGGGGGGGAGGGAGGGGGATGAGATCAGAGTAAAGGGAGAACGAAATGAAAATGTTCTCTAGATTTTATGAAATTCCAAGCTAATTTATGAATAGAAAATTGAGATATTCCAAGTCACGTTTCCGCAATACTACTTCATGTATAAGTTGTGGAGGAGCTCAATATAAGTGAGATATTTTCTTCTTGTGCAATTAAAGCCTCCAAAGATTTCCTTTGTATTAAATATTTTCAAAGGAAAAATGACATCTCTACTCTCTAATTAAAATATTTCGAATTTAATTGTGAAAGCATAAATTGTTGTGTAATCCCTTTGTATGTTGTGTTAACATTTACACCGCACATGTTGTAGAAGTATTGAATACTTTAGATGTTTCAAGAAAACTATGATATCCTGTTTTATGTATTTTGTACAGAAATAACTTTCTATATAAAACGAATGTACTGTAAATACGCTATTTCACACAAAAACTCTTGTATGTAAAAGGAAAATGCTGAAAGAAACTCTTTTGTTTGTCATATTTTGACTTTTTTGTGAGCTTTTGTGACTGGTAGGGAACCCTTGTTTTAAGTATTCAAGATAATTTGAACTCGCTGACTGGGATATTGTGATTAAAACAAGATCATGTCTTTTCAATGAAGTAGCTTCAAAACTCTCCTTTTACTTGTTTTTTTATTTTTTTATTTTTATATTGCCCTTTTTTGTGTTGTTCCTTAGGTTCTTTTTTTAAACAAAATTTGTCATTCTGTAGATTTGTTGAAAACTTTGAAACATTTAAGCTACACATCATATTACATCTTATCACATCATGTAAAATCACATCACTTAACATAAATCACATCATCCAAAATTACATCATGTCATATCGTATCACCTCACATCACACCGCATCATATCTTATCACATCACATTGACGCACCACATATCACGTCACATCCCGTCTCATCATATCACATCGATATCACGTCACGTAACATCAAATCACATCATATCATATCGATATCACGTCACATCGCCACATAACATCATATCATATCACATCAATATTACGTCACGTAACATCAAATCACATCATATCACATCGCTATCACGTCACGTAACATCAAATCACATCGATATCACGTCACGTAACATCGCCACATTACATCACATCATATCACATCAATATCATGTCACATCACGTCACGTCACATCGCCACATTACATCATATCACATCGATATCACGTCACGTAACATCACGTCACGTAACATCGCCACATAACATCACATCATATAACATTGATATCACGTCACGTCACATCAAATCACATCATATCACATCGATATTATGTCACGTCACATCGCCACATTACATCACATCGATATCACGTCACGTAACATTGCCACATTACATCACATCATATCACATCGATATCACGTCACGTCACATCGCCACATTACATCACATCACATCACATTGATATCACGTCACATCTAATCACATCATATCATATCGATATCACGTCACGTCACATCGCCACATCACATATCACATCGATATCACGGCACATCACATCATATCACATCATATCACGTCGATATGACGTCACGTCACATCGCCACATTACATCACATCACATCGCCACATTACATCACATCACATCGCCACATTACATCACATTACATCGCATCATATTAAATTTTCAATAATTCATTGCATTTTACCCCGGGTCCCCAACATAAAAAAAATCCTCTGTTTGCCCATGCCTTGAGCCATAATGCATGTCTGTACAGAGGATTCTTGTATGTTGGGGACCGGGGGGAAATTCAATGAATTATTGAACATTTATTGCATTTTCTTTGGTTTTTTTAATTTTTTGGAAAACTGCCCCCTATAATCCCTGATGCGTACAGTCATGGTTCAGTGATGGCCTCGTAACTGTCATATCACGTCACGTCACATCGCCACATTACATCACATCGATATCACGTCACGTCACATCAAATCACATCATATCACGTCACGTCACATCGCCACATTACATCACATCACATTGATGTCACGTCACATCGCCACATTACATCACATCACATCGATATTACGTCGCGTCACGTTGCGCCACGTCGCGCCACATCACATCATATCACATCGATATCATGTCACATCGCCACATTACATCACATCATCATGTCACGTCACATCAAATCACATCATATCACATCGATATCATGTCACGTCACATCGCCACATTACATCACATCATATCACATCGATATCACGTCACGTCACATCGCCACATTACATCACATCATATCACATCGATATCACGTCATGTCACATCGCCACATTACATCACATCATATTAAATTTTCAATAATTCATTGCATTTTACCCCGGTCCCCAACATTAAAAAAATCCTCTGTTTGCCCATGCCTTGAGCCATAATGCATGGCTGTACAGAGGATTCTTTAATGTTGGGGACCGGGGGGAAATTCAATGAATTATTGAAAATTTATTGCATTTTCTTTGGTTTTTTAAATTTTTGGAAAACTGCCCCCTAACCAATCCCAGATGCGTACAGTCATGGTTCAGTGACAAAGCAATGGCCTCGTAACCGTGAGGCCCCAGGATCAAAACCGTGTTGATGTGCTATTAGTGCCCTTTGGTGGGGCATTAATCCTCATTACTGTCATTTATGACTTGGGTCCCCTAGTTGATAAGCAAAGTAGAATATACATGCTTTAGCAGTCACGCAAAACACACATTGGCAAATTATTATTCAATAAAATTTGGGAATGTATACTTTTATCTAGATCTATTAGGAAAAAATAATTTAAAAAATAATTCCATAAATTGGGGTAAAACAAAAATATTCCAACTATATGAGTGACAGTGCATCACATCTCATCAAATCATATCACATCATCGTAACAATGACAAAAATTAAAGGTTGAGAGGTTCCAACGTTGGAAAGTAATCGTCAACTATATTACGATGGGCTCTACATGTTCGACTCTCACCCCACACAACACACAGTTACAACAGCTTAGTATTATAAAAAAAAAAAAATCTTTGTAATAGTATAGATTCCGTTTGCCTTTTATAGTTCATGATTTAGGGCAGGTTTTGACACATCTTTTCATGCGTTTTGATTGCTTCATTTGCTCCCCTCTCTCTCACTCACTCTATGTTGTTTCACTCTCTTTCACAAACATATAATATAGAAACAAATTCTAAGAGGAGCTAAAAAGGAGATGTAATAAGAATTTGATGATTTATTTTCATAAGATAGGCAGACCTGCACACAGACATGCAGATTTACAATGTAAGCCTTCATATCATCATGAGCTTGGCAGGTTCACTACACAGAGATATAAGGGTTGTCTAAACAGAATGCAATGACATTTTGATTAGCAACATCTTAAAAAGTACTTGTTTATTCTCAATGAAACTTTGTAGATACTGTTATGGATATCTCTCTTAATATTTGCATGATTTTCAGAAGGATCTGAGCTAAATTAACGTAGGTTTGACGATAGGTTGATAGCATGTTGAATAGTACCAGTGCATCCAAGCTTTTCCTGGCAAGCTCTCAATTAAACTTCATTCTTGTCACAAAATATGTTTTAAGAATTAAGATTAATGTAATGCACGAAGTAAAATTAATTTCTGTATTATCTTTCTTATAGAGTAATAGTGGCTACCGGTATATCAAATCAAATTGTGATATTGAGGTGAAACCTAAAGCACATATTAAGCAATTTTCATAGATCTCATTAACAATGCATATCCTAAAATCAATGTCTGGTGTTAGTTGCTTTACTTGAAATAAATAATTGAATAGCTTTAATAAGTAATACAGTTGATATTTTCTTTAAAAACAATAATCGTCTGTTTCCTACAGTAAATTGCTCACATCATAGTGATCATAATATATATAAGTTGAAGATAATAAGCAAATTATTTGCAAAAAACATTCTTGAAATACTTTTCTTTGTGCTTGAGACACATTGTAACTACATATTAACATTGTACAAATTAAAGGTAATACAAAGTTTTGGTATGGGGTCATGAATTTCGTTCAAACAAACATATTGGAAGCATATGCGATCCTACAATATTCAGTGCTCGTTGTCGCGGTTGAAATCGAGTCTAAAGTTATTAAATTGTAAATAATAAACTCTTTTTGTTGTATAGCTCCCTCTCAAGGTCAATATATTAATTAAGCTAAAAAAACAATATTTCTTGACTAAAATCGACCGATTTGCTATTCCCGTTTGGAAATTATATATCTCAACTACATATTCTGAGATTTTCATGGTCGCAGCTACCATTGTACAGCCGTAGGCGCTATTTGAAATTTATCAAAATTTACCGGGAGCACCGGTAAATTTTTATATTGAATTTTTCTCGAAAGCAGAAGTGTTTTAGGAGCTAAATTTTCTAGTGCTTATAATACATCCACATGGGCATCCAAATATATCAAAATTGTAAAGAATCACTATCCACCCAATTTTCAAAATTGCCCAAAACTTTGTATTACCTTTAAATATCAATCTAAGATGTTGCAGTTAGAAATTGTTAGGTACAATGACTTCAATGGAAAGGTTTGTTGTGAAATCTCCTTTAGCAAGACCATAATCTACAATTGTCACACTCCACCTAGGTGAGGAAAATGGCACCTGGCAGGAATAAATTCCTTAAGATGCTTGAGCACTAGTATGATGATGTTTATTATTATTATTAATGCAAAAGCAACAGGTATACATGTATTGCCCATTGATGCTATGCAACACGTTTTCTTTGTTACATTCGGGAAATGGTACCTCATACAAAAACAGTCATAACTTTGGAATTGTGGCATAAATCCTTGTGAAATTCATATTGAGGTCAGGAGACACTGCTACAGCATTGATTATGAAATTTCATTGAGGATGGTGGAGTACTTTTTACAATTTTGCCAATCAAAATCTTGTTGCATTTTTTAAAGACACCCCGTAGATGGATAAGACATGGAGTTACGAATTAGAGCCTCAGGAAAAAGATGGAACAAGTGCAACAAAAACAAAAGTGTACAAAAATGTCTTTCAAACTATGCCGATAGAATAAGAGAAAATAATAACATACTAATTTTGAAAATGGGGGATATGTCAGCTTGTATTTTGGATACATTATAATGTTTGACATGCATCAGAATAAATTATTTTACATAGAGGTAGTACAATCAAATCAGAGCTGGGAAAGGGGTGTGTTAGCAAAGATGTTTCTTGTATGTCATATTTTTCTTCTCTGTTCACTAAAAACAATTTTCTTCCTTTTTCACTACAATAACAACAAAAAAGGAATAGAATATCAAAAACCATATTCTGCCACTGTTGTTTCGGTCCTCATGAAAATAAGTAGGTTTAAGATTACATACAGATATAGCCTCAGTCTATTTTTTTTCTTTTTTCCCTCACCTTTTAACATAATAACCTTATTAAAACCAGTGAGCAGTAATTACTCTACTTCCATTAGAATTCTTGCCCCACTCATAGTTTGGGTTTCATTTTTATTAAACAGTAAACATTGAACATCCCTACATTTAACTATCAATCAACTTAGGACCAAACCAAAATGCATGGTAGTTGCAAGTTCGCACAACCCAACATGAAGAGCCTCATTTTTTGTTATTGAATATTGAAAACCATTTTCAGACTATAAAATTGGCAATGCCACCATAATAATGTGAAGAATGGATATCACATATATCTTCTTGGAAATATTTTCAAGGAACAAAAGCTGACGATCTTCCTCAATGAGTGGCAGCTGTTGTATTGCAACTCCACGTTATTCCTCTGCACTATCATGCATGCACTCTCTAGATGCAGATATGGTGTAGTAAAACAAGAACTCTATCCAAATTTTCTGACATGATTTTCTTCATATTTTCAATTATAAATGCAATCGGATGTCATTTCCCTTTTGATTTCCACTTCAACCAATTTGCCTGGTTTGTGCTTTATCAAGAGGGCCTGCAAATAGTTGACATGAATGTACTCTTTTATAGACGTGAATCTCGGCAGATCTAGATCGCTATGTTAAAGGTCTATTAAAATCAAATGGAAATCATAGATCTTAATGTATCCTGGACATGTCCTATTAAGTGCACTTCATACTTAAACATAAAATGGTGAACCATCTTGTGGGTCGTCACTTTGAATGTCTATCTTCATAGGGAAGCAAGTCTTATAATAAGGTGTATTTGCATCCTCCCTATTTCACTTTATTTTTGTTTCCTTTCCAAAATGAGAGAACAAAATAATTTATTCCAAAATGAGAAGATAAGAACTCTTTGATGATATCATATGGTCTCTGTATTTTATCACATAAATCTTATGCTCGATTTGTTATATCTGTGCAACAATACACTGTGGAAATGTCATATACATTCAAAGACAGAAGTAGAACATGCATATATTTCTTGTTACAACAATCAATCATATCATCACTCAATAATAATAATACACAGTATATTTGTGATAAAAGCATAGGAACAACAGATGGAGCTATTCCAACCTTGAATGTGACAAGATATCATGGCAACAAAAACTGTAATAATAATATCACAATCATTCAGTGTTAGCTCGTTGATTGTATCAATTGTAGTAGTACGGTCATTTTTTGCACATAAGAACACTGCCATTCGCCAAATGATACTCAAATGATACTGAAAAGAAAAAAAAGAAAAAATGAACAGATCGACCGCTGGATGGCTCTGTGAATAGACTTTACACTATCTTAGCAACTATGCCCTTGTTTGGTCTTTCCTGTACCAAGCAGATATCATATAATTGGATACTAAATATCTCTAATCGAAAAACAAAATCCCATGAATCAAGGAAAATGATAGATATATATAAACTTCATCATCGATTCCCAAAGGAGATATGAATATAAATAAAAACAGATATTGTTACAAATCCCTACGCTCGACGCTTGATACGTCCCAAATTTTCTATAGTATTCCTTATGCCAATCTAACATACTTTTGAGTGTCTCTGTTGCAGCCGAACAAGTGTTCTCATGTATTATGGCACACAGGTTAAACTGATACCCATTATGAACAAATATTAAAGAATGTGGATATGCACTGGATTTTCTGATTTCCCCAAGTTTTATCACTTCAATTTACATCTACGACAATATGAACTTGAGACACTCTTTCACTTTGTCCGTGCTTCCCAAATCAAATGTAAAATTTGATGAGAAAAAAAATGTTCAACTTTGTAGTAGGGGTAGGGACTCAGCATTTCAACTGAACCAAAAACTCTTAGCCGAAAATTGAATCAAAATTGTTTTCTTGCCAGGACAACATGTGCAGTACGTATGGAGGGAAAATCATACAAGCTGACAGAGAACATCTTGTAAACTTAGAAATAAAAAAGAAGAAAATACAGAACCTCATGGAGGTTAATCAAATAGACTACATGAATTACATATCACTTAGGATTCCATGGTTAACAACATATAGAGCCCTCCCTCCTTTGCTTTCCATGAAGGACTGAAGAACAAAACCAGCAGGAAGAACAATCACTTGAGAGCACATACATCTCCATTAAGATCAAACTATCTCTCAACTTGGGCTTCATGGTAACATACACTCATGCTTATCTCCATATTTCTATCATTTTACCCTTTCATTTGATGAATCCCTCCCTGTCTGTTTGGTGAAGTTCAGGAAAATGCTAGCTTGCATGATAGAAATTTTACAAACCTTGGTTTGAAACGGTTCGAAACGCGTTGAAACGTATCATATGACGCACATAAACATAGGATTGTCGACAAACCTCCTTTGTGAAAACTATCTGCCTGTGATCCAATTTTGGAATGAATTTGCAATATTATTTTTATGTGAACATTCAATTTTTAATAATTGAGGTTCTGCATAGTAATATGAATAATGAAATTGAAGATTAGAGAAATCGGAAGCTTAATTGTCGGAGGAAAAGCTAAAATAGCTTCAATTTACAATTTCTAGCCTTTACTCCAACCAGAAGGCCTACAATGCACTAAACCTTAGATCATTTTCATTCATAACATTATTCAGAACCTTGACCCGGGAGATATATCTCTTTACATTTCCATATTATTAGTAATTGCAATTATTTGAAATTAAAAGCACTTTTGGATCAATAATAGTGTATTGAGTAGGGGGGGGGGGGGGTGGAGGGCTGTAGACCGTCTGTTGTGACCATGAAATCCTTAGCGAATATCCTTCTTTATCAATCAAATTTCATTGTTAGTCTATCTCTGCATCCCCTCTCGGAATCCTGGATGACATTTTTTATTCCCTCAGAGCTGGGGCATGACCCTTTCTAGTAGTCATCGTAGTCTCCATAGTCGTCATCGTCTTCATCGTAATCTAACTGCTGGAAGTCCACACGGTATCTGAGAAGGCCACCAATACCACCAAAGCCCTTACAGAACTGAGATCCTTCTTGTGATCTATCTGTGATGATCTCAAGTGTGGCACCTACGTTACGGAACAAAGCGATACGTAAAGAGCATTAATAAATTCCCCTTGAAACAAAGGTACAGGCTTGTTATACATTTCTTACACTGTTGGTATGACAGATGTGGTAAAAGAAAAGGCAAATTTGCTATCCACATTTTTCAACTTCTGTTTTATGAAATGCATCATTTAAGACAATTTCCCAGTGACACTGGCCATTCAAGTTCATATAATTTTAGTTAGTCGCTAGAACAAGCTTTGGCAAGACATTGATCTACATTTGCCACTCTCCACCCAGGTGTTAAATGGGTACCGGTAGGAAGGAATTCCTTAAAATGCTGTGAGCGTCGAAATTGGCAGCCTAGCATAGCCGGGTAATGTTGGAGCGCCTTGAGGACCTTTGCAAGGTCGATACATGCGCTATAGAATCCAATGTTATTATTATTATTATTATTAATTGAAGAGACCAGATTATTCTTTCACTATCAAAGAAACAGGGAAAGGGTAGGGTCTAGCTACAGAGTGATGAACTTTCCTCAAACTTCACTTAAACAGAGCATCTTACAATGTATGAAGCAATTTTATTTAAATATATGTACATGCATATTCTCTTTTTAATGGTTAAAATTCCAATTTTGAAAGGTAAATAATAACTAACATTTTTGTGGCTGGGTGCATATAGATCCAGATATTACAGACAGTAAGACAACAACAACAATAACAAAGACTTATAGAAAAGTAATGTCTGTGGTAATCATAGTAATTTCCAAATACTTACCATATGATTTGTAGTTGTTTGCCAACCATTCCAGGAGAGCTATTGATTCCACTAATTCCAACTCAACACCAGTCTGTAAGGGATCAGAAATACCAGTCAAGGTATTGTTAGCCTTTATAAATATACTAGAACATACTGATGGACTTGTGATTATTGAAGTTACTTAACTGAATCATTGCTTTGTAATTTTGGTATACGAGATAAAAGCAAGAGGTCCCGGACCTACTCCTACTAAAACAACTTCTTTTACTACTGCTACTGCTCCTACTAATGATACTCATAATAATGCTAATACTACTGCTACTACTGCTACTACCTATAATTATCTACAGTAGATACTAGGCCCGAGTCATGTCGGGACTTTTATAAACCGGGTCCCGACGGCCTCGCACCGATCGGGACCCAGTGTCCCGAAATCAGCTCGCAGGATTTGTCACTTGCCTCTATAAAAAGCGCATATACATGTATGCAATTTGTCCCTTAAAAGTGACCTTTTTATCAATCAAATAAATCAACACATGCATACCTTGGCTCAGATCGGTATATTTTCCTATTTGACATAATTTTCGTCTTTAAAAGTTTTAAAAACTGGGGCAAAAATAGAAAGACAACATTCGAGCCGCAATTTTGATTCATGAAGGTTGAATAAATCGAGTAAAAAAATATGAATGTTAGAATTATAAAACGGCTTTCTAAAAAATTCTTCTTTACAACATACTGATCGAATAAATTTTTAAAGACAAAATAAATATTTATATCTTATTTTAAACACTGCATGCTTTTTTTTAAAGCAGAAAATTACTTGGTAATCACATCAAGTTTCGATACTGATAGTTGTTGCAAGACAAGTTCAGACTAGTCACAGAAAAAATGCGCAGTGCACCTCATTAGCTGTAATGCGTGCCAAAACGAACCCAAACAAAAATATGCGACAAGAACAAGAACGTAACAAGAACGTAACGAAAAAATCATTCAAAACTACGAGAGCACAATTGGAAAGACAACTACTGCTCAAATTTAACATAATCGGATACATAACTTGGACAAAGAATTCAATAGTCGTCCAAGAAATGCCACAGAAATTGTGATAATCGAGGAGTAACTGGGTACATTTTTATCGAAAGGGGCCTGCTGTAGATATCTAATCACTATACTCAAATCCATTGTTATACTGCTTTTACTCAAAGTAGAGGGCGGTATATTGTTTCTAGCCTCGTGCTCAATTTAAACACATAATTCTGCACGGACATTGCAGCAGGCCCATTCCGATAATAATTGTACCTATAAGTAACTCCTTAAATATCACTATTTCTGTGGCTTTTCTTGGACAACTATTGTATTCTTCCTCCAAGTTATGTATCTGCTTACGGTAATTTTGAGTAGTTGTCTTTCCAATTGTGATCTCGTAATTGTTAATGATTTTTTTCTTTTTAGGATTACGTATATTTGTTGGGTTTGTTTTTGCACTATTACAATTAATGAATTGCACAGCCAATCTTTCTGCGACTAGTCTGATAGAGCTTGCCTTGCAACAGCTATCAGTATAAAAACTTGTTGTGATTACCAAGTAATTTTCAGCTTTTAAAAGAAATATGCAGTGTTCAAAATAAAAGAAAAATATTTATTTTGTCGTGTAAGAATTATTTGATCGGTACGTTGTAAAGAATTATTTTTTAGAAAGCCGTTTTATTATTTGAACATTAATGTTTCTTTCAACATGATTTATTCATCCTGGGGAGAGAACCCGCCAGTACAGTAGCTAGCTAGCTGTGCTGGCAACAACTTATTATATCAGCAGTTTGATTGATTCAGGATGAGCTAGAATATGATTGGTAAAAATTAAATACTTCAGTTTTAAGGTGGATAAATGTTAGTGGTGTGCAAAACTGCAATTTCTTACATTTTTTTTTTTTTTTTTGAGCGTCGGTTTCCAAAAAACAAAACCGGGACCCGATGGCGACGGTCCGCACCCGGTGTGACCGACAGTACCGACTCAGGCCTAGTAGATACACCTAATCTATCTTCAACATGTAGGTCTAACAAAATATATAATTTTCATCAAAATACCTTATTTCAACCTGTAAACACTAGAATCATTAATTTATTGATCCTATTGATCATATTGATCCATTAAAAAAAAAAAGTTCAGAGCAGGACCCAGGCAAGGAAACTATTAAAGGGACTTGGTAGCATTGTTCAGATGAGAGATAGTGGTGCTAAGGTAGTGACTTCAATGCTAGATGTACAATTAAAGATAATCTAAAAATTTGAGTGAAAACAGACCATTATTCATGGTACAAATTAGGAAAAAAATGATCTGATCGATTCCTTAATTCTCCCAACTATATTATTACAATTTAATTACATTTTAGGTGAATGTAAATCGTCACAAAGCAATAAAATGGCTCTACATTCCATTCCAGACATTTAAGTGTTGACAGATTTTGTATAGCCTGTTTTATGTATTTTTTTCATGGAAAAACGGTTGGGAAAATTCAAAAATGGTTGGGAGAATTTACTGTTAATCACTGTTAGAGGGTGTCATACATTGACGCTTCAAAGAAAACCATAGATATCTTTGTGGTTTGAGAATTGTTCAGGATTTTTTGCATGCCAGAGGGTAAGTACAGTAGAAGGAATATAGTAAGTAACATTATATACAAAAATTAAGCAATTTTTTCATCAACCTTCAACAATGTTACCGAGTCACTTTAAAATAAATTATCAACACTTTTTTTTTTAATCTCTAAAGTGCCAATTTTGGATTAAACTTATAATCTTGAGTTTGAAAGCCAAGAGGGAAACCAATTTTCCAGTGTTCCCTAAACCACACAGACCTGCAGAATTGGAACCACAATCTTCACATTTGAAAGTTCCTCTAGACTAGGGCCTACCAACAGCCTCCAAATGCCCAAAACCCTAATATATAAAGGTAGAATATGACAAAAATATGAATCAGAATATGAAGATAAAACACTCACATCTTTGTCAATGAAGTAGGTTTTGTCTTTCTCCTGCTCTGGATTTAGATGAAGTATCTTTACCTCTATAAGGAGAAAAACAAACAAACAAAGACAAAACAAGTCAGTCAGCATATCAAATCATCATCATCACTTATTAAATAGCAAGTTCAATTAATTAAATAAAGAAAAATTAAACAACAAAAAATATACTTTATAACCCCTATGCTCAAGTTTCATGGAAGAGGAATGTACACTTACAAAATCATATTAAAAATTAAAAATATTAACCTTTGGTTAGGTTTTTGATGTTGATGCCACATCATAGTCTATTAAAGATAAAGACCAGTTATGGTCATGCGATTGCATTGTGAAAGAAACGATGTGGAATCGATCAGAAAAGGTTGATCATCTAGCATATAAGTATTGGTGTGTACTGCAAGGTTCTGGATAAGTCTGCGACGAGTAGTCGAATACTCAAGTACTCGCACTGTTGACAACTCCTCGAGTACGATTTCTCGTACTCAAATACTCGGCCGCCATTTTTTTTTCTACGCCTGTACACCTAGCACTGTCCAGGCCGACGCTTAGCTGTGCCAAGCAGCCGGGAGAGCGCCGGCATGGTACCGTGGGTAAAAATGTTTCCCAGCTCAATCACTGTCAACTCACCACTCAGAAACTGGGACCAAATGTCCGGATTTCTGTTTGGACTCTGAGGAAAATGGATTAGTTTGTCATCTTTGGTTTTTATAACAGCATTGTTTACTATTATTATAATTATTAAATCAACGCCTTCAACTGCAAATCAAAGTAAAATCGTGTGGGTTTTCGGGGACGGACCTGGGATACTGCTGCCGTAGTATGGTGGTGGCAAAAAAAAACAAAAAAAACATGGCATCCGAGTATTCGCCTGTAAGCCTGGGAGTGTACTCAAGTACCTCATTACACGTTTATGCACAGCCTTAGTTCTGGAATCATCAAAATGATAAGAAATTTGGCCCAATCTTGGTAAAGTTACAAGCACTGTACACAGAAAGATGTATATGGGACTACGCGACACATGCACAATATCTATCCAGTCTGGATAGATATAATAATTTACCAAATATATAAATTAGTACGCGGTTTCCCAGCAAAATTCTTTGAGAGGGGGCGTTTCCAAAACTGGCCTTTACCTTTAAGTGTGACTGAACTAAGAAAATTATAAATTTTTCTGCCTGAGATAATTAATGATTCATTGTCTTAGTACTGCCACCAAGGAAAGCTATTCTTTTCACATAACACATTTTAGAACCCAAAAGACTCCTGATAAGGCTGAAAACTTTAAAAACGTATCTTCTTGTTTGGATTAGAATCCTTGATCTACCCCTCCTCTTCTCATCCATATGATGTGTAAAGGGCCCAACATCCAACATTACATACCATCAGAGGAGTGGTTCTTTAGTGCATATCGTGTGACGTCTAGATTCTCCCATACAATGAGAATCTCTACAGCACCCATCTCCAGAGCTTTGAAGGTGTCCTCTACTCCGAAGCAATACTTCCCTGTATCTTGGGAGATCTCATCAAAGTATTTACCTGCAGATGGAAAGAAGAAACATTGGATTTTTGTTGTCGGAGATGTAAGAAAATGATCTGCTTCTCCAAGGCACTCCTCACTAACACACAGCATTTTACCATCCTGTGATAGTAGTTGCTGAAAGGGATATGAGACCTACCGATAAACCAAACAATAAAACATTACTTTTTCCATAACCTGAATACCCATAATTTTGTCAGTTCTTTTATTAGTTTGGTAGTGTGACTGGGGTATCATTGCCAACTTGCCCTACAGTGGACATGAATTCCAGTGCCTAGATAATATAGTTCAAATTTACGTCAACTGGTAATTTTGTTACATGTGTCTCCAAGTTTTTTGTTTATTTAAACAGTATTTTTGTATTGAACATAATTCAGTAAACTCATATTGGTTGGCAGTTCTATATATCTTGCCTGTCTATTTAGTAGAATCCCAAGGTATTTTTTTTTAATTTTCATTCATTTATTTAATGTACATTTGTTTTGTTACTAGTTGGAGATAACCAATTAACAGTCTGAAAATATGTGATTGACTTATATATCTCCTGTTTTATACACTAATATACTCACCAATACTCATAGAAAATATTCTGACTACTAAACAACACGTTACACGTTTCATGATATCTGTGGGATAAAAGCTCTCAGCTAAACAGGAACTAATCAAGGTTATAGTCCCACATCTTGTGGTTTGGCACAACAAACCTTTGATTCATTGTCCTGAAATATATTATACCACATACACATGGATTTCTGCACAAGTGCACAACCAATGCTCACTTCAAAATGTTGTTTGATGCAATGATTTTCAAGAAATAAAAATAAGACCCTAATTAAAATCTTCAAATGAAAATAGTGGCTTTCCCCTTATTAAGTCAGCAATACCAAGGAACTCATTTATGGATATTATTTCTATTCATTATTTTCATACAGATATTTTCTGTTGAAATAATGTACAAATGAAAGAAAACAAATTGTTTCCCAGTTTGAAAAAGAAAAGCCAATTGATTCAGCTTTCTACCTTCATAGGTTACAATAATTAGGACAGTCTCACTCCACCAAGAATACCTACCAATGAGTTTCTTCTCTTGAATAAATTTGACATTTGATAAGACCTCTGCTGACAGCTCAATAGCTTGGTTGAATCCGTTCTCTCCACCATATGATACATCCACCAATTTGAGCACTTTACCTTGCAACCTCTGTAAAGAAAAACAATTAATTATTTGTATGCTATACATCACAGGTGAAAGGGTACATGGACATGTGTGATTATTTAGCACAAATTGAAAGAAATATAAACAGAGTAATACAATAAAAAGGAAACCCATATTCAAGCCTCATTATATTAAAAACGAGGTAAATTTTTTAAAAATATTATAATGGTATGAAATATGCGAAAAAGTTTCATATGTTGCTTATTAATATGTTATCACTGATGTCTGAAGAATGACCATTTTTAAAAAGCAAGAACAATATCCTTAGCCTAAGTTTTGGTTGAATGGTGTTCAGGAGTTGTATTCATCAAGTGTGAGTGCATTCATTTGGAATGGGGACTATTCATTCAAATCTTGCATTGACCACTAATTTCATTCAAAACTTAGGCCAAGGCAAATTTGACATGAATCTGGAAAATTGATTTTGTTCAGCTAATAGTGGTCAGACTTTATGAAGCAAGCTATCAAATTAAAGAAAACATTCTTGGCTACAATATGAGTATCGAATAGTTATGGACTGAGTGCAACTATAGTTGGGACTGAATTACCCAGGTTTCTTTGATTTCAGTTGACGAATGGCAAGGAAATTACCATTTAAACAGTGGATTTTTGTTTTTCTTCTTTTTTCCCTTTTTTTTCAATCCACATATTTTACCCAGCTGATTTCAAGAAAACAACTTCATAAACATTTCCCTTGAGGAAGATCAAATGGTATCTCCTTGTTAAATGCATTTACTGTACAAGGCTAGAAATGTCTTCATACTGTTCTCTACAGGTCCAACATAATTTCATATCACTTACAGGATCAAACATATCTGATTGGCTGAGTTCTGTCTTGAAATCAGCAGACCCTGCTAAGATGAGCCCTCCAATGTTAGGCTTGTCGTTGCTGATGTACAGCTGGACCGCCGTCTCAGCAACCTTCCTCACGTAGTTATGTCGCTTCTCCATCCTTAGACGAGCAAAACGAAGAGCAGACTGACCTCCACGACCTTTGAAAGAAAAGTGAGATTGAGGGATAAACTTGAAATTAAGCATACAAAATAATAAAGTCTGATTGTCTATGTACAACATCATGTGTCTTTAAAATCTAAAAGGAATAGCTGTTGTAGATGGCTGGGTTGAACACCTGACTGGATATAGGAGAGTCATGGATCCGCGCCCCAACACAGCAGTGACAGTACAAATGTCCTTTGGTAAGACTGCCAAGAAACATTTTGTATGCAATATCCACTCTGAATCCTGGTGTGGTGAATGAGTTCTAAATAGAACTTGGTCGAAATAATGTTTGTTAATATTGCAAGCATGATGTATGGTTGATATGATTGGTATAGAAGTTAAATGATATTCAACAGCATTATCATCATAACCATCAGCATTATTTTCATCATCATCATCATTATCAGTTATGGTAATCTTCGCACCTAATGCTTTGAAACACGAATCCTTTGTGACAACAAAAGAAAATCTAATACTCAAATACATCACTAAGTTAAACAACAACCCCCCCCCCCCTCGCCTCCCGAAAAAAGAAAACAATATCTCCAAACCTTATTTTTCTGAGTTTAGGGTTAAGTGTTGCAGATAGATTTAGTCATAGCTATGATAAGGGCTGCTAACATTTATCATACTTTAATCTCTTTGTTGACACCATGGTTTACTCACCATGTTTCTTTGGTAAGTCTACTGTGAACTTGTGAAGGACTTCTCTTGTGTTCCCTGACAGTGTACCGAAGAGAGCACCGTTACCGTCCATCACAATGAAACCAAATTTATTGTCATCTGCCAGCAACGCTGTCAAAGCCTGGACAAGGAATAAAATCAAGTTTCATTAATCATGCAATATCATTAGAACAAATATATTAACAGCAATTGATTAGATTCTCAAATACCGGTGGCTCAGTCAGTAGAGCGACCGCCCCCCTCGGGAAGTCGTAGGTTCGAACCCCGGCCGCGTCATACCAAAAGACGTTAAAAGACAGGAGTTGCTGCTACCTTGTTTGGCGTTCAACAATAAGGGATAGAGCAACGTCGCTGCTCAGTGGCTGCCGGGCTCACGATTAATTGGGCAAAAAGAATTTCCATTTTCGGTTTAACTTAATAAAAAATTTGGAATTTAAAAAATTATTATTATTATTATTATTATTATTATTATTATAACTATTTTTTGATGAAAGAAACTTACTGAAATAGCCCTCTATCCAGTTTTTAGAATTTTGTGTGGAAAAAAAGACCTGGAGCTGAAGCAATTTGGCAAATACAAACCCAATTGTGAACTATGAAGTATAGTTAATCCATGACTTTTGCCTTAAAGGTAAACATATTGATCTAAAGCAAATTCACACACAAAAAGATATTTGAACATCCACTTGAAAATACATCCGACAATAAATCTGAAGCGGTAAATTTCAAGAAAAAACAACTTTTGGCACTGTACAACCAAAGAAAGAAGATGAAAGTGACCAGACTTGCAGTATATACAGCAAGACAACTAACTGTCCTTTTTCTTAATTTTTGTTTAATACCGTGGAAATCTGCATATCCGTGGAGGAATCTCATGTCTGTTCGTGATATTACCTACCTCTGTGTGGAATTTGTTATCACATAAGTAGAGTGATGTGTTGATAGGCCTGAATGGTTCAAAGTCAATATTAACTTTCTTCTCTTTGCCGTCATCTGTAACGATCGTCCCGCAGTAGATGACAAGCCCATTAGGAGGAACCTTGGAATATAGTTTCAGACGTTGCTGTACTGATGTGATTGCTGAGAGCACAGATAGTCTGCAGGAAAAAATAAAGAAACATAGTGCTGTATATTCTTACTAACAATTCAAAATTCTGGTCTATTCTGGTCTTTTAACTGTAAACAAATCCCGACCAAAGCTTACCACACACAAAAAAATAGAAAAATATGATTTCCCAATGTTAAAAGTTGACAAAATGATTAGCCTTCTTACATCTCTTTTCAGTGGTTTGAGTCTCTGCCTTAGCTCAAAACCTTCTGCCTCATGAATTCGAAACTGGTTCTGAGTCTGAACTATAGTACTACATAACATCCTTACAAAGAACATTTTTTACTTTAAACAAAATTCAATCATTGAAGACAGGGATCAACATATTGTGGATTTTAAATCATTAAAGCACTGACATATTTCTTTTGCTGCGATATGAAATATCCACTCATCAAACTGTAAGTGTTTGACCATTGAGAAAGCCACAATTTGTTGGACAGAAAGTTTTGGTAGGAAAATATCCATGGAATAATACTTGCACAATGGAAGCTGATCACTTAGATTTATACACATAGCCTGAAAAGAGATGCAGACATGTTGGAGCCCCAGGTGTGTACGAGAGAGAAAGCATGGTGATAGAGACTGAAAAACATGCAACAGTCTAGGCTCATTGAGTTTTTCCTCTCTTACCCCTAACTATACTTGAAAAAATACTTGTCTCTAATACAAGAAAACATTTGATTTGATGAAGGTCAGGAGGGAAGATTCTTTTAACTTTAGAGTTGTACAGAGAAGCTAGGGAACCACTCTTTTCCCCTTTTTGTTGTATACTCACCTATTTACTCTACTTTTGATATTTGAAGCTGTCCCAAATTCATCGGCCAACATTTTAGCTACTCTTGAGATTTGATCCTTGGGTGGTATGATGAGAGATATCATACTGGTTCCATTCCTAGTAGATTAGAAAATAATAACAAAAATAATTATAACAATAATGATGATTAGGCCGGTGACTAATATTAAAACATTTGATCCATTTGGAATACTAATTTGTCCACTACATGTATTCCAACATCTGACCATCAATGAATAGCGATGTTGATAAATTGCTATCCGAATATCTAAAACTTTATGAAGGCATCGGTTTTTTAAACATAAAAAAGGCTACATGTAAATGATGAACACTTACCAGAAAAACATAAAGTAAAGTGATAAATCATGAGTTTCAAAACATTCCATTGTTTTGTGGTATCAAAAGAGTCTCATGGTATCCCTCAGGACACCCGCTATCATAATCACATGCATGGACATCTACTGCACTGATGCAGCCTCAGTGGAATAGCAGCTCAATGAGTTCATGAGCTCTGCAATTGCATCCTGTGGATTGTCTCTGTAATATTTGTTCATCTTTGTTTTGCCTACATGTAGTTTTGATCCTTTTTCATTTTGCATGTTGTGGCTTTGTGGCTTGTGTGTAAGCATGTGTAATGTGGCTTGCTAGTTGGGATCCAAAAATTGGAGTAATGACTAAAGTATATAATTATTTATTTTACATGACAATTTTATCCACTCCTAGAGGGTGGAGTAAATTAAAAATGATTATTTCATGATATCCTGCTAAGAAAATGCCTCTGTGGTCCTTTTTTTCTCTCTCTCTCTCGTTGGTTTGATATTCATTTTGATCCACTTTCTTCTGGCATTTTGTGGTTTGTTTACTTGTGTGTGCCATTTATAATATTGCATGCCAGTTCATATCTGAAAAATTGAAGTACCGGTATAAGGAAAGTACTTTTTGAACTTTGAATTTGTACGACAATCTTATTAACACAGAGAAGGAAATAATAGAAGTACAATTGTCCAATAATCATGTTTATTAATTGCCCCTGTGCTTTTTTTTTTGTTACCCTTGTTTTGATAGTAATTTTGATCCTCTTTCGTCTGGCATTGTGTGACTTGTTTACTTGTGTGTTCGCATGCATAATGTGGCTTGCCAGTTCATATCTGAAAATTGGAGTAATGACAAATACAATTCTGTTAATTTGAAGTTTTATGGCAATCTTAATGACACTTAAGAGGATTAATGAAATGTAAGAATCATTACCTCATGTTTATCCTGTGAAATAATTGTACCCGATATTTTTTTGTTTTTTTGTTTATATACCTGTAGTCATTATGATCCCATTGTATGGCTTGTTTACTTGTGTTAGCGCATGCCTGTATTTGCCTGATCAATCGTCTCCTTGGATGTGAAGAATAAAAGTATGAAATACTATAAACTTTTGAATATTTTACCATTGCCAACACCCAAGTTTTGGTAGTTGTTTTTGTAAGAGGTGCAGCGCCACCTCTTGGCTACAAGGAGACAATGTGAGAGGACTCGAATGAGTAGAAAAGGCTGAATGTAAGCAGCGCGAGACAAACCAGAATATAACTTCTTCAGTGTTAACAAACCCACTGTTTCCAAGAGTAGTTCTTAATTGAGAGTCATAGTAAGATACTACAACATGGTGTCAGAAGTGGCGACGTTTGAAGCAGTTATTTGTTTAATAATCTACTAGATTTGAAGAGCACTACGCGGAACTGTAGATGTGGGACCGGGCAGAGTGACTGAGATATTAATGATATGAACGTGAGTACGTACACCTAGTCACCGAGTGCTCTAAGTCTAACTAAGCCTTACCACAATCTGTCGAGAGATGTCTACATAAGACATGAATGAGAGAAGGAGATATACATAGCAACATAGTGGAAGGTGAAGTCTTACAAGTCAAAAGAGAGAAAGAAAACAAAAGTGACAGTATCCATTACCATTGACATTAGGCATAAGTTTCTCTGATTGATAAGTGAAACAGAAAGGTGGAAACTAGTGCAACTATGGAAGCACTAAAGCCTCCTCAACAGCTAGATTTGGAGGCGCGAAACCTCCCGCAGGTATGGAAGCTCTGGAAGGAGGAACTGATGTTGTATCTAGACCTAGCCATGGCTAGCAAGGAAGATCAAACCAAGGTAAAGATGTTGTTATACCTTGTTGGCAGTACAGGCAGAGAGCTGTATCAAACAATCAAGCCAAAAACTGAAACATTAGCTGAGGTTGTTAAAGCATTTGACCACCATTGTAATCCTCCTCGTAATGAAACAGTTGATCGTTTCAAGTTCTTTACAAGGGATCAGCAAGCCGGAGAAACATTTGATACATATTTGACAGCACTGAAACTGCTTGCTGCTAACTGCAATTTCTCTACCCTGGCAGATGGTTTGCTTCGCATCATATGTGGAATTAAAGAGTCAACTTTGCGAGAGAGACTGTTGAGGGAAACAGAGTTATCTCTAGAAAGCTGTATCCAGATATGCCGTGCATCAGAACTGACCAAAAGTAGGATGGGTGTATTAGATCGAGATACAGTGCATGCAGTCAGAGAGACATCTAGTAAAAATCTCTATCAAAGGCAGTCGCAGAAGCAGATGCTTGGAGCAAGGAAACCACACAAATGCCGGTTCTGTGGACTAGACCATGAATTCATAAAGGAGAAATGTCCTGCTTTTGGCAAACAATGTACACGATGTGGAAAGATGAACCACTTTAAGAGCCAGTGTAAGACTACGCTGACTAACGTACATGGGGTTTACAAGGAAGGAGAACTGGAGGAAGATCCAGAATTCACGCTACGTGTGATCACTCTTGAACCCGAAGAGGTAAACTGTATTCAAGGACGGCCAAAGAAACGGATCTTTGCAAACATGGTGGTCAATGGACGTTTGGTGAAGTTTCAAGTTGATTGCGGGGCAACCTGCAACGTCCTACCTTGTACAGCCATTAACACAGGTGCCTTAAAGCTCCAGCCAACCAAGGGATTGCTGTCTATGTACAATTGGAGTACAATGCAAACAATGGGAAAATGTCATTTAAAGGTTGTAAATCCCAAGAATCAGGAGGCCTTTGATGTTGAGTTCATTGTTGTGGACAATGGGAAGCTGACACCCATACTTGGTAGTGAGACCAGTCAACTGATGGGCTTAATCACGGTGCAGCATGAGAAAATTATGGAGGTGAATGACACGCCAAGGATGAGCTCTGCAGAAATTTTTTGTTATGAGTATGCTGATGTGTTTGATGATGGAGTTGGGAAGCTACCTGGCCAGTGCAAGATAGAACTGGATCCTACAGTGAAACCTGTTGTACACCCACCTAGACGAGTACCAGTTGCTGTTAAAGAGAGATTGAAAGCTGAACTGGAGAAGCTGGTAGAAGCAGATATTGTTGCTCCAGTTGATACACCAACCGAATGGGTCTCAAGTCTTGTGTGTGTCAACAAAGCAAACAACAAATTGAGGATTTGTCTAAACCCACAAGACCTAAACAAAGCTGTCAGAAGGAACCACTACCCAATTAAGATAATTGAGGATATTCTGCCAGATCTGACTAAGGCAAAGGTGTTTTCAGTAGTTGATGCAAAGAATGGGTTCTGGCATGTAGAACTTGAGGAAGACAGCTCATACCTGACAACATTCAATACCCCATTCGGCCGCTACAGATGGAAGAGGCTGCCCTTTGGTATTGCCTCAGCACCAGAGGAGTTTCAGCGTAGGCTAGATGAAGCACTGGAAGGTCTGCAAGGAGTGAGCACAATAGCAGATGACATACTAGTGTATGGTGAGGGTGAAACAGTGACAGAAGCTGAGATAGACCATGACACCAAGCTGAGAGCTGTGATGCAAAGATGCAGGGAGAAAAATCTGAAACTCAACAAACAAAAGTTGAAGTTCAAAATGAAGGAAGTGTCCTTCATGGGTCACCTGATCACTGAAGAAGGATTGAAACCAGACCCAGCAAAAATAAAGGCGGTGAGAGACATGCAAAATCCTTCAGATGCTGCTGGAGTACAACGATTTCTTGGATTCGTTAATTACTTGAGCAAGTTCCTTCCAAACCTGAGTGAGATGTGCGAACCACTACGGTCTCTGACCAAGAAAGATGTAGAATGGTGCTGGCTGGATGTGCATGATAATGCAATCAAGAGAATCAAGAAGGCAGTAACTTCAGAACCAGTACTGAGGTATTTTGACAAGGACACAGAGCTTGTTCTTCAAGCAGACGCCTCTGAAAAAGGCCTAGGAGCTGCAATCATGCAGGCGGGTCAGCCAATCGCTTACACAAGTAGGGCCCTGACTGAGGCGGAGACACGCTATGCCCAAATAGAGAAGGAGTTGCTTGCAGTTACCTTTGGACTAGAAAGATTCCATCAGTACACCTACGGCAGGAAGGTGATTGTTCAAAGTGATCACAAACCACTGGAGATCATCACAAAGAAAAACATGCATCAAGCTCCCAAAAGACTCCAGAGACTCATTCTTCGCTTGCAAACTTATGATGCTGATATCATCTATCATCCGGGCAGCAAGATGTACATTGCTGATACGCTTAGCCGAGCTTATCTACCTTCAATGGAGGAGGATGGAAGACAAGTAGAGATGGAACAAGTCAACCTGTTGGATCACCTGCCAATTGCAAAACCATTATTGGAAAAGCTAAAGCAATGCACAGCAGAGAACGAGGTGATGCAAGAGCTACGTGCAACAGTAATGAATGGATGGCCCAGGAGGCAACAAGATCTCCCATCAAATGTCAGACCATACTTTCACATAAGGGATGAACTAAGCATCTCGGATGGTCTCATCTTCAGAGGTGAAAGAGTCGTGATACCAAATAGCATGAGGAAGGGCATGATCGAACAACTACATTCATCTCATCTTGGAGAAAGCAGCTGTTTAAAGAGAGCACGAGAATGCCTCTATTGGCCCAATATGAACAGTGAAGTGAAGAATTACATACAGAGATGTGATGTGTGTAGAGCCATGGGTACCAGACAGCAGAAGGAGCCTTTACAGCAGCATGAGGTGCCAGACAGACCTTGGGCAAAAGTAGGGGCAGATCTGTTTGTCCTTGATTCCCGCAACTACTTGGTGATAACAGACTACTATTCCAACTTCATAGAGGTAGACTCTCTGACAACTACAACTTCAGCTGCTGTGATACACAAAATGAAAGCCCAATTTGCCCGACATGGAATTCCAGAGGAAGTGATAACAGATAATGGCCCACAGTTTGCATCTGACGAATTTGCCAGGTTTGGGGCCACCTGGGAATTCAAGCACACAACAACATCTCCCCTTTATCCTCAGGCAAATGGTAAAGTGGAAAATGCTGTGAAGACCGCCAAAGCACTTCTCAAGAAGGCAAAAGGACACACAGACCCATATCTGAGTTTGTTGGCCTATAGAAATACGCCAACACCCGGGTTTACTTCCAGTCCAGTGCAACGACTAATGAATAGAAGAACCCGAACTACACTACCAACTACCTCAAAGCTACTAACATGCGAGGTGCCCCCCGGGGTGAAAGAACAGAGGAAGAGGACCAAAGAGCAGCAAGCACAACACTACAACCGGTCAGCTAAAGAAATGACTTCATTGAATCCAGGTGACGTAGTACGCATCCAACCACATAATAGGCAAAAGGAGTGGCGAAGAGCAAAGGTCCTTCGTTCGGCACTAGAGCCACACTCATATGTGGTGATGACAGAGGACGGAGCTACTTATCGTAGAAATAGGAGACATCTTCGCCAAGTGGCTGAAACCTGGAGTCGCCGTGAGCCTGATGATGAGATGATAATTGAACCAAGTACGCAGATACAGCCACCCACAAGCAGTGGTGATGCCCAAATTGCAACACAAGCGAGGAGTGAAGACAAAACCAGATATGGTCGCAATATTCGTCCACCAACCTATCTCCAAGATTTTGTAAAGTAGGAACTCAGTTTGAAGGTGTTCGAGAAACAAACAACTTTGGATGTACAGCTTAAATATGAACAATAGACTGAATTGCTGGACAAGACTGTGAACGAGGTATAAAGGACTCTGGGACATTTCGTTCATGATACCGAACTCCTGGACATTTGACCTTTAAGGCTTATTAATCTCATCTTGGACAGTTGAACTATTCATGTTCATTATATGCTCAATTTGCAAATCACTATAACCGTTTTTTTTGGAACCCTTTTGTCACAACTCTTTCTCATCTGATATTTATGCATATTGGTTGCAGTATTTGGATTTAAAACCTTGAGTCTAACATTTTAAACTTTTTTTTTTGGGACTTGCTTTTACATGATTTTCCTTTAAAAAAAAAAAAAAAAAAAAAAAGAAAGAAAAATGAAGGGAAAGATGTAAGAGGTGCAGCGCCACCTCTTGGCTACAAGGAGACAATGTGAGAGGACTTGAATGAGTAGAAAAGGTTGAATGTAAGCAAACCAGAATATAACTTCTTCAGTGTTAACAAACCCACTGTTTCCAAGAGTAGTTCTTAATTGAGAGTCATAGTAAGATACTACAACAGTTTTGATCCTATTTTGTCAGGCATTTTGGACTAAGTTTGAGTATGTGTACTGTAGATCGATAGACTCAACTGTAAATCAGAACTCGAGTTGGCATCTACTTTTTTTAGTGCTCCTACTTCCAAAACAATAAAACTGCATATCACTGTTGTTCAAAACGATTTTTGAATAATGTTTATCAAAAAATGTTGAGTTTTAATGTACTTTCATAGGTATAGAAAACAATGTACATGTACAGGTGTATGCATCCAATTGGAAGCATATAGATGGCATATCAATCAATCATGGCCATACCTCTGGCCACTGCACCAGTGCACTGGACATTGCATCGGCACGTTCCTGTGCTAATGGCATGATTGACTTTGAAAAATTGTATTCAAAATTTTCACACTATTTTAATACATTTTTGCACGAAATTCAAATAGTAGAATTGATATTCCTCTCAGGACTCATAATGATCTGATGAATGCAATACCGGTACATTACATGTACAGTACGTAACTGCAGGAAATGCCCTTAAGTTAACATGGCTTACTACACATGTACTGTCTGTACATAGAGTTCTTTGATCAGCTCTGGTATAATAGTATCACTCAAAGAAAAGAAGACAAAGTTTATTCGTTAGGGTACCATACTTTGCTATTTCGGATATACTTGCATTAACTTTTTCTGTTGTAGCAATAAATCAATGAATAATTATTGATGTCAATTTGTCAAATGTGTAGGTTTTCTCTTACACCTGTATGTACATGTACATGTACACACAACAAAATGTAAACAATTAGTTGCCAAATCATTTAATTAAACATTACAGTACCTAAAACAAACAAAAATCTTCCCCATAAGATTATAGAAAGTCTGCAAATAGATTTTTTAAAATATGGACCTTTTTTACTTTCTGTTGACCATTTGAAGCTATCATGATTGTGACATGTCCTGGAACCTGACTTGTATTATGACTTTCAAGTATCAAAGTATGTACAATAAGGCTGCAACGAGTAGTCGAATACTCAAGTACTCACACTGTTAACAACTTCTCGAGTACGATTTTTTGTACTCGAATACTCGGCCACAATTTTTTTTTTGCCAGCAGCACCTGGCTCTGTCCAGGCCAACGCTCAACCGTGCCCAGGAGGCAACGCCGGCATGGTACCGCGGGTAAAAATGTTTCCCAGCTCAATCACTGTCAACTCACCACTCAGAAACTGGGACCAAATGTCTGGATTTCTGTTTGGACTCAGAGGAAATGGAGTATTCTGTCATCTTTGGTTTATAAAACAGCATGTTTACTATTATTATTATTATTATTAGATCAGCGCTTTCAACTGCAACTCAAAGTAAAATCGCTTGAGTTTTCGAAGACGGACTTGGGATACTTCTCCCATAGTATGGTGGTGGCACAGCCTTAATGTACAATGTACATGTACTAATGTAGATTGATAAAAGCCCAGTTATCAATCAAAGTTAAACAAATGTCAAAATAAATGTCATAAATACATTGTAGTTTACATGAACTGTTAAACAAACCCTTGTCCGTTGTTGTGCGTAATTGTGTCTGCACTATGAGACTACAATAGGCTCTGTAACCGTTCTGGACGAGATTTGACACAGCCAGAAAACTGACAGATCTAGGCTCTGCTCAAAACTTTAGGAATTGTGGTTAAGTGTCAAATTAGACCCTGTGCTTGCAGACTTGTACTTTAGTCAAAGTTCATCAAACCTTTTAGCAGAAAGTTTCAACGTAGCGCCTAGTAGACCGCGGGCCATAGATCAAATATGTGGCTTATTTTTCATTTTCGTGCCTCAACTCTTGTATATACCTAAATTTTTGTTACTCAATAGAACAAAAATCATTGAATAAAAATTGATAACTCGTCAGTGCAATAAGTTGCACATTAATTAATTATGCTAATTTAAAAAGGTTGCAGCGCCCTCTTGTGTTCAAATCTTGAGATCTGTGTTGTGCTAATGGGTTCCACAGGATTTTATTGGACTTGGAGGTTTTGTTTCACCCAGGGAATAACACCCAAGTCTGTCTTGGAATGGTTGGTGTTATATTTTTCTTTATTTAAAGGTTAAGTCCATCCTAACAAATATTTTAGTTTAAATAAAGTCAGAAAAATGAAAGGAAGACGACAGTGAAAGTTTTCAGCAAGTTTTGAAAGTAAGCAAGTTATCAATTTTTGAAGGTGTGATTAATGAAACACAACTCGACAACTCCACAATGTAACTTTTTTCTGCTTCTATTCAGGATGGACTTCCCCCTTTGATTAAACAACAAACAAAAACAATCTTGAAAATAAATAGAGATAAATAAAGAGAGAGATTAATAGAGAGGGGAGAGAAGTGGAAAAGAGGGGGGGGGGTCAGGAGAAAATGGGGACTTTGGTAGACTGTGGTACTTTTATTTATGTATTTATTTATTTTTGTTTTTATTTGTTTGGGGGGATATCAATGTGTGCACATGAGGATGCACATCTTTTAATGAGTATAATCATGGTTTCAATGCATTTTGACTAGCAGTATTCATCACTTACTACACAACTTGAACCATCCTTCGGTATCCCATCACAAATATAGCACCCCCCACACTTATACTGAAAACTTCACCCTCTCTCTCTCTCTGGATGTATGTCTGCCCCCCCCCCCCCTCTCTCTCTCTCTCTCTCTCTCTCTCTCTATATATATATATATATACAGTGCATACACACACACACAAACAATCCAATAAATTAATTTACATTAAAACACAATTTGAACAGGTGTCAAGATAGATAAGCCAAAATTTCCATATTCAATCAATATTTTTAATCATCTTTTAACTACATGTATCTCAAATACATTGCAAAATCACAGGAAGTTTTGACAATGGGGGGGGGGGGGGGCAGTAGACGTAATGCATAGTATGAAGTAGATTCATTGTAAGAAAAATAAATTGTATTCATGATGAGGTACACTTTTCTGGCTCTTAAAGGAAATTTCCAAGCAGTTTTGTTTTTGTTTTTTTCATAACAATGATCAAACTCATTCCTTAATACCAAATCTATTAAACTGCCCCAACAGATTTTGAACAAGTATAAGTCTACTGTACTAGCAATACAGAGAATTAATTCATACAATGACTTTCAAATGTTCAATATATTTGTGTACTGTTAGAGGGAGAAAATCCATCATTGATTCATACAAGGCATGGAAACCAGACATAAATCAACTTCCTTGCTACTTGCCTTTGATGATTTGATGATTTAATTATATTTTTAACAATATTTTCCCTCCATTACGTTGATGACAAAAACAAGAATTGCCAGATACCCACATTTGTACAGCATAAAACATAAACTTAAACGTGAATACATTTCAATTACTAATCATGGTATTTACAAAATTGTGAACTACTTAATCTCAATCCTCCGATAGTGCACAATTAGAATATTTTTTCACAATGGAACAAAATACTTACATGTCCAGTTCAAATCTATACCTACAATGGTACAATGTATTTATTTAGCAGTGAATAGAGGAAAAAAACACATTTATCTCCCGACATCTACAAGTATTTTCTTCCCTTACATTAACATATTGAGAAACAACTTTCAGTGTCAAGTCATGATGAAAAAAAAATACATGAAGAACAAATACTTTCCAGAATGACAAAGGGAATGACCATTACTCAACATGTATCAGGAATTTTCAAAATAAAATATTGGTTCCTGTTTATAGAGCACTTGTTATGCTTTATGACACTTCTCTTTACCTGCATGTAGTAATACCTAGCAACAAAATATGTACTGCTCTGGTTAGATGGGTACCCATTTACATGTACATGTACACCTGAGTGAAACATGGTAACAATGGATTCATGTTATGTTTGTCTAAATGACTATGTACCATAAACAATTGAATGTGCAGTGCAGTCAATAAACCACTACTAGACTTGGGCATCAAAAACGTTTTGCTGGAAGTGTATACATTTACCTCACAAATACTGTAAATGACTATATATTCAAAATACTCACAGCTTCATTGCACTCGCTTTCTTCACTTGTCATTTCTCCAACTGCATCCTCTACTACCTCCTCAACAGACAGATTTTCAACAAATACAATGTCGCTTTCCACCTTCCTAGAAGGCCTGACAAAACAAAGAGCAGGGTGTGAGGATTTCAATCGTGCTTTCAATCGGTAGGTTTTGAAGGAGGAGGCATCTAATCCTTCAACTCCCCTGACTTCCTTGATGAAGAGTTGGTTCAGCTTAGTCAGCCTAAGGATCTCCTTATTTTTCATTATCCTTTCCTCAATTACCTTTTTGCAGAAACTAGAGTATGACTTATCATATATTACTGTTTGCTGAGTATCCTGTTTATAAGTATTACATCTCTTCACAACTTTTGTATACCTGTAATAGCACGATTTATGGTACCTTACTTCTATTGCAACAAGATCTTTCCCACGTATGTGTAAAAGCAATTGTTCATCTTGCTTTAATAGAGCGGCCTCTAACAGATGCCCCCATCTTTTCTTTCACAAAGAATTAATTTTTCTACTTTCCGTTTACCAGAAGACTGTTCGCGGATATACTTAGCTCCTTTGCAGATAATGCAATGGACTGGCAATACATGCGGCTTATCAAAGTCATGGCTGGTAGAGGGTTGATTTTCATGGGATACTCTCGACCGCAGCAGTCTCTTGGGTGCAGGGGCATCCTCACTTGCTGACACTTCCTCTGGATCTTCTGTAGATGTCTTCTCAGCATCTGTGGGTTTAACAAGAAAAAGAGAAGGAAGAAAGGAACAGACAGGGGAAAAAATACTGATTAAAACCAATTTTATCAAAATCATTCTGATTTTCTGAATATATAACTCAATGTGGTGTTGGTGTTGAAAGTGTGGATCAAGCTGCTGAACCGAGCTCCAACACTGACTGTACTTGAGAAATAGCTCAATACGGAATGATATCACGCCTTTTATGTGATCCACTCACGATTTCAAGCGAAAAGGCTATACAACGAAAGTGAAATCAGTGAGAAATGGCATTCAAATTTCATCAAACAGGATGTAAAATCTAAAATCGTATTTTCAAATCAAAAGAGAAAATGTTATTAATCTTTAGAAAATAGACACATATATAGCTCTGATGATTTGTAAAACATTTTGACTGTAAATTGGATTTCGCTTAACTTTGCTGTGACGTTATCATTTGGTTCATGATCTTAAGATCACCAACACCAACACCGAACTTCAAATCACAAATTTCCCAATCTCTAGGCGATTTGTGTTGGGCAATAGGGAAATAACAAATAAATCGTCAAAGCGAACCATGATACTCGGTTCAGCAGACAACATTCAACAACATATTTTCCGAGGTCAATTCCAACACCAGCCTCATTTCAAGTTCAGTGTTGTGGCTTTTGACACTGAACTTGAAATCGCCAGTAGATCTAAATGTGTAGATGCAGAACAATTATTGCACAATTGCACCTACCGGTGTCTTCTTTTGCACTGCCTCACACACGCACAGATCAAACACTCTCCTTCTCTTCTTTGTCTTTGTACTGTACTGTTTAAATTATTTTAGCAGCATTTAATCATTGTTTATTACCTCTCTTCTTCTGAAATCTTGTCAATGCTCTACTGATTGTCGTTACGTTGCAAAAGTGTCGGTAACATTCAGCATGATATCCTCGAAGCCGAGTATGGTGCTCCCTAGTAAAAGAAAATGTGAGAGATGTAGACTAATAAATAATTTCTATTAAAGTTCAATCTGCTAAAATACAAGAACTGCTGGACCTAGTTTAAGTAGTTAGGCCTATGTAAATGGCTTAATTTCTTGACACAAGCAAGAGTCAAGAATTAGACTATTTTATAATTTATCTGTAGACGAAAAAAAGTAGAGGGTCTAGACAGTAGTAGTAGGGACAGGGTCTAGTAGTAGTAGATCTAGACCTAGAAAATCTATCCTGTAATCCAGGACCATAGATCTAGACATAGTAGATGAGAGGTCTAGACTAGATCTAGTCTGTTCTCTACCACTCTAGACCAAATTTGTAATTTCTGCTCTTTTTTCAAGTGCAATTTTTATTTCGGGGAAAATGTGAACACTTTTCATTTCATGCAGGCCTAGATATCTAGATCTTGGGTCTATACCAATATATTAGGTGATAACTTACCTGCTTGTTGTCGATGACTGAAGACCGACTTGTCCCACACCTTCACTTTCGTGTACGTGTTCTTGCAACTTCTCTGCAACTTCACTTTCTAAACTCTCTTCCACGATTACCCACTTAGCTGCACACTCCTTACACTTGTGATAGCTTTTATCACTAAATGGTATAATCTTGCTCTGAGTATCGATGACATGTATGGAACAGAAAGCGGATTCACCAGCCTCAGAATTGTCCGTCTCACTGGCATCAAACGACTCAGAAGTCGCCATAGTACACAGTGAAAGTCGCAGTGCACAGTGAAAGTCGCATAGGCGTGCGCATAAAACAAAGAATATGATTGGCCAAAAGCCAGTCACTCCACACATCATGCTATCAGCAACGTATTGTGATTGGTCATTCTTACCGTAGAAAGTGAAAAATTGTCTCAAATTTGTTTTTTGTTTTTTGATATTTTCAGAAAATGTGCAAGTTTTGTTACTGACGAGTTTCAGATGTGACTGTAATAAATATTTTTACACATGTTGACCAAAATACAGCTAGATACAAATTTGAGGCACGAGATGAAAAGAAAATGCACCTCGGCCCGCGGTCTATAGTGAAGGATTAGGGAGCAAAAAAGGATTTGGGAGGCCAAATTCTTGGCATGAATTCTGCATGTACCGGTAGTTGTTTTTCAATATCTAATAGTAATGCCAGTGATTCATGATCAACAAAACCTGATGAATCAAAGGCTGCTGTGCACGCCAATCATATACATGTAAATGTGTACTGCCTACCTGATTATAATGTGTTGTCAATTTTTGTCATATATTCTGAACAATTTTCCATGAATTATAAGACCACCGAAGCCTTTAAAACGAAGTAACAAACATGATTTCATCACTTAAAGGACAAGTACACTAAAAAAAAAACTTACTTTTAATAGAAGCAGAAAAATCAGACAAACCAAACAAAAAAAAGTTTGAGCAAAATCAGATAACTAATTAGCCTTTTGACAAGGCCTCGTGACTCTAAGCGGCTGAGATGAGTCTAGATACCCGGAGTGAACGCGCGACTGAGTGACGGAACGTCACAAAGCCTTTTGGAAAGTGGGTTTCACTGCTCCGCATGAATTATTCATAGATACATATTAGCATGCCAATACGCCTACTTTGGATTTATTGACCAATCAGAACGGCGATCTCCCAGTTGGCTTCGTTCGTGATTCGTTCCATGTAGAGGTCAGTGGTCTTAGCACGTACGTAATAGTTCATAGCATGTAGGTCCATGTTCGCACTACGTAGAGTTTACTGTGTGTGTGTGTGTGTGATGGATATGCTGACGTCGTGCGAGGATACGTTCGCTGATTGAACGCTCCATTTTCTGGAGCGAATTCCAGTCGGAAACAAGGGTTAACATAAGAAATCCAAATCAGATTGATAAAGGCCACTAGGATGGGCTCCTCGCTCTCGCGTTCACTTGGGTGTTCGCGATTAGTCTCGTTTTAGTCGCTCGGCGTCTATCAGACAAGTGGCCTTGTTTAAAGGCTAATAACTAATAAGAAAGTTATGATTTTTTGAAAAAATATGTAAACTATAGAACAATGAGAATCACAACACAAATTGCCAATATGGTTATCAGTTTGTGACGTCATGTCCTCACTATTTATCAATTGCTTTATATAGTTTAATCCCATTAATTTCCCTTTTTATCCCCCAAAACTTGATTTCCCCATGCCTTTGCCCAGGTTTATGATTTGTATCATATTGCGTGCATGACATTTCACAAAATCTTTTATGAACGTTAAAGAATCGATACTATTTTCTGAATATTGCATACCGTATTTGCCGGCGATAAGGCCGCAGCGCCGTATAGGCCGCACCCCCGATTTTGACATTTATGAAAGAAAAAAAAAAAAAAAACTTTTTGTCGAAGTCGGGATTTGATCTCTTGCGTATAAATGTTGATTCGACTAAAATCACCGCCTTAGACCGCTCGGCCATCCCGCACTGATGCTAGCTTATGTAGTTTTTTGTATACATGGCACGAACAGATCAAGATCTATCGGCAGATGTTGTTTTTTGAAGTTTATTTTCGTCTTCATGTCAATAATGCAAGATAAAATTGTCGGTAAGATGTGTGGAAATGTATAGTTATTGTACCGTTCGTAGATCTAGTCCCATATGTGCAAATTCGTGCTGGTTTTGACTTACTTTAAAAAAAAAAATTTACTCTTCCAAAAATACTGCGGCCTTTACGGTATTCATAATTATTGATTTGTATATCAATAGTTTATCAAAATTAAAAAATTTCATGATTTAACTTGAAAAAGTTACTCTATATTTAATAGTGCATCCACACAAAAACACATTACTACAGTGTATCAATCTAACTTGGATGCTGGTGTGATAAAAATATGATTCAAAGGGAGAAAATAAGAAATTTATATTATCAATATAAAGAAAATAATTAGTGGATAGTGAGGACCTGACGTCACAGACTCATGAGTGAGTTGCCAATTTGTCTAGTGATTTTCAAAGTTTTTCATGTCATTAAAAATTCATAACTTTCTTATTAGTAGGGTGTCTGATCGCGCACTCGATGTTGTGTGCTAAAATCTTTCCCATAAAGATTGCACGCATCCCTATGTGGTCTACGTGCATTGCGCGACCAAGCACAATTGGTCAATGATTTTATGAAAAATTTGAAATTCAAACCTTTATAACAAATGATCCTGAAGGTGAAACTCAATAAATGTGGTGTCATATGAAAGAGCAGGTTTTTCTCCATATTCCCCATAGGGGGAATTCTAAAAATATCTTGCTCAAAACAGCGATTTAAACATCATTTCCATGGTAACTCGGAGATTTACCAATTTCACGAACTGCTCCCCCGAGGGATAAGTTGGGCCAGCTGTAAAGAATATATCCATGCACTTATTTTTTCTCTAGTCCCAAGGGATCATTTGGCACAACAGTTTAAAAATACCCTTGTTCCACGCTTTGCATATCGTGCTGTGCATTAGCTGTGCAGCTTTTGAGCAGAAATTATAACTCTGCGTGAACCACTTTTCTGTCCATTCTGACCAAAATGCTATGAATATTGCAGTTTTTGAGGGGCTGTATCTTTTGATAGAAACATCGGTGAGTCTTGAAATTTGAAAGGTATTATTCTGATTAAATTTTTATTCCAATATCCAACAAAAATGGTGAAAAACGATCCCAAATTGAATCTTTTTTTGATTGGTGTGTCTGATTTTTCTGCTTCTATTAAAAGTAAGTTATTTTTGGAGTGGACAAGTGCATACCGATGGTGGGTTGCGGGCGGGCCTGTGTGAAGTTATCTACCGTCGTGAGGATCTG
Source organism: Strongylocentrotus droebachiensis (assembly GCA_035222895.1). Taxonomy (NCBI): domain Eukaryota; kingdom Metazoa; phylum Echinodermata; class Echinoidea; order Camarodonta; family Strongylocentrotidae; genus Strongylocentrotus; species Strongylocentrotus droebachiensis. Next base: position 264,012 of record JAVYIG010000968.1, read on the forward strand.
AGACATTATGGTAGATAACTTCACACATGTACGCGCCCACCCGCAACCCACCATTAGTATGCACTTGTATTGTGTAGCGGTTTGCCGTGAAACCTGTGAAAAAGTGTATACTAATATCATTGTTTCCCGAAAAATACTTCAAAAATAACAAGAAAATTGACACGAAACAGGTAATAAACATGAACAATTTTAACTCATGATCTTCATTTGGACATTTAATGAAATTAGATCTTATTTACTTCATTTTGGGTATATTTTGGGTATGTTTTAGTAGGGTATCTCCACGCCAGAGTTACGGGTCAAATTTTGGATAGGTTTCTGAACAAGCATCCGAAATTCAAATGAATTTACAGGACTAAGACATTGACAATACATTTATGGTACTCCAACCGTGAAAACGTACCCTCTTGCTGCCTGTAAACTTTTTATAAGTTTCTTGATTTTCCAGATCTCGACATTCCTGTCGGCCGCCGTCTCCTCTTGTCCAGACATCTTTCTCTCTTCCTCCTCTTGTTCACCAATTCAACTCAGTTCCACTGGCACTGCTTAAAAATAACTTTTATTTTCGCTGTTACTGTTAATGCTGATCTAGATTATTAAATTTTGTGATATTAATGCCAATCTATTGTTCCAGTAATGTGGACACGTTGAGTTCGATAGAGTACAATTCTGACTGCAGCTGCAGGCATGTAGACTCGATTCAGAAAAAGCCGGTAATACACAGTGCAATGAAAGAATGAATGAAATCTCAATGGCCGCAACACGCCGTAAACGACGGCGTGTAATTATGTTCATGAAAAATGTTTTATCCGTAGAAATTCCTTTTTTCCAAAAATTTCCACAATCAAACCTTGTGGAAGTCTACGCTGATTAAGTCACATCAGGTCTGTTCCTAAGGATTTCACAGGGAGAAACGAGAGAATAAAAGAATCGTCATTTCACAATATGCTGGAAACCACGTCCTGATCAGTATTTCGCCCATGTGATGAAAGTTCGCAGTTTCTAAATGAGCTACCGACCCACAAGGTCAACCGGAAGTACGTGTGCAGGTCACAACGATTAATAAAAGAGGGGAGTCAATATATTGGAAACAACCATTCTCGCCATTTAAAAAAAAATGTTAACCTTTTTTACAATAAAAGTATTATGAAATACGTTAATAAAATATAAAAAATTCGCATATGTCCCAACAAGAGAGAAACAGTTTACAATAATATCTTTGTTTAAACATTGTAACCCCTATAACTTCAGGGAGTCATCTGTTACCCTCTATTTCACCTTTCTTTCATCGTAATAAGGGTACATGTTTCCTACTAGAAACCTCACATATAATGTAAACATTTTTATATCGTGCTAATTTTTAGGGGAAACATGAAAAAAGAATGTAATCCTTTTTTCATGTTTATCATTTTCTTTTGTCTAGTGATTTGCGCACTAAGAAGTACATGTACGTACTTTGGCGTGTTTCATACGTTTTGAAATGAGTATTCATCTATTTTAGTCGAATATACTCATAGACGTCATTAGCGCATCCCACTCGCTACCAAAGCGCGCGCTCCTGATCAAAATTTAAAGTTCTAACACACAGTCTTTTATCCTCCAAAAATTAGACAAAGAATAGCCTATATGTATAAACATTTTAATAAAATTTGCAATGAGCATGAACGACAGTTTTATCATACCAAAATTAATAAAAATGTAATGGCGTAAACAATCTAATTATATTTTTCAATTCGACATTGAAATTCAAAATCATTTTGTTCAACATTCAGAGACGTCTACTTCACATAGCCTACGCTACTGGATAATAGCATTATTCGAACACTATGTGCAAGCTAAATATGTATATATATATATTGGGGTGTCAGTTTACTGGGATCTCAAACGTGGGGGGGGGGGGAGGTTGTAAGAGGGGTTTAATCAATGATTTTTTTTTTTGGTTCTAGTCCTCCCTGTACGTGACGGATACGCTGGATACAGGGGCGGATCTAGCTTTTTGCTAAGGGGGGGGGGGGGGTTGACCAAAAAAATGACGATGCAGAGCATCGTCCACGAGCCGCAAAGCGGCGAGCCGATTTTTTTGGGGGGTGTTTATTTGAACCCCGTAAGTGATGTTTTCCTGGCATCTATTAACACAATGGAGACCATAAAAAGCAGTGCATGATAACGTCTTTTTTAAATCAAGTAACAGTTTAATACACAGTTATATCCAGAGTTATCATGTGTTTGGTTAAGTTACCAAATGAGTTGAATATCTTCTTACAATATTTGCACTTGAAAGGGTCCAGCGTGCGTTCTTTTTTCTTTCTTTTTTTCTATTTTTTCTTCCTTTTTTTTCCATTTTTTTTTTTTTTTTTTTTTTTGGGGGGGGGGGGCGCCCAAGTGGGGGGGGGGTTTAAACCCCCTAAACCCCCCCCCCCCGTAGATCCGCGCCTGCGGATAGTATAGACCATGGGGCGGCGATTCTTTTCATGACCGGGGGGGGGGGGACAAAGTCCAGGCGGGGGTCAAGGGCGGAGCCCCATCATAGAAGCTCAGGTTTTAAGCATTTAATTACGGTCAGATCAGCATCCACGGGCCGCCTCAGAGTAGGGCGCTTGGTGGGGTCTAGGGGCAGAGCCCCCGGAAGCTCAGGCGTTTTAGGCATTTAATTACGGTCAGATGAGCAACCAGGGGCTCGCCTTAGGGCCCCTGGTGGGGTCCAGGGGGCAGAGCCCCCAAGCCCCCCCCCCCCATCAGTATGCATGTTCGAGGGAGCATAGTGAATGACAGGGGTGAAGGTGAAGAAAGTGACCACCCCCTCACAGGTTTTTGAAGTTTTCTTGTATTACAAAATTACATTCCTTAGCGAAACTATAGTATAAAAACAAGAAATGTACTTTTTTCACACTTCACTTTTCTCGGTATTTACTTGTAGATTTTGAAGGATATTATGCGAGGTATAGCGTAGCTACCAAGATGTTTGCATTTTTATTTGTCTAAACGCTGCACTATTGGGCCCTTTAGAGCATAAAAGTGTGTTGCAGTCCGTGTAGTCAGTATTTGCTATACATTTTTGTGTGCACTTTTTCAAAATTGAGGGGGGAGGATTCCTCCCTAAAAAGAATTATGGGGGGGGGGACGTGTCCCCCCCCCCCGTCCCCCCGGGATCGCCGCCCCTGGTATGGACCGAAGAAAAGATCAGTCTATTTCTTTCGGAGATTACTTCTACGTCTAGGGTAGGTGCAGGGAATAGGAGACCCTTAAGCACATTTACATAATTTACATAAACATGAAAAATGTTACACATACAGAAAGTTTTGTATTCTCTTCAGTAACTTCTTCTCTTTATTTGGTAACAAAATTGTGGGCATAATGTAACTGATTAATAAGATAACAATGATTAATGACGTCAGCACCAAAGGTCACTCATTATCATGTACAAGTTAAGGCCTTTTGTTCCACTTAGTATTTTATTCATTATTTACAATTCTTTCATTCATTCACGTATTTCTTACTGTAACATTGTATGGGCCATTAATAGATTAAATACTGATGGTATCTTGAGATTGCAAAAGAGAGCCATGAGACTTTGTTGTGGCTCTGGGTACTTTGATAACACTGACCCATTATTTTGCATATTGAGAACTTTGAAAGTTACTGATATTCATCTTATACAAATTGCAGTGTTCATGTACCGACTTAATAAAAAAAGAACTGCCTTTATCATTTTGTAACGATTTTACTCGAAATAGAGACATTCACAACTACCCAACCAGACATTCCTCTGATTTCCATTTGTTTACGCCATGGAGCGCCCTAGCCCAAAGATGTAGGTCCTGACATTTGGAACGCTTTGCCTCCTGAAATACGAGCTTGTAAAACCATTACTGTTATTTAAAAAGAAAATGAAGGAGTTATTTCTCTTAAAATATAATTGTTAACTTTTGAGGTACATTTTGTATAATGCTAGTTATGTCAATAAGAGGTAATGTGTATTTTCTTGTTTTTGCTTGTTATTCAAATACGTTAAGGGGCATGTTTTTGGTATTTTGTTTTATTTTTTTGTAACGAATGTCTTATTTTAAGCCGTGTTCTATTTTTACCTATCAGGGACGTTGCGCTTCAAATTTTGTTTGCTTATGCATTGTTCCTGCTATTATATATTAATGTAACCTACTGTATTTATTATCTGTAAACAGTTATTTTATATGGTGAATAAATAAAACAAACAAACAAACAAACCTACATGTGCAGGAATTAAGGGACAGTAACAAATCAAGACATTTCAAATACAATTTGAATGAAAATGGGATTGTTATTGTTAGTTCAAACACTTTTTGAAAGAGATATATGCAGCCAATGAACTTACTGTAATTTTGAAACGATTTTAAAACAATGTGGCCCAAAATATTTCTGTACATGGACAATTAACAAACCAGCATCGGGTCATTGACTGTCCTCGGCATACTCGACATTCACAACAAACGACCCCCATCTCTCTCTCTCTCTCTCTTCAAACTTCTCTCCTTCTTTTTTTTCTTTTAACCTTCCCTTTTCTCTTCTAGCATGTACTTGTATGATTATTGTTGTCTCGCCGAAATCTGACTCTTTTAATTTTCATTAATGTATTACATGTAATTAGGAATAATATGTTTATTTAATTATGATCATTCCATTCCCTGCGCGCTGTCTCTCTCTCTCTCTCTCTCTTTCTCTCTCTTCCTTTCTCTCTTTGTACCTCCCCTTTTCTCCAAACCCACCCCCCTCTCTCTCTCTCTACTCCATTCGCTTCATCACTCTCACTTTCATGAGCCAACCTTCCCCTGCATGCTCTATTTTCTGCTAGCTAGTACATCCTTTCACGTAATGTACATATTAAACGACACAATATAATTCTGTACCATTCAGTACAATGGTCTGAAAAGTCAGACTATTACTTACTGGCTCTATATAGCTCTTAAGTCAATTCGACAACTAATAGTCGGTATTTTCCTAATTAAAGACATTTTCAAGGGAAAATTCTAGGGAAGTTCTAAATTAGTATATTGAAATGCCGTTGAAATTTAACCTTTTCATTTTTTGGGCCTGCAAATGGGACATAGTACCTTTAAGAGCCACCCCTAAATATCTGCATACACCACAGCATTCAGTGAAAATTGTGTTTTTATATCAGAGCAAAATTTTACGATCAAAATTGGTTACCTTGGTCAATTTTGCCAATTTTCTCAGAGAAAGAGCACATTGTAGTCTTCGAAATGAATTGGATATATGCAGTAATGTTGTTAAAGGCCACAAATGGCGCTATTGCACTATTGGAGCCAACACGGACAGACAGTGATGGGTTCAAGCTTTGTGGTCTCCAATTCCCTGCACCTACCCTATATAGTTATCTCCAAATAATCTTTTTCCTGTATATTGTGTAAATTTGTGTTGGGTGAGATTGGACTCACAAAAAAAGTCAAAATATGTATTTAAAAAAAAAAAGACCCCCAACCAGACGGTCTGAGACGGATATTCCTATCTAGCTAGATATCGGCCTTGAGCCTTGAGCTTAGATGAACAATATTATGTACACTAATTAGCGGATTATTGTGTAAAGAAGGAAGGGTTCAAATCAAAACGTTACCGTTGCATAGGTTAAAACGGAAAACCAAGGTTCTTGAGAATGGCCTAGTTTGACTTACACACCGGACTTAGGGGGTGCGTTCAAAGGGAGGGAACCCCTTGCATACGTATACGCATACCCTAAATAACACTGAGTGGGGGCCGGGAGGGGTGGACACATGTGCCTCCCCCACACTTTTTCAGGTACCTTCTAAAGTGCCACTTTTTACATGGGTAAAGTGTCCTCTTACCACCTCTGATAAGTGCCACTTCACCTATGATAATTCCCCCTATTCAATCTGCTAATTTTTATTTGACACATACCCCCCCCCTTTTTTTAAAATAAATGCCCCTTTTCTTTTTTAATAAGGAGTTAAGAACCACTTCCCCTTTTCATAAATGCCCCTTCTTTACTCCTCTGATAGATGCCTCTATCAAAATATCATAGGTGCCCCTTTTCATTTAACAAGTGCGCATTTTTCTTTGTAATAAGTGCCCCTTTCAATTCTCACAAGTGCCCCTTTTCATCTCAGGTTAGTGGCCTTTTGCATGTACTTGAAGGGCCTCTTAACATCTCTGATAAGTGCCCCTTCACCTCACGTAATTTTTCACATTTTGGGGGCAACTAATATTGTGTTATTTGTGTAATCATTGTTCATATATAATTTATGTGAACATTATTATTTGAATATTATGGATAGATCTATATTAACAACATTATTCACATATATAATGGATATAGTGATTATTTATAAATAATCATACACTTTTTATTGCATCGTATATAAATAATTGGTAAATAATGATTTACAATTTTATAAATAATTGGTGTATATAATAAGTCTACTAACGGCGTCTCATAGATTCCGGCCAGGATCAACGTGTTACGTTACGTTTGCATCTATAGGCTAGGCCAGGCGCATATCGCGCGCCGATAGAGCAGGGCAAATCGTATTGGCTCACACTGTAGAGCTAGATGTCTCATCGCAGTAATCTAACACTACTACTGAGGCTCAGCAGGGAAAATGGAGTATTTCAAAAAAATAGCTACAGGATCTTCCCGGCATTGTAAACCTATCGACCAGAAGTATTCTTATGGCACCGCAGGATTTCGTTGCCGGTAAATATCTCTGTTCTGTTACTGTTCAGATATGCGTATAGACTCGGCCTCGGAGCACACAGTCTTGGTGTGAATATTTGTGTATAGATCTAGGTCTAATAATACCTGCCTCACACCAAGTATGCAGTGCTACAGGTCAATACGCATTAGCATTGACTCTCTATCTATGCTGCTTTGCTGGAGTGGCCTATATAGAGTTGACTCCAGGAAGCGTCGGAGCTTCAGCGGCTGCATTGGAAAACATTCAAACAGCGGGTTGGGCGGCATTTATCTCAAAATATGGAAAAGCCAAAGGGAATTAATAGACCTCTATTTACAATTTTGACTTACTAATACTAGAATCATTCTAAGGTTGCTCGACTCCTCTGGGTATCTCCCTGGCCACTAACTCCGGGAAGCTCCAACACGGTGTTGGAGCTTCCCGGAGTTACCTGGCCACTTGAAATTATAATTTGAAGTAGTCTTCGATGGGAAAAAGGGGGTGATTCGTCATCCTACCCCGACGATTCTTCCATGTATCAACGATTCAACATGGCGAGGAGAAAGTACGCATGCGCGGTAGTGCGTACTTCTATTTTCTTCAAATTATAATTTCAAGTGGCTAGTGGCTAGCGAGATGCCCAGAGGAGTCGAGCAACCTAGTAAGTCAAAATTGTAATTACTCTCTTTGCATATTTTGAGATAATGTCGTCCAACCCGCTGTTTGAATGTTTTCCTATGCAGCCGCTGAAGCGGCGTCGGAGCTTCCTGGAGTTAGCCTAGAGTAGGCTACGGTAGACCAAAAATATCTGTCTCTTTCGTTCGTTAACTCATCCACAGTCAATGTAACAACTTCTGCCTCACTACAAGAGGGGTAGGCCTAGCCCTAGCGCTAGACAGAAATAACCGTCTGGTATCGTATGGGTCATTCTTTGATAAAACTGACATTTGTTGACATTCCCCATACCCAGACGGAATCCCAGACGGCTCGCACAGGGGGAAGAGATTGAGCTGATTCTGGACCACTTTCTACAAAAACTTTCTCCAAAACTTTCTCCCCCGATTTTCTTTATTTAGATGAGATCTATCATCTAGATCTAATTTTCTGAATTATAAATCAGATAGAAAAAAAAAAAGGATATTTTTATCCTATGTACAGTTATCAAAGTTTTTATGACTTATTTCCAAACGCGAAATTTACGGACTTACTTACGTGTATAAGCTGGAAGACACATGTAGACAACACAACAGTCAAAACTAGCTGGAGAAGGAGTTACTGTTACTTGCACAATGAACACTTTTTATGCCTCCGTTACGAAGTAGCCGGAGGCATAATGTTTTCGGGTTGTCCGTCCGTCCGTACGTAGTACCGTCCGTCCGTACGTCCCGTTCTCGTGATCGCGTTATCTGAAGAACCAATTGATGGATTCCTGCCAAACTTTGGTCATGTATGTATCTTGCAGAGCCGATGAACTGATTAGATTTTGGGGTCACGAGGTCAAAGGTCAAAGGTCACAGGGCTCATTATGTATGCAAAAACAGCTCGTGATCGCGTTATCTGAAGAACCCATTGATGGATTCCTGCCAAACTTTGGTCATGTATGTATCTTGCAGAGCCGATGAACTGATTAGATTTTGGGGTCACGAGGTTAAAGGTCACAGGGCTCATTATGTATGCAAAAACAGCTAGTGATCGCGTTATCTCAAGAACCGATTGATGGATTCCTGCCAAACTTTGGTCATGTATGTATCTTGCAGAGCCGATGAACTGATTAGATTTTGGGGTCACGAGGTCAAAGGTCACAGGGCTCATTATGTATGCAAAAACAGCTTGTGATCGCGTTATCTCAAGATCCGATTGATGGATTCCTGCCAAACTTAGATCATGTATGTTACTTGTAAAGCCGATGAACTGATTAGATTTTGGGGTCATGAGGTCAAGGTCAAAGGTCATACGGCTCATTATGTATGCAAAAATAGCTTTTGATCGCATTATCATTAGAACAGATTGATGGATTTCTGCCAAACTTAGATCATGTATGTATCTTGCAGAGCCAATGAACTGAGTAGATTCTTGGGTCATGAGGTCAAAGATCAAAGGGTCATATATGTATATGAGAAATTGCTTGTAATCACGATATTCTGAGAACCTGTTAATGGATTACAATTGAACTTGAATTTGAAAAATTTCTTCTGTTTTGGTTTGTAAAATTGCTCTATGACGGAGGCATCATTTCGACTGCGCGCAGTCGAATTCCATCTAGTTACTACTCAAGTCTAAAACCATTTGGGACCTCTTTTTTGGAGGCTCACACAATGCAGCATGGCACACTCGTCACAGCACTACACAATAGTACGAAAATACTCTACCCAGAGGACTGTACTTGCACTGGAAGAAGAAGAAGAAGAAGAAATGAGTTATCCAATTTTATCTCGTGCATTCAAACTGATAATCTATGACATGATATATTTCCGGGTCAACCTACCAAAACCAAGGAGTCATGAAAATGTCACGCATAGCTGATCTTTGAACTTGGCATCTCTGCCAATATTAAACAAGTGCTCTGATTGGCCATTGACTGACCTAAAGGTTTATAATTATTGCAGCATGAGCTAAATCTAGGATTTTGTTTCAGAATCTGAGACAAAAACTATTTCTGCATTATTCTACAGGGCATTGCGGCACTGCACATGCGGTGCCTTTATGATGAACATTACTTGTCCCACAGACTCCCACTCTGCCTTGCGACATGTTTTCAGAGCAATAAATACAGTGTAACACATTACAGTGTTACACTGGAAGAAAACAAAAACAATGGCAGGTGGCCTCCAAGCATGACCCTCTTTTTAATGTTAATTTTATTCATTTTTGTCTTCATTTCAGGGCTAATCTGCTAGATTCTGTGATGTATAGGATGGGAATTCTTGCGGCACTTCGGTCAAAACAGACAAAAGGTATGCTGCTACATTCTTACAGTCAGCACGTAGAACTTTAGCTTACATTTAGCACATGCGCAAATCGTTCATCTGATCTTGGCAAATCACAGCCTCATTTTACTAAATTGGCACCGACAAGGGCCCTTCTAAGTTCTTATTGGCTATCGCTGTTTTCCATTAACTCAATGCTATAAGATATTTCTACGACGAGCAAGCTTGGATTTTCTTTTTTTTTTATACCAACATTTCAGTCAAACCCTCTATTTGTTATGATTTTTTCACTTAAGTATTTCACATAATTTTAATTATTACGTAACTATTTTGTAAGTTTGAACACTTCTCATTTTCGTCATATTTAAGGTACAAACTGGAAATTTATTCTGAGATGTTAGTTGATTTTTCTATTTTATGCGTCAGTTATGTGTGAAGTGCGTCACCTGTTTAAAGCAGGACAAAATCTCTGTGGTTTGACGTAATATTACGTATTGACTTTGCCATTGAACTTAAGTTGCGCTTAGGTTAAGAAGGCCCTCTCTCCCTTAAATTTGAAGCCACTCGAGCGGATCGGCCAATGAGAGAGAGCGTGTAAACTCACTGTACAGCGCTCAATGCGCAAAGTTCTTCATGGTCAGTTCCATGACATGGGTGATTCCATCAATAATGTTACATATCAGTATCCCTGTTTGATATGACATTGTTCCTTTTATCACTTTCGCTGGAAAGTGCAGGAAAGTGCTGAAAAGTATAAAGAGTCAAGACTAATTTTCAACGGAACTGATTATCCACATAGGCTTTTCAGCTTCAATTGTGTGCTAGCCTAACTAAGCAACATGTGCTGTGGTTCAACTTACACAATCTATGTTACTGTACATTAACTGCTCTGAGCAATAAATTACAAGGACACCCTCTGATGAAAGCAAATAAATTACATTTCAAAATATTGTGATACAATGTAAGAGGGAGATAAATAGATCATAAATAGAGAGATAAAAAGTCAGTGAGAGAATTCATGTTATTTGCCTTCGCTCCTAATCATTACAAGCCAGAGCAAATAACACTGAGTTCCTATAGGAAATATATTTATTCAGATAGTCATATCTCAGCCAATGCTTAAAGGTAATACAAAGTTTTGGGAAATTTTGAAAATTGGGTGGATAGTGAATCTTTACAATTTTGATATATTTTGATGCCCCTGTGGATGTATTATGAGCACTAAAAAAATTAGCCCCTAAAACACTTCTGCTTTCGAGAAAAATTGAATATAAAAATTTACCGGTGCTCCCGGTAAATTTTGATAAATTTCATATAGCGCCTACGGCCGTACAATGGTAGCTGCGACCATGAAAATCTCAGAATATGTAGTTAGGATACATAATTTCAAAACGGGAAGAGCTAATCGGTCGATTTTAGTCAAGAAACATTGTTTCATCGCTAAATTAATATCTTGACCTTGAGAGGGAGCTATACAACATAAAGAGTTTATTATTTTATAATTTCATAACTTTAGACTCGATTTCAACCGCGACAGCGATCAATGTATATTGTAGGAACGCACATGCTTCCAATATGTTAATTTGAACCAAATTCATGACCCCACACCAAAACTTTGTAATACCTTTAACATATTCAATTGGTTTTTGACATTTTGGACATTATTTTGATGCTCTTTTGGAAAATAAAGAAAAATGTGGAAATTCTAAAAATAGATTTTTGATGACGTCACACTTCATCACTCTATATATATACTGTAGATAGAAAGAAAGAAAGGCAAGTGGGGCAGACTTAGTAATCAGAATACATCAGATTGTAGTATGAGGCTGTGGGTAGACCAAGCAGAAACGTAATATTTTGTAAATGGCTTGAAATGGTACATGAATTAACAAAAATAAACAATATTTGTTAAAAAAGGCACTTAAAGAGCCGTCCAACCCTGAGCCCTTTTATTATAAATGTGATAGGTATTGATAGTTAATTTGCCTTTCCTCTTTATACCAGCCACTGTTGGTGTGATGATAACCGCTTCCCACAACCCAGAGGAGGATAATGGTGTGAAGCTAGTAGAGCCTATGGGAGAGATGCTGGTACCAGACTGGGAAGGTTATGCTTCTCAGATGGCAAATTCTAGGTAAGTTACATAGTACTGGTACACTAGTGGGGCGTTGCAAGAAATTTGCAATCAATTGCAAATCCCCAAAATCAATCTTGCGATTAATTGCAAATTTGCAATTAATCGCAAATCAACTTTCTTCCAACACTGTATTAGTAAGAGAGAGAGAGAGAGAGAGAGAGAGAGAGAGAGAGAGAGAGAGAGAGAGAGAGAGGGGGGGGGGGGGATAATAGCTAGGTCTAGTGAACTTAATTTAATTGTTATAACTTTAATCCTAACAAAATTCTAGGAAATTAAGGAGACTAGTGGGGCATCGCAAGAAAGTTGAGTTGCAATCGATTGCAAATATCAGTTGAAAATTGTGCAACTTGCAATCAATTGCAACTTTCTTGCAACGCCCATAGGACTCAGAAGTATTTTCTCTGTATTAATTTGTTTTGTTTTTAAGTAAGAGCTGCAGTTCCAATTTCATTAAAAGCCAGGGTACCCTCAATTTTTCTTTAATATTTCCTGCATCATGTCAATCCGACATAGATGTGCTTTTCACACTGGTAAAATTGTGCTTAGCCAAGGACTATATGTGGGGCTTTCTGTTCAGACACTAATTTACCAAAGTGGGCTAGTCCCACCTCTAATACGGGGTTAACTAACTCTGCAACTTTGGTGCTAAGCAAATGAATGAGAACAGAAACAAAAAATGGTCTAATACTACGCAATGGAGCGACCAGAGGCGTTGCAAGAAACCGTCTGTCCAATAAGAAATATGCATTTCCTGCGAAAGGTCATGTCAAGCACGCGCTTATTGTATATTATATATCTCGTTTTGTTTAGTAGAGTGGCTCCATCAGTAGTTAAATACTGATTTCCATGGAGGCCCTTCAACATAAATACAACATTTACAAACATATTGATGTAAACAATACAAATCGAGACAAACTAAATTTGTGTACATACTACATACTTTCAAGGTTTGAGGGGAAATACTCCATTCAACAACATGCAATCATGCAATGGGCTCCCCTTTTCTTCAAAAGTAGCAAACCTGGACATGCAAACTGAAAGCACTTAATGTACAAGTTTCAATGGTAATAAACCAAGTCCATATATCTTTTCTTCATAACTTTTTAAATTCATGTTTTTGTAGTGTTGCAATCATTCAGTGTTGATTGTATGATTCTTTGGAAATGTCACTTGTCATATTTACCAGAAGTGAAAAATGAATACATGTACTATCTGTAAGATTTCTTGAATTTGTTTCTATCTTTTTCTGTAATATGATTGCAGCGATGAGGACCTTGAGTGTACAGTGAAGACAGTGGTAAAAGAAGCACAGGTTGACATCTTAGCACCTGCTAATGTCTTTATAGCCAGAGATACAAGGTAAGCAGTGCATGCCCACTGTGCTTTGAAATAAACGGTCATGAGAAATATAAAATTGCATAGAATTGTTTTGTACAGTCAAACCTGCTTTAGTGACCACCTGTCTATAAGACCACCTGTCTACAAAGGCCACATTTGTTGTTTCCCTTGAAAATGGTTTCTTATTTAAGCATGTACTAAAGGAACCTGTCTACAAAGACAACCTGTCTACAAAGGCCACTTTTTGTGTTTCCCTTGGGTGGTCGCTATAGACAGGTTTGACTGTACATGTAATTTGGGCTTACCGGTATGTTTGATGAATTTTCAATATGACTTGTATGAGTAGTTATGTTTCATGTAAGGTAGTGCTGTAACATCACGGATATCTCCAATTCCGTTTAACCGCCAGTCAAAACCGGACGGTTTTCGGTTAAACGATTAATAAAAAAAATTTAAAAAAAAAAAAAAAAAAAAAAAAAAAAAAAAAAAAAAAAAAAAAAATCGTTTTTTTTTTTTTATTTTTTTTTAACCCAGCAAGCCAGGTCCGTGTGAAAAAGCGGGAAGGACTTTCATTTAACTGCGAGGTGCATTTGAAGGGGCCGATTTGTGCTTGTTAACTTGTCACAAATAATAGTAACAATGTCGTTTTTAGAAGAATGTGTAAGATCATTAAAGTAAATCAAAAACAGTAGAGGACCTAGGATAGAACCTTGTGGTATGCCATGTGTAAAAGTTGGATGAATTATTATTATAAACTTCATATTGAGATCTATTACAAAGATTACTTTCAAACCAAGATGACAGACAAGTGTTGTTCTAGTTTCGGAGTAGTGAGTCAACATACAGATTACTGAGCTGGGAGACATTGCCAGGCATAGTGCCAGGTGGAGGGGCATAAATCGAAACTTTAAAAAAAAAAAAAAAAAAAAATGAATTAAAAAAATAAAAAATAAAAAAAAAAAAAAAAAAAAAAAAAAAAAAAAAAAACGGGAAAACAAAACCGTCCAATTGAAAACGGAATCCGCCATGGGCGGTCGGATACCGGACGGTTAAACGTTTGGTTACAGCACTAATGTAAGGGATACTTGATGTGTGTTCATGTAAATGTATGTGTATTTCGACAACACAATTATCGAAAAATGAGATCACTTAGGGAAACAAGAAAGTGTCTCCATATCACTTTCATTTTGTCTACAGCCCACTAGACTGACAATATGGGTCTTTTGGAACTTCTGAACTATTTACAGGTTTACTAGACCGATAGCCCTAAAGACCAAAAGCCCACCAGTCTGACAAAGGTTCTGGACAATGTCAGTCTTGTGGGTCTTCAAGCCACTTTTCAGAAGGCTCACTAAGGCCAACAAAATCAAGAGCTTTTGAGAAATAAAAATTTCAAATAGCGCCTAAGGCCATTCCATGGTAGCTGCGACCATGAAAATCTCAGAATATGCAGTTCGGATACCAAATATAATTTCCAAACAGGAATAGCAAATCGGTCGATTGTAGTCAAGAAATATTGTTTTAAAGCTACAGTAATATCATTCTTGAGAGGGAGCTATGAAACATAAAGAGTTTATATTTACAATTTCATCACTTTAGACTCGATTTCAACGGCGACAACGATCATTGACTACCGGTATTGTAAAACTGATATGCTTCCAATACGTTCCTTTGAACCAAATTCATGACCCCATTCCAAAGCTTTGAAAATAAGCCGGGGTTTCTTCAGTTTTTATGCCTCCGTTACGAAGTAGCCGGAGGCATTATGTTTTCGGGTTGTCCGTCCGTCCGTACGTCTGTACGTCTGTACGTCCGTACGTCCCGTTCTCATGATCGCGTTATCTGAAGAACCGATTGATGGATTCCTGCCAAACTTAAATCATGTATGTTACTTGCAGAGCAGATGAACTGATTAGATTTTGGGGGTCATGAGGTCAAGGTCAAAGGTCATGCGGCTCATTATGTATGCAAAAATAGCTTGTGATCGCATTATCATTAGAACAGATTGATGGATTCCTGCCAAACTTAGATCATTTATGTATCTTGCAGAGCCAATGAATGGTTCATAAGATCAAAGGTCATGGGCTCATTATGTATGCAAAAATAGCTTGTGGACGCATTCTCATTAGAACTGACAGATGGATTACTATTTAACTCAGGAAATCTTGCAGAGCCAATGAACTGAGTAGATTTTAGGGTCATGAGGTCAAAGATCAAAGGGTCATATATGTATATGAGAAATTGCTTGTAATCACGATATTCTGAGAACATGTTAATGGATCACAATTGAACTTGAATTTGAAAAATTTCTTCCGTTTCGGTTTGTAAAATTGCTCTATGACGGAGGCATCATTTTCGACTGCGCGCAGTCGAATTCCATCTAGTTGATAATTGTTTTTCAAAGTAAAGTTTTCAGAACAAAATCAAACTTTGAGATGGTGTAAGAGTGTTGCTTGCCCGCTCTCGATCTCCATTCTGCACGCTGGCTGGCTCCTGTGCCAGCTTGGCCCTCCAACTTCTGATTATTATTGTTTAATTTTTATGAGTATCACATTTCTTGATTTTAAACGAATACACTATTTTTTGTTGTTGACTTCCTAGTTACTATATATCATCACCTCCAGCTTTGCTATCAGATTAAAAGATATGTGAACACCATGAGGCCTTCATTTTTTCCTTACATTTTGATAGTCCTATTTGATGTGAGTCATCCCACTTGTTGGTTCAAGGCCATGAAGGCTGTGCATAAAACAAATTGGCTTTGTCTTGTGTCTCGCAGAAAGCTATGTGTCTATACACCAAGTCCTGATCATTGCTCAGTGATTATTACAGTGTGCCTGTATGGAAAATGTTGAAATAGACAATTACAGGGGATGAAGAAGAAAATAATTCCAGAAAGCTGTTGTTTAAGGTTTATTGTATACCAGGTTAAGTGCAGAACTGGTCAGAAATGGCATTTAACACTGTTAACTTGAAGTCTAACACTTGTGTACTCTGATGAATTATATGATAAAACTAAATAGAAGTTTGTGCACACAAAGACTTTCATTTATCCTCAAATGAAATGCAATTAACATTGTGGGAAATTGTAACTGTTCAATGAAACGTTTCACAAAGTGTGTGGCTGCCTGTAAAGATTACTTTTTGATACTTGTCTACACATATTAGATTGTCTATAATGATATGTATGTATGTATCTTTTCTTTATGTTTGACTTGTCCAGACCCAGCAGTGTAGTTCTTGCTCAGTCTCTAAAGGATGGGGTCACTGCCATGGAAGGTCAACTTACAGATTATGGTAAGCTTTAACTTATCGGTGCAAAAATAGTATATCAATAATAAGGGAACTCACAAATACGCAGAGAAATGTAATTGGCTTGGATGAGTCAATCTCAACACTACAGGATTCTTGTGGCAGAATGGATCATGATGTGGTGCTGGTACCACCTTTAGAGGCTCCCAGGCAGGACTGGACTGGCCACTCTTACAATTCAACATGAGGTCTTGCATTGCAGCAGATAACAAAATTATTAACTTGCCATTTTCATTTTTTCTATGTCAAAATGCCATTCATTAAAATCAGGTACGGAACATTCCTAAACTCATTTTAAAAGGTGCTGTATTTTAAAGCCAAAACACTTTCTGCGCGTCTTGCAAACATTCATTGTTTATATGTTAAAAAAGATGACATTAAACTGTGTTTTATTGACTTTGTATGATTTAATGCTTGACATCCCAATGAAATTATTTAGAAGAATAGCAATCAAGGACAACCAAACAACGTTTTTTGGGGGCCTAATGGTTATTATTACTCAAACAGTATTGGGGAGATTAAAGCCAAATTTTGAGTATACATGGTGAATCTTTCATTTTGAGGAACCATTTGTAAAATTAATGTTATCATAGGTGGTGTAGTTTACTTGTTTTTCTGATTTCGCTAATTACTCTGAATTACAATTCTTTTTTACAAATCATATGGCAGATACTATTTATATTTATACATGTACTGTACAATTTGGTGATAATTATATGTTTTAATTTTTTTATAGAAATTTTATTTGATTGTTACCAGAACTCTAATTTACTGCAATATGGTAATGCAGGTAATAATAAATAATGATATTCCGCTTTCAGAGCTGCCAACCATTCCGTTTTTACCGGAATTATTCATTTTTTTCATCCAATTTACGTATTTATTTTATACAAAATACGTTTTTAAAATAATTTTTTTATTAAAAACAACTGCCCTAAAATGTTATTTTGATCACAAAGTCAATAGAAAACTAAGGTTAAAACATACTTGAAGAAGAAAATATTCGCACAAAGAATTAAATGCCGATAATTCCCAAATAACAACAAAATACCTACCGTAGATCTCCGTGTATAAACTCACCTGTGTAAAAGTCGCACCCCTATTTTTAGCAGATACCGTAGTACGTTAGAAAACTTAAATCTGAGGTTGGTATGGATAATCAATCAGTGCTTCATCAATGCAGTTAAAGTTGACTGTGCCTAGCAGTCTCTCAAGATATCGCAAGGCAACTACATCTAACTAGCAAGGTTCTTTACACCCAAGCTAGCAAAACCCTGGCGTACATGTGCCTATTTGAAGTGCCATTTTCTTTATTTCCTGATTATTTATTTGCAGGATTGCTTTCAACACCACAGCTTCATTTCATGGTAAGATGCTACAACACTAAGCAAGCCTATGGACAGCATACAGAGCAAGGTTATTACCAGAAACTGGCCCATGCATTCCACAGCCTTCACAAGCTGGTAAAATAGCTCTCTACATTGTCTTTTTTCTTCTTATATGAGCTTAAGGACATACTTGTATACTCATATGTACTCAAGGTGAATTTGAAACTGCCCAGTTATTCACAAACAATTTAACAAATCCACACACAGCAAGAAGTAGAAAGTCACTGGATATCATCCTATTTAGGATTTCTCAGAACATCAATGACTAGAGACTGGAGAGCTTTCAGATTGCTTCAGGAGGAATATTTATTCCCTTCCCACAGGTTGAACTTTGGAAGTCTTTGAGTGATATCTGCACTACTTCAGTAACCAAACATAGTACAGTCATTATGTTAAAACTTAGGCATGAGCTAATTGTAACATAAAGTTTTTCAACTGTCATAGTATGATTTTAAAAAACTCACAACATTTTAAAAGTTCTAAGGAATCCAAGTGGTTGAGAGTGTTAGAAAATGCCCCAAATCGTTTTTCCTATTTCCATAAGCTCAAACGGATCCAATTATACACATAGATTGGCCAATTCGGCTTAAGATGTGTTTTTTTTATAATTCTGGCCCACTGGTGTCTACTATAATTTTTGGAATCATCAAAATGAGAAATACCTGACTCTATCTCACTGAAAATCACATGCATTGCACGCAGAAACTAATGTATGGGACTACATACACAAGTGGCATAAATGTTTTGGTCCAAACACTTCAGCTACATGTACAGTGTGTATTTCTCATACCACAGTCCTGTCATGGTATTCTTTAACATAAAGAGAATGCGAAATTTAACAGATTATGTGTGAACTCACATTTACCAGAATTTGGCCTTCTCTTTGATTGCTATTAAACTGACAATGATGTCATATACTTTTCAGCAGTAAAGGCCCGGTCACACATAGGGCACACATGGGGGACGCACGGCCCGCGCATTGAAAATGTGCAAATTTTGCCAGTGCGTTGTTGTTACTTGTTTGTCGAATGCGTTGGACCAACGCTAGACCAACGCTATACATTCGTCGTCATTCGCTGTGTGTGTCAGGATTTTTTGAGCATGCTCAAAAATGTGTGCGGAGCTCGACGCATGAACGCCAAAAGGACGCCAGACATGCTAGACCAACGCTGGACATACGGCGAGCACAGGCCCTGTATACGCGCAGCGCGCTAGCAACACGCTATACATTCGTTGTCAGCTTGCTAGCTTCTCCCAAATCCTGACAAAAGTCAGGTTCACAACTTTTTCTGATTTTCAATGCGCCGGCCGTGTCTCGTCTATGTGTGACCGTAATGTTTTTTAATCACTAATTAATGTACATGTATTTTACCAAAACATTTTCCAGAATGATGCTGGAGGAGGAGACTACAGTAATCAGATTTTGCTGGATGGAGCTAATGGAGTTGGTGCTCTTAAAGTGATGCAATTTCTCAACCACCTGGAGACCTCTCTTCTTAACATCACTGTCTTTAATGATGGATCAAATGGAAAACTCAATGAGATGGTAAGGTGGAAGGATGCAAAATTGATGAAACGTTTGCAGTATTATATTTGTGAATTTGATTGTACCTCTGATAATGAATATAGATACAGAGCAACAATTTATTATTGAGAGATAAATACCAGTATTTGTTGAGATTTGTTTGCTTTCCTAGTTAATTGATCATTTTCCAAGCCACTTTATATTACGGACCATTGTTCTTGAAGTCATTTGTAAGGACATGTACAAAAATAACAAAGGAAAATTCTATAAAGGAGAATTTAAAAATTATGCCAACAATGGAGAAAAAAATAAAATATAATAGGAGTGAATAAGCTTAAAAAACTAAAGGATTGTCTCTTTTCCTTTCATTTCTGTGTGCTCTATACACTCTTCTTTATTGTCCTGTCCATTATGATGATTTCTAAACAGTGTGGAGCAGACTACGTGAAAATACAACAAAAACCATCTTCAGGTAAGCTCTTATAGGCACAATTAATATTCACTATCACCAGCACTCTATTGTCTTTCTCATTTTGATAAGATGTTCCTCAGTTTGTTGTATTTTGTGCTGGGTACATGATGTACTGAGCATAAATGTTTATAATAAATTTATGTTTTACACAATTATTGTGGTTGTCACAACATCATATGATGTGAAAGAAAAAGAAACATTGAATACATTTGTCTAGAATTGTTGTATATCTAAGTAAACTGTATTTTTTCATAAAGAACTTGGTATGACTAGGAAGTTGAGATTGATGTATTACATATACTGTGATGATTCAGATGAGTTCAAGGTGCTAAAAAGTGGTCTCAGAATATGATTAACTTTAGGAACTGTCAGCCTTCGGACTTGAGTAGAAGACCAGCCAAAGTAATTTTGGGTTAAATAGCTACAGTGTGTTATCCCTTAGTATGACCTTTTTAAAAAAATTATTAAGTGCATAAATCATTACTGTAAATCTCTGTGTATGAGACGCACCTGTGCTTTGATTTGTGCTTGTGAACTTGTCACAAATAATAGTAACAATGTCGTTTTTAAAACTAAAGATGACAGACAAATTTTCCTCAAGGTCCAAACAGAAATCCGGACATACAGGTAGTGTTGTTCTAGTTTCCGAGTGGTTAGTCAACACACTGTGTATGACTGAGCTGAGAGACATTGCCAGGCATAAATTGACACTTTAAAAAAAGCATAAGACGCACCCCCGACTTTCAATTTTTTTTTGGCGGAAAAAAGATGCGTCTTATACACAGAGATTTACGGTACATCACTCGATCTAGTTCTAAATTGCTTTTACTCCAAAATAAAATGAACACTTCTTTAGATTGATTTGACACCTAGGCCGTCTCATAGAAAACTCTTTGAATATCACTATTACGAGGGTACTTTATGCAGTCTTTTGCTCATTTAAATTTAAAATGATTATTAGCTTGCTATCTTGATATAATCATCATTCATCACCGCAGCTGTTTGTTGTGTTATTTCTGTCATATCTTTACCCTTTTCATTTTTCTCTGTAGCTGTTGCTTTTTATTCATTTCCTTTTTCTTTATCAATCATATACAGTATTGTACATGAAGTTTTTGCAGTTGTTTGAGTGATTTTCAAATAAAATTTACTTGTATTTGAAAGAAAAAAAACATAATTTGGATCCAAAGGATTGCACCAAATTCATTATCTTGAAATATATACTAATTCCTACAAAGGTGGATGTTTTTAATACTCTTTCTTATTTCTCCTTTAGGTATGCCAAGCAAGGTTGCAGTAAAGTGTGTATCATTTGATGGAGATGCAGATCGTATTGTTTATTTTTACACAGATACAGGTATGAATTTATGGGATCTTTTTCATTATTTAGATTTTCTTAATCTTTTCTGTCTACTTCATTTTGCTATACTTACCTATCTATTTCATAATTGCCATTCTAATGCCAATTAGAATTACCCCCTGAAGCTGAAAAAATGATTTGAACCTTTGAACCCCAATACCATTTGTTTGTACACACTAGATTAGTAGACGCAGGCAAACGAGCCAGTATAAACTAGGGCTTGCTCGGAAGGCAGACTTGGGTTCTGTGTACAGAGTTTTAAGTAAGCCTTTTTTTCTTTCTTCATGCTCTTTAAACGGTGAACAAAATCTGTAGAATGCCAGGTTAAGGTTTTAGAGATTGATTTC
Organism: Strongylocentrotus droebachiensis; assembly: GCA_035222895.1. Classification (NCBI taxonomy): domain Eukaryota; kingdom Metazoa; phylum Echinodermata; class Echinoidea; order Camarodonta; family Strongylocentrotidae; genus Strongylocentrotus; species Strongylocentrotus droebachiensis. Next base: position 285,504 of record JAVYIG010000968.1, read on the forward strand.
ATACATTCTTGCTACATAAAAATGATTATTATTTCAGGTGATTGGTACACTATATTAAAGATAAGGGTGAGTTCTGGTAAAAAAAAGAAAATGAATTCTGACAGAATCAAACGAAACTTACACTGAATGTTCAAGATTACAAATAAATGTCATTTGCCAAACAATTTTGGTAGAAAATGTATACTGGCTGAGTAATGAGCATTGAAAGATTAGGAAATCAAGGTTAGTAGCCCCGACACCATTTGTGTAGTCCCATAAACATCTTTCTGTGTACAGTGCTTGTTACTTTACCAAGACTGGGCCAAATTTATTATGATTTTGATGACTCCAGAACTTTGCAGTATACACCAATACTTACATTCTACATGATCAACTTTTTCTGATCCATTCCACACCTTTTTTTTCACAATGCAATCTGATGACCAGAACTCACCTTTATCTTTAAAGGTTCCATTTAAAGTTTACAAATTTCAGAACAGTTTCAAGTTGGAAATCAATTGAAATAGTCTCTTCTTATTTTTCTGTAGATCAGCGCTTCCATCTTCTTGATGGTGACAAAATAGCAACATTGGTAAGAAGCTGTTTTCAGTTTGTTTATATTCGTATTTTTAAAGGTATAATATGAGCAGCACATTAATGGACTGGGGGTTGTGGGGGAGGGATGTTCATCAATGACAGTTTGTCCATTCATTAATAAGGTTCACACCACATTCTGTTAACTTCAAGGCTAGGCTTTGGTTTAACCTTCAAAGTTTTTTGCAGTTAGGGGCTGTGCGGAGACACTTGTGGTTACGAAACTAAGTTATATTAAAGTTACAAACCTTGACAGATTTTAAGGTTAGCGCAATATTACAGGCAGCTTTCCTAGCTGTTGATTAAATTTGAATATTTGTTTTCTGGTCCCATGTGAACCGTACTCTTTAGTGGATCGTTGTTTGCAACAAAGTTTAAAACTATGCTGGATCTGTATGAACATAGCTATTGTCTCGCCCACTTATGATGGAGTCTAGACTATGGGATTCAATGGCGTCCATCATTCATCAAATGTTACAGTTTATCTGCATTTATACAAAGGACTCACTCAAATAAGTTGGCAACTGTTAAGCTTGTTGTGACCAAACATGGGTCAGGGAAGCCCTTGACGGACTTCACATTATGGTGTTCTTGAAAAGCAGATCAGTGAAAAATTGAGCAAAATCCAATTGAAACTAGGAGAGGTATGAATTTTGAAGTGGCAGTCGATCTAACATCCAGCAATTTTGACGTACATTGTACCTTATCTTTTGAGGTTCTCTCCTATTTGCTCTGTACTTGAAAGTTGGTATATTTCTATTTTCTCAGAAATTCTTAAACAATCATATAATTGAAAATAATATTGCTAGTGATAATCATTTGTCTCACAATGTATGGTCAACAAGGGATCTAAAAGATCACCATGTTCCGTGCACCGCTGCAACACTTCGTCAACACTTCGTTCAGATCAGATATCATTCTACATCAATAACTAACATGCGCCAAGGATACTATTCCTCAACACAGACAGGACGGCATTGTGGACAACATCCCTTGTAAAGGATGTGATACATCCTACATCGGCGAAACTGCCCGTCCGATATCAGAAAGAATCACTGAGCATAAGAGGGACGTCAGGCTCCGCCGAACTGACCACTCAGCCAGACTGGGACGGGGTTTAGTGCCTTTCCCAAGAACGACATTGGTACACACGGAGGGTTAACCCTATTTAGCCCGACATTTTTCGCGATAATTTTTTAACGCAAGAAAATCTTGCACTGAAATTTTTTGTGACTTTTTTTTTTCGAGTCTTGCGCATCTTTTGAAAGAAATTTTTTGAAAATCGGACCTACCATTACTAAGTCGCGTGTCCTTTTGTCTTTGCATGTCAGCCCGATAATCGCTCATTTTTGTGATTTATGTACAAAACATATTGAAATCTCATTTTTCAAATAAAGAGATAAAACATTGGTTATTTGGTCTTATTTATAGTTTAGGTGTTTATTTTGGGGTCAAAATAGTTGAATTATAGTTGGAAATGAAATAAAACAACAAAAACAATAAAATACATAAGTTAAAAAAACAAAGAAATACATAAGAAATTTTCAAAACAATAGATAACATAAGGAATAACCCTGGTTTTTCATTTTGTTGTGTTGTATTATTATTCCAAATGGTCTAACAAATATATGTAGTGAGAAAGAATGCTTAAATAAGAATAATGTCTGATTTATGGGCAAAAATGTGAATTTTATGACCTTATTTGCATAAATTACCATAAATATGCAAATGAGTGAATTTTTCAAAAAATTGAAATTACCATAGTATTCTATACACTTCACTTGATATGAATGCAAATTTTCGCGGCGATCGGGCGTTTCACGGCCGAGATCATAGGGGGGGGGGGGGGGGGGGGGGCCTTAGAAGCCCCCCCTCGGGCTATGCAGTTTCAAAATAGCCCGGGCTAAATAGGGTTAAAGAAGCTATCAATATACGTCTCAATCCCAATAATTTCAACAGAGACACCAGGATCGATATGCCCGAATATTGGATGAGTACCATACGCTGCCACGACACTCCCCGTCCAGCCAGCCCGCTGGTTGGTTGAGCACGCCATTGTTCCCGCCCGGCAGATGAGCCGAGCACCCGTGTGCTTCGGCCAATAGGCCTTGTCTGTTATTGTTCTACCGTATTTGCCGGCGTAAAGGCCGCACTATTTTTGGAAGAGAAAATATCAAAAAGTCGGGGTGCAGCCTATGCGGCGAAAGAGTAAAAAAATGTTGTTTGTTTTTTTTTTTTTTTTTTAGTTTCGATTTATGGCGCTATGCCTGGCAATGTCTCCCAGCTCAGTAATCAGTGTGTTGACTCACCACTCGGAAACTACAACAACACTAAAATTTGTCTGTCATCTTAGTTTGAAAGTAATCTTTCTAATAGATCTCAATATGTAGTTTATAATAATAATTCCTCAATTTTTTTTATATAACAAATGGTGTACCACAAGGTTCTATCCTAGGACCTAGTACTCTATTGTTTTTAATTCACATTAATGATCTTACACATTCTTCTAAAAACGACATTGTTACTATTATTTGTGACAAGTTTACAAGCACAAATCAGCGCCTTTAACTGCACCTCGATGTTAAATGAAGGTCCTTCCCCGCGTGGGTTTTCGGCAACAAAACAACAACAACAACCAAAAACAAGCAAACAAAAAAACATTTTTTTTTTTTTTTTTTTAAATGTCAAAATCGGGGGTGCGGCCTATACTGCGCTGCGGCCTTATCGCCGGCAAATACGGTAATTATTGACCAACGGATCCGCCCGTAGAGTATACTCTACGGGCACTTGCTTACACTATAGTCTTGCTTACATTATATTTTATCACCTGACGAACTGTTGCAGCGGCGCATGAAACGTCGTGATCTTTTAGATCCCTTGTTGACCATACATTGCGAGACAAACGAATATCACTAGCGATATTATTTTCGAAACTTTAATAATGTTTGACAGATTTTAATGAAATTTGATATGAAGGTACATGGTATCAAAATACAGCCTAAGCTCGATTTCGGAGTATGTAGGTCAAAGGTCATATCTCATTATATATATGTGAAAATGTTATTTTCATTCAATAATGTAAGTACTGTAAAACTCTGTGTATGAGACGCACCCCTTTTTTTTAAGAAAAATTAAAAATTGCTTTCTCTTTTGCTTTTTTGTCGTCGGCCGGCATAGTGGCATGATAAAAGGGGCATGATAAAATTGAAACTTAAAAAAAAAAATTAAAAAAAAAAAAAAAATTCTCTTCCCTTCAAATTAGGAAATTAGGAACGTAGGCTAACTTGAAATAGTAGGTCCTATTATTTATTTGCATTATGTAATTTATGTTGAGACACAGAGATTATCGAAAACCACTAAAAAGTGGCATTTTGATGACTCACAATATCCTGTATTTGTCTATAAGACGCACCCCGACTCTTAATTTTTTTCCGGAGGAAAAAAAGTGTGTCTTATACACAGAGATTTACGTTAATGTTGATGAGTATGTACGTCAAAGGTCACAGCTCATTAAATATGCAAAAGTTGCTAAATATAGGTCATTTGTACCAGGCTTGTTAGTAAAGAAAAAAAAATCAAATTGCTGTTTGAACGCATGGCTCGGCTCTGACATTAATATCTACAAACATTGGCATTGGATATGATGGAGCGGGATGGTTTAAAGGATTGTGTTTATCATTTTGCTAGAAGTTCGAGTCTGACTATGTAGTTCTTTGGGGTGATGAATGACATCAAATATGACTCAACCCAGGTGATGTAAATGGGTACCGGCCTGGCAGGAATTAATTCCTTGAAATGCGAGAGCGCCGTAATGGCAGCCGTGCTAATGCCAGGGTAATAATCGGGAGCGCCAGGAGTGTCAAGTCTGACAGACATGAGCGCTATACAAGAACCCACTATTGTTATTATTATTATTATTATTATAGTGAGACAAACTGATTAGAATATGGGTTAAGAAAGTAAAAAGGTCAGCAAGTCAATGTGAATTAAGTGTACCGGTTACTAGGATCCTTAATATATCTTTTAGACAAGGAGTTGTCCCTTCACAGTGAAGATCTGCTCAAGTAACTCCTATTCCAAAATCGCACCCACCTTGTATTAATAATCTGCGTCCTATAGCTTTGACTTTTTATGGCTCAATGGTTACTGAAAGATATTGAGAAACTCATTGATATACATCAGTTCGGTAACAGACCAGGGTTATCTACCACTCATTATCTTGTTGGCCTTTTACATCATCTTTATAAACATGCAGAAAACAACAGGTCTATATCAACTATTGTATGTACAGATTTTAAAAAGGCTTTTGATCGCTTGGACCACAACATTCTAATTGAAAAAATGGTTAATATGCACATAAGACCTTGGATAATAAATTGGATCCTAAGTTTTTTAGAATGTCGTAAACAAAGTACATTATACAATGGAACTCTGTCTGATATTACATTTATTCATGCCGATGTTCCCCAAGGGACATGCCTTGGCCCAATTCTGTTTTCGATTATGGTTAATGATTTATGTGAAAATATTCCTATACATTACTTCAAATATGTTGATGATTTATCTTTAGTACAATGTCGTAAATCAACAGACGTTGCACAATTACAACCCATATTTAACTCTGTGCAATACTGGTCTCAATCAAACAATATGTCACTCAAACCTTTGAAGTGTTTTACCCTGCAGGTTACTTATATGAAAAATCCTGCTCCTCCTGAAATTCTTTCCATTAATGAATCTACTTTATGCAATGTACAAACTCTCAAAATTCTTGGAGTCATTATACAATCTGATTTAAAATGGAATTTACATGTTAATGATTTAGTCAAAAGGTGCAATAGAAAACTGTACATGTTGAGAAAACTTAAGAAACTCAATTAACCTTTTAAGGATTTAGTGACAATATATGTAGGTTATATACGACCAATTTTAGAATATTGTGTTCCAGCGTATCATAGCAGTCTTACAGAAGAACAAAATAATAATCTTGACAAAATACAACGTAGAGTATGTAAAATTATTTTAGGGCCTAGTTACATTACCTATTCTCATGCATGTCAAGTATGCAATTTACCAACTCTTGAGGAGAGGAGACTAGCACTTTGTAGAACATTCGCAAAATCCCTTTCAAATCACTCTATTTTTCAGACCTGGTTACCTCAGAAAAAAAACACACCAATAAAACTCTTCGCCGTATTCCCATTTATCAACAATTCCAATTCAAAACAAAAAGGTTTAAAAATAGCCCACTGTCATTTTTAGTTGACTCAATAAAAGTTGAAAAACTTGTTTTATTTCATACTTTTATGGTTATTGTAGGTATCCTAAGTGCTTGTCTCCTCCCCCCAAGTAGGCTGTTTAAAATGTACCAATTTTAATCTTTTTACCATGCTTGTATTGAATTTATAGGAAATTTGTAAACAATTACAGCTGTATTTCTGGAAACTTGTGCAATGTGTTTATGGATTTTAGTTACAGAATCTAAGTCTTATTTTTGATATTGCTAGTTTTTTTACATGTATATATTTAAAAGTGTTATCTATTGTGCCGAACATGTAAACATGAATATTCCAGCCATGGCTATCCTTCATTTAAAATCGTATTTGTATGAACCATGTTTAAATAATAAAAACCATTTTTGAATTGAAAATGAATTGAATCACCATATCCATAACTATTTTAAGCTAGTTTAGGTGTGACTTAAAATTTGTTACTAGTATGCATCACTATAGGTAGACAAGTGATCAAGTTTTAGATTGTCAGGTCAAAGGTTAAGGTCATAAACATCAATTGATATTTCATGATAGGCTTTTTATTTTCATAATGATATTTCAAGAATAGTAATAGCCATGATTCTAACTGAATTTAATAGGCATAGGCAGTTTAATAGGCATATTGGACATGCATTCAAATTTGTCCTGTTTCTTCCTCAGATTGCAGGTTATATTCAGGAATTACTTACACAGAGTGGGTCACACTCACAACTCAAAATGGGTCTAGTGCAGACTGCATATGCCAATGGAAGTTCCACAAAATATGCCTCAGAAACTTTGGTAAGTCAAGTACATGTATGTCTTGGCCTTTTGGACTGAGTAATGTGTACTTTTGTTAGGTTGTAAGCAAAGAGATTTCTTGCAAAATTTGCAACTAGTATTTGATGGTCATACACCAACTTGCTTTTTCATATTACACTGTACATGTATATGGTTCTTTTCGTAATTGTTGAAAATCAAGACATTAAGCACACAAGCTACCTGGTATATGATGGGAAATATTTCTTAATTGTCTTCAACTATCTTTTTTATTTTTCATTATTGTTTGAATACAGCCATGCACTTAGCTTTTGTGCTCACTTCTATAAAGACCACGTTTCTATAGTGGTTACATACATTTAGGAAGAAGAATATTTTCTGTGTTGAAGAACATATCTGTTGCGATACTATCATACGGATGATGTTAACTGTGTTAGAGTCGTGTGGGTCCTGAATAAAATGAAGGGGTCTAAAGAAGGTTATTGGTGTGAGCTGATCACCAAAATCTATATCCTTCTCCTCTGTATTAAATGGATTTTCACTACTTATCAATCAATTTCAAACTGTACAAACAACAATAGAGTGAACCTCAGAAATATTTTATTCCCCATACATACCAAATACCTCTCTTTTGGTTTAATATAACTAACATGAAAACAACCTGCTTACAAAATTGGGTTACACAGGCTACATGTAGCAATCACAAAAGTAACAAAGTAACATTTTCTGTCTCCAGCTACCCTACTACACTGAACAAAAGTTACAAAAAAGGAGACAGTCTATCATTGAAATGTGTTTTTAAATGTTATGAAAATCCTTGCCTAGCACAATATTTTTCAGGTTATCGGGCAAATTTGTTTGAAATAAACTTTCATTCCTAATCCAAACAGAAAGTGCCTGTCGCCTGTGTAAGTACTGGTGTAAAGCACCTGCATCACAAAGCAGAGGATTTTGACATTGGAGTCTACTTTGAAGCTAATGGACATGGCACAGTGAGTATTGTTTTCAAATTGTTTCCTCATCACTACTACACATTAGTCTGTGGTCTGCAATTGGCTTTCCGGACAAGTAAAATATAAGGCACAAAAGTATAATTAAAGACAGTTAACCATGAGTTGTCAAGTGGAATTTGACACCGCTCTAGTATTTTCATAGATCTCACATTCAGCAGTAAGAGAAGAAAAACTTCCAGGAACATCATTTTATTTGAAGTACTTAAAGCATTGCTGATCAGACAGCAGTCAGCATGCAATGTCTGTCTGTAAGATCATTTACTTGAAATTCTTTTGGTGGTAACACATTATGTAACACTAATCAATTTAAAAGTGAAATACACTCCCAGTTTTTAATGTAACATCTGTTATTCTGTACAATATCCAGCAGAATCGAGTACACCCTTTTGGAAATTGTTAGATATTCTTATGTAACTTCTTTAATAGTGCGCTTTTCTGTTTTCATGGAATAAATAATTTGTACCAATTAATGTGTCACAGAATGCCATCTATATTTGCTCTAAGGCTTGTGTTTTTAATACAACTTTGTAATAGTGCATTGTTTAGAGGGTTTACTAAGTTTTTGGATACTGTAAATATCCGAGCAGTATCAAAATCCCTGTGAGAAGCCATGTTAGGTATTTTTTCAGATGCTGTATTAAAATGGATGTCTTATGCACCAGACCTGGCATCGTATCTGTTATTAAGGGCTTTTCGATTGTCATGTCGCGTAGGCGTAGCCAGGGGGGCACAAGGGGGCCATGGCTCCCCTATTCAGCCCCTAAAAAAAAAAAAAAAACATCCTGTACATCATGCTTCATGTAGGAATTGTATACAGTTGCCCTCCCCCCCAAAAAAAATTCAGACGTGGTTTATTTCTAATTCGATACCAGTGATTTACAAATGTTGCTGAAATGCCATATTTTCCGAGATTTTTCCTCACTTTTGAGTAAATTATACCTTTTAATGCATACATTAGAAAATAACAAATTCCAAAATTTACATTCAGGCCAAAAATATGCCTACATGCTTCTGGGGGCTCTGCCTCATGAACCCACACCAATTAGTGTCCTGCCAGTGTCACAAATAAGGTATCAAAATATGCTCATCTGACTGTAATTAAATGCCTAAAACCCCTGAGCTTGCGGGGGCTCTGCCCCCTCGACCCCACCAGGGGCCTCAATGCAGGCACCTGAATACTTATCTGACCGTTTTAAATGGCTTAGATCCCTGAGTTTCATGGGGTTCAGCTAGCTAGTTGTACCGGTACGTGATTTAAGCTTATTCACCTTTCAACGGCATCAACTCCACTGGTGCGGTGAGTGGGCGTTGACTGAAATTGAAATGGTTTCAAAGGGAAGTGAACAAGGGGTGTCAACTACCTGAGTGAACACATGTTCTGGATGTGAACGTCGTTGTCACAGTCGAAAAGGCCTTTATGTCCTCCCGTGGTCAACAGTGGGGATTACATCATAATAGCAACAGTGATTTATGATAATGTGGTCATGATGAAGAGAAAGGTATCCCTTTATTTAAAAAAAGAAAATCAACTGCCCCTGGATAAACTCATGGTATGAGTGAAATTCATTGTAATTTCACAATTAGATATAATAATAATATAATAATATCAGATATTTATATAGCGCACATACCCACCATGCAAGGTGCTCGAGGCGCTCCGAATATTACCGGCTCTGCTAGGATATAACTTCATATTTTCAGTGTTTATGGCCCAGCCAACAAAGTAATGAGAACCCCTGCACTAGACCACCAACCTCAGAAACTTATCACCCATGAACAGGGAGGTAATGTTCTCTTCTTTCTGTTTTTAATCTATTAGGTACTGTATAGTAAGAATGCAGAGGAGAAGATCCAACAAGCCAGTCAGGATCAAAGGTAGACAAACTAGACATTGCCACAATATTTTACATGGGATAGGATAAGATTTGTATTGGATCATAAAAAAGTCTCATTATTAAACCTGGAATGGTTTGCTATGAAAATATGAAAGAGCAATGATTGTTGATAAGGGAAATTTCTAGACCCTCTTTCCCCTCATTTGAGAAATGGGGTGTGAGATGGTAATTTAAAACCAGAATGTAAAAACTGAACTAGTACCAATTTCAAGCAAGAGAATTTGAGCAGATGTTGACATTGTATTATCACACCATCCACCTATGAAGAAATACTGTATACATTTTCTCTGGAATACATTACCTTTTGTTTCAAAACCATTATAGAAGAAAAAAAAAAACTTTGGAAATTAAGGTCACATACATGTCCATGTATATATACTTGTAGATCAAATGTCAATGATCATCAGTGTAATGTAGGTGTAGATTACATAATTCTATTTTATTGCCTTCTTAAAATCCAGATATTTTTGGTAGGATTTTTTGTAGTAGTAATTTTAGCAGTGATGTGAGTGAAGGAATACAAAACCCTGAAATTTGTCCATTTGAAATTCATCCTCTTTGTTCAGAGAGGAGCATATTAGTTGCTGATAGTAATTGGAGTTGTTTTTTGGTTTTACCTTCTTGTACAGCCTTTCAAATGATCAACGGAAATCTGCTACCATCCTGAAACAGTTTATCGACCTCACAAATCAGGTAAAGTTGATTCAGATTCAGATATGAGATATTGTCCAAAGAGTATATTTAGATGTTTGAATAACAAAATATGAGTTGTATGCAGCCCTGCACATCAACAGGAATCAACTTATATTTGGATGTCACCCTACCTTTAAAGTGATTCAAACTAAAATTGGATGAAGTATGAACTTTAAAGATTTAGGGCTGATAACGTCAAATGTCACAAGGTCATAAAGGTTTTGAAAAATGCTAGAAAATATCTTGTTAGCTTCAAAAGTATTGAAACAATTCAAACCAACAGGGGATGAAGTATGAATGAGCATACAAGGATGAACTGATTAGATTTTGGACGTCAGATGTCCGTGGTAACGGGGTCAGATAAGTGTTAAAAGATCCCCCACAATATCTCATTACTGCGATAACTTGAAAAAGTATGGAAGCCATTCAAACCAATTAATGAATATACAGGTGGAGGATATTAGAGAGACACATTCATATATATTTTGGTTTTAAATATCATGCAGCCGTACTCTGTTTCTGCATATCAATACCCATGCAGAATTTCACATTGATTGGACCATTCAAAGCCAAGATCTTGAGGGAGCATGTTAGAATAGAATAGAACAATGATAATAGTAATGATAACAATACTTCTTCTACTACTACTACTACTACTACTACTACTAATAATAATAATGATGAGATTTGTAAGGTGTCAAATCCTCTCGAAATCAAATGCTCAAGGCGCACTTGTGAAAAGAAAATGAAATCACGTCTGCATTATAAGCAAAAGAACATAAAATTTCATCTGCATTATAACCCAAAGAATAAAAGGAGTATGATACACTCGGCAAAACAAAAAGAAGGTGGGCACTCTTTATTGTTCAAAATCTTCATGTAAACCATCAATGAAATATATTAATATATATATCAACTTAAAAGAAAATTTATACTCTTCCAACTTCAATTTAGATCAAGTTTTGAACTTGCATGCTTGGATGGGCACATTCATTTGACATTTAACCTTTAGAACGTGTGATTAAAAATATTGCAAAATAGAGCCTTTCAAATGTTAATGAACAACAATGAAAACAAAGAATGAAAAACAATGAGAAGGATTGAAGCTCTGGATGTCAACTGCAGTCTCAAGGACTGCATGGTTCAAGATGCCTCTCCTTTCATCTTTCTTGTGATTGTTCCTTTTTCATTGTTTTAACTTGACTATAAAAGATGGAAATGCTCATCAACATTTGAATGGTTAGATGCCCCATTTTTGTCTCGCCTGCGTAGCAAAAGCGAGACATAGGCGCCACTTTTCCTGTGATGGCGACGGTGGCGGCGTCAACATCAAAAACTTAACCTAAGGTTAAGTTTTTGAATTTTGAATATAATTTTAAGTATAAGTTCTTATTCAATGAAACTTAGACTAACGAGTTATCAAGTATCCCCAATCATGTGAGTAGAATTTCAGGTCAGTAAGGTAAGGTCAAAGGTCATTTCAGGTCAACAAACTTAGACTATGTTGTGAAATCAAAATCAAAACTTAACTAAAGGTTAAGATTTTGAATTTTTATTGTTATTTTGAAAGTATACATTCCTATTCTATGAAACTTGAAAATAAGGGTTATCAAGTATCACCAATCACGTGATTAGTCTTTTAGGTGACAAAGTCAAGGTCAAATGTAATTTCAGGTCTTTAAACTTAGACTTTGTTGTGACATCAACATCAAGATTTGGAATTTTTAGCATTTCAAAAATGTTTGTTCAAATTCCAAACTTGTACACAAGGGTTAACAATTATCACAAATCATATGACACAAATTCCAAGTCACAAGTCAAGGTCAAAGGTCATTTTAGGTCAGTAGATTTTTGTCATATTTCATTAAAGTTATCAATTTTTCATGAGGATACCAATTAATTTGTATTTTACCTGTTTATATGCTGGTATATATTTATCTATTTTGTTTTTGCTGCCATTATTTGTTATGCCTCCGCCACCGAAGGTGGTGCCGGAGGCATCATGTTTTCGGGTTGTCCGTCCGTACGTCCGTACGTCCGTCCGTCCGTCCCGTTTGACCGTTATCACAATATCTCAAGAACCATTTAAGATTTAAACTTAAGACTCGGGAATAGTATTTATCACCATAGGAAGACGATCTGATTAGATTTTGGAGTACGTAGGTCAAAGGTCACAGGTCACAGAGGTCAACTTATGAAATTCCTTGTATTGAGTTTGTTAGCGCGATATCTCAAGAACCATTTGAGATTTAAACTTCAAACATAAGGATAGTATGTATCACCATAGGAAGACGATCTGATTAGATTTTGGAGCACGTATGTCAAAGGTCAAGGGTCACAGAGGTCAACTTATGAAATTCCATACATTGAGATTGTTATCATGATATCTCAAGAACCACTGGAGATTTAAACTTCAAACTTAGTGATAGTGTGTATCACTATAGGAAAACAATCTGATTACATTTTGGGTCACGAGGTCAAAGGTCAAAGGTCACAGGGCTCATTATGTATGCAAAAACAGCTTGTGATTGCGTTATCTGAACAACCGATTGATGGATTCCTGCCAAACTTTGGTCATGTATGTATCTTGCAGAGCTGATGAACTGATTAGATTTTGGGGTCACGAGGTCAAAGGTCACAGGGCTCATTATGTATGCAAAAACAGCTTGTGATCGCGTTATCTGAAGAACCGATTGATGGATTCCTGCCAAACTTTGGTCATGCATGTATCTTGCAAAGCCAATGAACTGATTAGATTTTGGGGTCATACGGCTCATTATGTATGCAAAAATAGCTTGTGATCGTATTATCATTAGAACAGATTGATGGATTCCTGCCAAACTTAGATCATTTATGTATCTTGCAGAGCCAATGAATGGTTCATAAGATCAAAGGTCATGGGCTCATTATGTATGCAAAAATAGCTTGTGGACGCATTCTCATTAGAACTGACAGATGGATTACTATTTAACTCAGGAAATCTTGCAGAGCCAATGAACTGAGTAGATTTTAGGGTCATGAGGTCAAAGATCAAAGGGTCATATATGTATATGAGAAATTGCTTGTAATCACGATATTCTGAGAACATGTTAATGGATTACAATTGAACTTGACTTTGAAAAATTTCTTCCGTTTCGGTTTGTAAAATTGCTCTATGACGGAGGCATCATTTTCGACTGCGCGCAGTCGAATTCCATCTAGTTTTATTTGGTTTTCATGATGTGAATGTTTGAATATCATCTGCATAAATATCACATCAGAGAGAGAGTGCTGTTGAAGAATATTTTTCAGACCAAATAAATATATTGAGAATAGGGTGAGCCCATCCACAGAGCCCAGGGGAACTTCACATGTAAGAGGTAAAAATCTGAAGTTGAACCAGTTATCAAGACATCTTGCAAATTACATGATGGATATGATCACAAAGACAAAGGTCAGCTACTGATAATGAAGTGATTTTACTATTGTACATGAATCAAAGTCTCCTAAAACTCATTGATGGATATAAATCAACTAGCTTGCAGCATCATAGAGAGATGAGGTAATCCCGAGTTTGGAGACCGGTCAGACGATGAAAAGACTAGCTTTAATAATTATATAATATGTTGTATAGATTGATAATAAAATAAATGAATGTAGTCAGAGGCATATTGGAGATGCAGCTGCATTCATCTTGTCTTTTCTTAATCATCTTATTAAAGTACTTACAGCTTTGATAGGAAAGAGAAGACCCCTATAATGTTTGTTATAATGCCCTAAATATATGCATGTGAATTTGTAATGGTCTGGGAATACATTTGCATTGGGCAGCAAGGGACATTTCTAGTTATCTCTTATTCTTGCCAACAGACAGTAGGAGATGCCCTCTGTGACCTGCTCCTGGTAGAAACTATTCTCTGGGCTAAGAGATGGACAGTAGAAGCATGGGATGCATCATATACAGACTTACCAAATAGACAACTCAAAGTCAAGGTCAGTCAGTCCTACCAAATTGGTTTGGGTTTTATTTCAAGTTTCCTATTCACACTAGTAACATTTTATTTCAGACCTATTCATTTCAGTACCGGTAATTACAGATTCTTTGATTTGAATTTTATAGGAATACCATATTTTACACTGTATATTTATTTTTTTTCTGCCTGAAAAATATTTGGCATGCAGTCATAGGATTTGGCTTTTGCAAACCTTTTAGCAATAAAACAATCAGTCATTATGGAGGAAGAATTATATCCTGGTTTGACTTTCAGATAGACATGTACCTTTAAAGTGTCATTGCCTCAGAATCTGAAACAAAATTCTGGATTTAGCTCATGCTACAATCATAGTTATAAACCTTTAGGGCAGTCAGGAATCCCATGACTTTTACAAGCTGATCGCCTGTCTGATTATCAACATATTTATGATTGGAAATCGAAATTTCATTTTTCGTTTTCCTAACAATTTTTTGTTTTCCTAATAGTTTATCATAACATTACAGTCAACTGGGGAAAATGAGTATGGTTAAACCGGTGACTCAATGATTTTTACTTTTTCGAGGCACTTCATGATCATTTTGAATCACAATTCTTTTTAGGGCTTCAGTTACAACACCATATCACAGACACTGATAACACGTAGGGCCTTTAAAAGGGTGTCTTGAGACTAAAGATGTACATCTAAGATGCTTTGTATTCTGATGTAACGGACAGAGTGATTGTCATCTAATCTCAGGTGGCAGACCGTACAGCTATACAGACTACAGATGCAGAGAGACAGTGCACCAGACCTGTTGGTTTGCAGGATGTTATCAACTCACTGGTAGCAAACTACCAAACAGCACGTTCATTTGTCAGACCATCAGGGACAGAGGATGTTGTGAGGGTCTATGCTGAAGCTGCTACGAGAGTGAGTTATTTACTGATTTTATGTATGTATGTCCACAGAATGTGGTGTCAAAGGTAACATGTAAGGTTAGGGCTGTCTTTCGTTCAAAGGGCAATCCAACCCTTGGAATGATAAGAGAAAGAGAATGGCGAAAGTTTGAAATAAATTAGGCAAATGAAATGGGAGTTACGAATGTTTGAAATATGATATCACTGAATCCAAATTTCAAATGGGCTATTTGGTCAGTGGATTGTGACCTAGTCATGGGACAACTCTCATGTTCGTTGTGTACAAAAATATAATGAATTCACTTTTTTTCCTGAGTGCGTTTCTCCTTTAGGGCATTACTCAACAAAATATATTATTATAGGTCCTCTAAGAAGAAAAGATCCTTCTGTAATTATACACTTTGACAAATTGATGTTTTAATAATTTTGAAAAATTGATGTTTCAATAATTTGTTTGTGTTGAAACAAATGGGAAAGTAGTCCGGCAGTTTGTCACAGTGCCATTACCGATTCAGCCAATTTGAAGTGCCAATATGTATTATGTATAGTGATTAAAACTGTCAAAAATCATAACTTTCTCATCATTTGTCCGATTTAATTCAAATTTTCACCAGTCTGCTTCTCTGATTTTTCTACTTTCTTTTAGAGTGGTTATCTGTGAAGATTGGATTCCCTTTAAGTTTGTGTATGTCCAGCTCATGATTGACGACTACAGAATGATTTGGGGCGTGAATTTCAAGCATGATAACAAAGATCATGTCGTAAAGAATAATAAATCAATTGTAATGGTGCTCCTTTACCTATCTGCTGCTTTTGATGCTGTTAACCATATTGTTCAGAGACTGTTTTGGTCTTGCTCTTTAGCTGATCAAGTCATATCTTAGAGACTGAAGTATCTACGCCTGTATCTGTGTCGACCTCATGCACATGATCTTACATCACTGTATGGAATTCTACAGGGTTCAGTCAATGGGCTGAGGCTGTTCACCTTCTATTTTAATCCTCTTGGTGACTTTTCCACACCTACTTTCATATTGTTGCACAATTATGACATACAGATGCACCTGTTATTTTACCCAACTGATTCTGCTTCAAACCTGATACTATGCTCTAGGTAGACTCAGCAGTTACTAATGTTACAGAATTAGATGATGGAAAATAACTTCAAATTCATTGATATCAAGATTGAATTATTTGTCTCTTCCATGATAGAACTGTTTTTCATCCCATCTCATGATGGATGTCAGACTGATTATGCCCCCAATTTTGGCCTTGCAAGTCTCTCTGGCATGAACCACACTGACTGCCTGTTCATGTTTACAAATGATGCATATGAATGAGTTCATTATATGATCTATCTGCACTCAAGTTGAGGCTTCATGCATCTATCGTACGATAGCCGTCAGGCTGAGTAAGATAGGTTCATAAACAACCATAATAAGAATGGATAGATCCTGTAATATACAAGTGAAAACATGCAACATTTGTTTTATGCAACAAATTTCCTAGATCCTTGTTATTTGATGTAAAAAATAAAAAATAATTTCAATATTGTTCTGTGTCATTATTGCTAACAAATAAACCCCATGCAAGCTAGTGGGCTTATGCATGCACACAGCACAGTGATAAGCGCACATACTTCTATATGTGATTACACACAGTGCTTCGTAGAAGAAAAGATATCAATTTTATTGATGATAGAAACACATACTGGTACATGCCTTTTATTATTTCTTTATCTAGGAACAAGCGGACAAACTGGCCTATGAAGTTGCAGGGAGAGTCTATGATCTGACAAAGGGTGTTGGGGATCGTCCAGTGGTTCCAACAAGCTGAAATCCTGTAGATCTAAATAGCTTACCACTACGCACTTGTCAAAGTCTGTCTTTTAAAGAGAAGGTTGAGTTCTGGTAAAGGTGAAAAAAGATTTTTGAGCTCTCTCATTCTTTATACATTTACATGTATGTCATTTTGGAACAATGTAATAGCAGAAATTATCCTGGAAAAGAATTACCCTACAAATGCACTCATATTTATAACATGACAAGAAATAACTGAAGTGTTCAGACCAAACAGTCATGCCACATGTATGTTGTCCCGTATACACATTCCTATGTGCATCGCATATGACTTTCAGCAATATTGAGTACATTTCTTCATATTTTAGTGATTCCAAAAACCTCACATTATACATAACAATCATTACTTATGTATTACATATCAAACTTTCCCAATTTCTTCCTTTTAAAATGTAATCACATGACCAGAACTCAACCTTATTGGTAAGAGCTGCAAAACTCATTTACAACAGAGTCAGACTTAAAGGGCAAGTCCAAACGATTCTTAACTTTTAACAGATGAAAGACAAATATATGGTGTCCTAATATAGTCTATCTAGGGAAGAACATGATTGGAACATCCATGATTTTGTTTTCCTTTTAAAAAAGATTATGTTTACTACCTTAAAAACTCATGCAAAATTGCAATTTGTGCATGCACATGATTTTTTGGTACCACCACCTTCTGTCGTTTTAATTCAATCATGCGTAAGTTATGAATGATAAGTAGTGCATCAATTGAAAGAAGAGAAACAGAGCTTTTCCAACATATATATCTCATCAAGGATATTATTAACTATGGTACAAAATTTTTGCCAAGAAATCTGATTTCCTTTTTACCACGACACACTGTACATGTATATAATCACTAGTCTGGCTTATTAGAACATCCATATGCCTAACACATTGGCATCATGCATGCAAGCTGTTGCGGGCCCTGGCAGGAACGGAAGCAGCTAGTCGATCGTATGCAAGCCTCAGATCAGTAGGCAATGTGAGGGAACTACGACACAGGGTATTGTGATCAATTTAATTTTGTGCCGTAAATCTCATTTCGAATAACTAATAAGAATTTCTTCATTAAATTTGGGAACATTGTTCTTTGATTTGTTTACGATATGCTGTAATTTTTTTTTTAATTGTCTGGACTGCCCTTTAAGGGAAATCCACCCTGATATTTAATCAGATTTAATAAAAGCAGAAAAATGAGAGAAACAGATGAGAGAAACAGATAAGTGCAACTTTTAGCAAAATCTGATAAAAAGAAGGAAGTTATGAATTTTAAAAAGTTCAATCAATCACAAATTGGCAACACTGAGTTGTATCTTGTGCAGTCCTCTCCCATTTACTCTGTACAGAAATTTCATGAATTTCTTTTTTCTTAGTTGCTGATGAAGGAATATATTTTTTCTCACAGGGGTTGTGTAGAAACATATACAGTCAGCTTTGAGTAGGTCGATCTTGAGAGGACTGGATGAAATGTGTCGACTTCTGAGATCCTTGACTTGCGAATAAGTTGAAGAAAATTTGACTTACATATACATGTATGTTCATGTCCCTATATTAACTAGGGAACACAGCGCGACCATGGCCAGCTCCATTGAGATTACAACTCATTTCCCATGCAGTGCTTTAAATTGTTGTGCAGACATCCACAAAATTGAAATACTTTCACATACACAGTATATGACTTCACAATCCTGCTACAATGTGGACCAGAAGTAAGAAGTGCAGTGATATCCGATGTAAGAAGTCTTTGCCTGCCGTGCACATGCACAGGTATCCATGTACGTGCGTGGTGGACTAGACTAGCCTGTATGTAATGCAAGGGGTCTGGCTAGTGTGATGGCACACACTCTAAATTGACACTTTACCATCATTACTAAAGCCTTGAGCAGAGCCTAGCTCTGTCAGTATCTGGCTTTGTAAGGAGCAGCTTAAGGACAGAGCCTAGGCATAGTCTCACATTATAGACACTTTAAGGCAAGACGTCTGACAAGGGCTTGTGCCTGTAAACTAGGGTCCGACCCTAAATATGACCATGTGACATTGATATTATACTTCACAGGATGTGCTATGGTAGTGATTTCAATGCTAGATGTACAATTAAAGATAATCTGAAAGTTGGAGTGAAAACAGACCATAATTAATGATAAAAATTGGGAAAAGCTGATCTGATCGATTCCATAATTCTCCCAACTATATTATTACAATTTATTTACATTTTAGTTGAATGTAAATAGTCACAAAGCAATGAATTGGCATTATATACCATTCCAGACATTTCAGTCCTGACAGATTTTTAAAAGCCTGTCATGTCTTATTTACATGGAAAAACGGTTGGGAAAATTCAAAAATGGTTGGGTGAATTTACTGTTAGAGGGTGTCGCACAGTGATGCTATCAAAGAAAACCATAAATATCTTTGTGGTTTGAGAATTTTTAAAGGATTTTTTGCATGTCAGAGGGTTAGTACAGTAAAATGAATATGATAAGTAACATTTCATACAAAAATTATGCAGTTTTTTCATCAACCTTCAACAATATTACTGAGTCACTTCAAGAGAAAAAAGAAATTCAAGATTTTTTTAGTACATAGCAAATGGGAGAGGCGCTTGCAAGATACATTACACAGAGTTGCCAATTTTTGTTTGCTTTATTCCAACTTCAAAAAATAAATAACTTTTTTTTCTTCCATTGTAGTTTGCTCAAACATTCATTGATCTGTTTCTCCAATTTTGGAACCACCTTCAGATTGAGGGGGAAAGGGTTCCCCTGAACATTTTGTTCAAACGAAGGATGCCAACCGTTCATCTTGGCTCCACACTAACTTGTTGTTTTTTCCCCCTGGGGGTCTGGAGTTAAATGTTTGGGGTTTGTGTATATTAGGCCTCTGTGTACGTTGTAACATTTTGAGGGTCCCAAAGAACATTTTGTGAGTGGAAAATACTGGAGACCTGATAGTGTTGAGCCCTGCTTGCATGATGCAGAATGTGTTTTGATGAACCATGAGAATAGTCCATTTGATGTGGATTTTTTATAATGTGCTTTTTTGTGTCTCACTTGTGAATGCCACATTTCCATGTGTTATCTCATGTTTTTAGACAGTTTGAAACTATTGAAGGTACTATGTCCCTTTTGCAGCCAACCTCAAATGCTGTAGAACTTTGCAGGAATTATGAATATGTCATGTATGTCCTATCTGTGAAATTTAAACGTTAGCAGTGTCCTCATATTCAAATTATGCCAGGAAACCCGTTTACTTGCTAGACTTCACTGTCAGACACTATTGAGTGACTGACTTGCCTTTTTTCTTCTTTGGTAATAACATACATGAAAAGAGTTGTAAAGGGTACATGAGCATTTGTCTACATCAATAACCCACTTCTTGTGATGGCCTAGATTAAACTGATTGAATCTGTGCGCAGCATAAAACGTATGACCATTTGGTACAATTGTCTGAAAATCAAGACTATTACTTTTGGGCTCTATAGCCCTAAAGTCGATTTGACAACTTATACGGTTATTTTCCCACTTGAAGACATTTTCAAGCCCCACCTTTTTTAGGGAAGTTCTAAATTAGTATTATCTTTCAAATGCAGTTGGAATGTAACTTTTTCATTTTTTTGGCCTGCAAATGGGACATAGTACCTTTAAGTCTCGTATGTTTCATAACAAAATATAAAGTCTTTAGAATCTCCAATAAAATTGTCAATAAGCTATTTAAGTTTCATATAGATTTTTTTTAAATCATTGAAATATCATAGCATTAAGGTGACATACTAGCTCATGAAGTTAACACTTCAAAATGTCATTTGCACAGGTCGTTATATTACTTCCTTTTGTAAAATTGTTAATATTCTCTTTATCTCTTCTTAGTGAACAGTTGATTAATGTTGACAAAATGTCATGCTAGCTCTAAAAGGGCACTTAATAATCTAGAGATGAATACTTTTTGATGATTTATTTATGGAATTTTGTATTTTATTAGCTTATGTTTAAAAAAACAAATCAGTGAATAGATGGTATACTTTTTGAAATACATACTATGGTATCGTTCTAACCTCTTTGCTTTTTCTTCTTAATTTCTATCATTGTATCATAATATTACAGAAAAAGCCTTATCATGCTGTCATTCGTAAGAAGTCTATTTCTGTCATGGATGTTTCTTTACGAGTCAAAAAGTATGAGCCTGTAATTTCTCATTATGATTACATTCCTTTTAGGAGACCAAAATTAAAATAAAATGTCTACAGTTATGATAATGTATAGCTGAAGAGTGGTCTCTTTGTCATGTCTGAAACAATATGTAATCAGTTTTCTTTTTAGTAGGAAGAAAAGGTGATTATGCTGTAATTTTCAATGAATTTTTACCCCCAAGGTAGAAAAATAGAAAATGGCATTCTGAATATTACAGAATGGTTAGATGGAGAGCAGCCTTTTTTTATGCATCTCTGTCCTAGTTAATTTCTAAAAGAAAGTGACCCCTTCTAGGTGAGTCTACTCTGTGTTCAGTAGAAAGGCAAGAATGTTTGTCTAATTATCCTTGATTTAGATGATTACTGTCTTTTCCTGTAGTGCAATAGTCAATTTTCTTTATTGTAGGGTACTGTTTAAAAAAAATTGTACCAAATAATTATGTAGTTCAAGAGCCCTGTGTGTTTTGGACAAGAAACACTAAATCTGGTGCAGTTGCCTTGATTTGCTTTTTCAGTTTGTCATTAAAATTGTAGCTGAAAATAGATATGTACATTCCAATTGTTTAGATACTTTAGTAGTAGACAAGGTGTGTTATTCTGATATTTATTTGATCTCTTATAAAATCTGAGATTTGGAGATTTGACGGATCTCTCACAGAAGATAAAAAAAAAACTTAAAATCTCTCTTAAAGAGAAGGTTGAGTTCTGGGAAGAGGTGAAAAATAATTTGTGAGCGTTATCATTCTTATTATGCATGTGTGGAAGAACATCAGATAAGATATGTTCCCTGAAAAGCATGGCTCTTCAAATGCCTTCATATTCTAAATATGTCATGTAACATCGTAAAACTCGGGGTAGGATTTTTACGCCACGTGTTCGTGTAGTCCCATATACATCTTTCTGTGTACAGTGTTTGTAACTTTACCAAGACTTGGCCAAATTTCTTATCATTTTGATGATTCCAGAACCTTGCAATACACACAAATTCTTATATGCAGGGGCGGATCTAGCTTTTTGCTAAGGGGGGGGGTTTGACCAAAATAATGACGATGCGGAGCATCGTCCACGAGCCGCAAAGCGGCGAGCCGATTTTCTGGGGGGTGTTTATTTGAACCCCGTAAGTGATGTTTTCCTGGCATCTATTAACACAATGGAGACCATAAAAAGCAGTGCATGATAACGTCTTTTTAAATCAAGTAACAGTTTAATACATAGTTATATCCAGAGTTATCATGTGTTTGGTTAAGTTACCAGATGAGTTGAATATCTTCTCACAATATTTGCACTTGAAAGGGTTTCTCTCCAGCGTGCGTTCTTTTTTCTTTCTTTTTGTCTTTCTTTTTTTCTTTTTTTTTCCCTTTTTTTTGGGGGGGGGGCCGCCCAAGGGGGGGGGGGTTGCAACCCCCCCAACCCCCCCCCCCCCCTCTAGATCCGCTTCTGATATTGCTAGATGATCAACCTTTTCTGGTCGATTCCACACCGTTTCTTTCACAATGCAATCGCATGACCAGAACTCAACTTCATCTTTAAATAGATATTCTGAGAATCATTTTAGCAAAATGTTATCTCATCTGAGACACGCCTGTTTGTGATGCGATAACAAATACGAAATGATGTAAAATATGGTTTGTTGAAGTGAGTATGATATTGGCTGAAAAAATGTCATGTGACACTCATTAATGTTATATTAATGTTATAATTATGTGTATTACAGTGCATTTAAAAATAGTGTACCCAACTTGGTAGATTCGATTAAGAGGTAAACCTGTGTGACCTTGAATTTTACTTCATTTTGAAGAGTAACTAATATTGATAACGGTATAGCCACAATCAGGGTGCAACGTCATTTCGGCGATTTGCGCATGCGTCGGGTTGTCTCACGTAGTCAGGCTAAATTTGAGAACGCGTTCGTCCACGATTGGAGGTTCGTCAGAAAACTCGAACCCCGTCGTCAAAATGACGCCATATCTTGCTATATCGCCGCGTAAAAATCAGAAGGAAAGACAGAAAGAGAAAGTGATAGAATTATAAAAACACACAATTACATAAGAGAAGGTGATAGAAGGAAGAAACGAAAAATAATAAAAACAAAGAATAACATGAGAATAGAAGGAAGAAACAGAGAATAACATAAGGAAAGACAGAAAGAGAAAATGACAAAGAATAGATAATGGAAAGATAGAAGAGAAGATGAAAGATGGAAAAACAAAGAATAACATAAGAAAAACAGAAAGAGAAAATGATAGAAGGAAAACAAAGAATAATATGACGAAAGATTAACAAAATGATAGAATAAAAAAAACATAAGTGAAAAAAGGGGCGGGTAGTGAGCACATTTTTTTTTTTTGGTCCTCGAAAATTTAAAAATCTGCACCC
The DNA here is from genome assembly GCA_035222895.1 of Strongylocentrotus droebachiensis. NCBI lineage: Eukaryota > Metazoa > Echinodermata > Echinoidea > Camarodonta > Strongylocentrotidae > Strongylocentrotus > Strongylocentrotus droebachiensis. Next base: position 308,993 of record JAVYIG010000968.1, read on the forward strand.
CCCCCCCCTCCCCCCTTGAGCGCCAGGGGGGGGGGGGGCAACCCCCCAAAAAGGTAAAAATCACGTGTTTTTACATTATTTTTCTTCTCAAGGGGGGGCGGCCCCCCCCCCCTGGATCCGCCACTGGGTGTGGGGGTGCGACAACCCTCCCCCCACCTGTCAGGATATCGTCGGTAAATTTGCGCTGCTGTCGGGGAAAATGAGAGGAGGGGGAGGGAAAAAAGAGAGGGAAAGAGAAAGAAAAGAAGGAAAGAGAAGAGAAGAAAGAAAGAGAAAAAGCGAAAGGAAAGGAAAAAAGAAAAGTAGAAAACAGGTGGAAAAAATTTGTTAAAGAGGAGGGGTGGGAGTAAGAGAGAGAGTGGAAGGTGATTGTTCGGTGAAGTCATATCGTCGAGGGAGCAAGAAAGATGCACATGACATGTTGCTGTATCGGTATTCTCGGTCGATCCTCTTGTGCTTTATCAATGCTGAAGTTTGAACTCGGTGAGATGTATAATGTTGGTCGGCCGGCGAAAGAAAAGGAGACGTGGGGGGGGGGGGGGGGGGGGGGGTGAAAGGAAGGAGAGGGGGAGGGTTATAAGAACATGAGAAAGGCAGGGTGGGAGTAAGAGAGGGGGATGGGGTTGTTAGGTGGATTCATCTCGTCGAGGGAGCAAGAAAGAAACGCATAGATAATTATGTTGCTGTGTCGGTATTCTCGCTCGATCCTCATGTACTATAATGCAGAAATTTGAACTCGGTGAGATGTATAATGTCGGTCGGCCGGCGATTTGTCTTTTTATTTCTAACGGTGACTTTTTATCCGATGTGACGACTTCGAGAGAGATCGCGACTACAACTGTAATACTTACATTTTCTCGAAGTTTCACCAGCAATCAATAGAATCATTGTCTTAACTAATTTATTTACTTTCTATCCTTCCAAAACAACCTGAAGCCTTTTTAAAAGAGGTCGAGTCTTTACTTTTTAAATTGATTTGGAATGGAAAACCAGACAAAATAAACCGTAAAACAATAATTGGAGACTATGTAGAGGGAGGTCTGAGAATGTTACATTTACCCTCAATTATTTCAGGCTTAAAGATTGCCTGGGTTAAACGTCTGCTTGACGATAGTAATGTTGGGCAATGGAAATGTTTTTATGAAGTTTGTTTGGATCCATTTGGAGGAAATCTTTTCTGGTATAGTAATATTAATAAAAACGATTCTAGTATATTGTCGATAAAAAACATTTTTATTCGGGAAGTTGCCCAGTCATGGGCCTCTTTAACACTCGATACGGAAATCAGTCCTTCCCATATCAGACGACAAAATATATGGAACAACACTATGATTCGTGGAAACAAAAAAAGTAGTATTCATAAAAATCATGGTATGACAAAGGTATAATTAAATTATCGGATCTTCTTGACGAAAATGGTAATATTTGTTACCTTCTTTCAATTTAGAAACAAATATAAGTTTGAATACAATTTTGTAGAATTTTATTCTGTGAAAACGGCTATTCCCCATAATTTGAAAAATAATATCCCTAAATGTTCAAAGGCAGACCTAACAGCTCAGGAGGAAATGATTAAAAATATAATGAAGGTAACGAAGATATGTTGCTATATTCATAATTTAAGTGTTCAACGGTTTTTTTTAGTCCCCCTAAATCAATAGATAAATGGAATTATCTGTTTAATATCCCAAACATAGACTGGGGTAAAATTTTCTTAGTTCCTGTTAGGTCATGTTTATCTACACAGATCCGTTATTTTCAGTTTAAGATTATACATCGTATAATTGGTGTTAATAAATATCTTAAATTATTAAATATTTCGCAGTCAGACCTATGTTCATTTTGTTATAGCTCCGTGGAATCTATAGAAGATTTATTTTGGGATTGCCCAATCATTAGAAGGTTTATTGCGGATGTCCAACATTTCATTTTAGAGGATAAAGTTACTTTGAATACAATTAATTTCATATTTGGGTTTTATGGAAACGTTGGAGTTCAATTTAATTTTATTATTTTATATGCCAAATACTATATATTTGCCAACAAATGCACTCTCACTAAGTTCTTTTAAATGCATGTTAAGGTATTATCGTTCAGTTGAACAATACATTTATGTTAAAAATAACAAATTTGTATCATTTGATAATAGGTGGAAAAACATTGTGTTGCTTTAAAAAAAAAAATTATCTCGTATAATCAGCTATATTCTTGCTGTTGATTCTATCGGTTATATTATGTTGGTATAATCATATATGTTTTGTTATGTTTTGTAAGGTCGAAAGCAAAATTGAATAAGGATGATTTTATTAAAGAGAAAAAAGAAGAAAAGAAGTTTGTAGAAATGAAAAGAAAAATACAGGATCTATTAAACCTTACCATAGTACACTTTCACTTAGAAGTATCTGCATGTTTATAATATGTAGGAATCTGAAATAAATACAAACATCTATGTCAATTACCTTCCAGTTATAACGGATGTTATATACTAATGAATACTGAAGAATGCTTGGCTGAAAGCTATTCGTGATGACATCTAACGGACGAATATTATTAGATCTTAAACCAAATCCTTTTCAGCGATCGCTTGTATTTGCTTTTGGGTTGCAAGAGTACTACAAAGTCATATTGGGCAAGGGACGTGTCCCCCAATCGGGCCCACGATCGCCGCCCCTGTCCTGATTACTACCAACATGAGTTCAAATACAAGCACAAGTGAATTGGCACGAGCTGATGCTGATGATAAGAGTTGTGAAGCGGCCCCTCTACCGTTAATTAAATTTTTTACTGTTGAGTATATAGCTTCTAAAGACATCCAAAATAATGTGCCCTTTTCTAATTTCTAACCAAAGTGTGATGACCTTTGTAGCGCAGGTTCTGTTTTTAACGTTTAAATTCGAATTCGCGGCTCGGGATTGTATGTGGCCTGCCCCCTCTATTCAATAAACTTGCCCCCCCCCCCCACTCCAATAACGTCTCACAAGCTTTCTGGAATGACCCCCCGATCTCCCGATTACAATTCTGCTCCTCTTTGTAGCCTTGTAGGGGCCGAGCGCGGCTTCATCATGAGTGCTTTTACATGAACCTTTTTAAAATAAATATATTATGCTGGATTTCGACCCGGATTGCACAAACTAAAATGATAAGATGATCATCCCCAATAAAAGCTTGTAGCTAACAGTAATATGCACCCCTTCCTCCTTAGTCCCTTATCCACCGTTACCGTCACTGCCATTTACATAATTATGGCCGGCCCCTCTTCAATAACGGCTCCCAAGCCTTCGGGAATGACCCCAAATTTTCCTGATCACCATTCTGCCGCCGTTTGGAGGGGCCGGGCGCAGCCTTTTCAGATGTGTTTTTACACAACTCTTTTTAGGCACTACGGCTCATAAACAAGCATGCTTAGAACTAATGAAAATAAGCTGAATTCCGACTCAGTTTTGCACAACCTAAAAATTAATACGGTCAGTCACCTCCTCCCCCCCCCCCCTCCATGTGCGTGCATTTCACACGTGCTTCCCCCTCCCAGTTTTCACTTACTCGTCGTTTCTGTCACTTTGTGCCATTTCCTTGTCTTTCTTCTTTTCTCACCTGGCTTTTCTCTTCTTTTTCCTTTCTCTTTTTTTTTCTCTCTCTCTCTCTCTCTCTCTCTCTCTCTTTCTTTTCTTTTCCTTTTCCTTTTCGTGTCTGGCCGACGCGAAATTTAATTCAGGGATAATAGAAGACACGTTTCTTTAACTTCCTGTTCAGTGCATTTGCCCTATTTCTGACTTCTTTAAACTTTTCCCAGTATTCTGTAGTTCTGTGATTATCAAATTTGCGTTTAAAATAATTCCTATCTCTTGCGATACATAAATGTTCGTTGGTAATCCAAGGCGATCTCCTAGAACGTTTTCTTCCTGTGACATACGGTACATGAAGATCACAAATGTCTTTGAATTTACATTTGAAAATATTCCACATATTTGTAATTGTTTATGTGTATTTCATCTGTATATAGTGTTCATAGTGGTGCTTTTTTTCTTCTTCTTTCTATTGTTTAATTTGCTTAGCTAAATCACATAATTGTTTACGACAAGTTTTTGTTGATAGTCAGGGGGGGGGGGGGTCTACATTTTACAACCTATATTCTTCTTAGTAGTCCCCTGTACATTATTTTTTCTATTACATTGTTGATCTAGTATCAATCTTCGGTTTAACTTAATAGCATTTGGAGTGGACTTTAAAGGATTGTTATTATCTGTTCATTATTCGCTGTTTTATTTCTTCTTCTCAAATCAATGTAAATATTTGTCTACATTTTACAACCTATATTCTTCGTAGTAGTCCCCAGTACATTATTTTTTTCTATTACATTGTTGATCTAGTATCAATCTTCGGTTTAACTTAATAACATTTGGAGTGGACTTTAAAGGATTGTTATTATCTGTTCATTATTCGCTGTTTTATTTCTTCTTCTCAAATCAATGTAAATATTTGTCATAAGCTCTGATTATGTGGAATATGAATGAATGAGAAAATCATATTTCATATCTAAAATATTTCTTCATTCAAAAATTATATGTATCCTGTAGGTGCAGTAACCTTGATTTACTTTAAAACTTTCATGCCGAAATAATTGTGTTTTTAGAAAGAGGTTGAAATTATGTGTTTTGAGCGTATAAGTTTCCCAGGTTACTGCATCATAACAATTATACCAAACAGAAACTAATAGTATTTTTGGTTCCTGTATTCTTTGAACTTTGTGTATCACTTTTATTTAGCAAACAGGTCATATTAGTATGACACTTCCTCTTCTTTGAAAGTCTGACATAATTGGTATCAAATTTTGATACTGAGATTATGTTAATTGATTATGCAAATTTTTCAACATTTAGCAGTGTGATAATGTTTCAATTTTTTTGTTTGATTAGGAAATAAATTCATTTGATATTTAATTTGACCCCAAATTTGATATGATCTGACAAATTTGAAATGTTAGGGTCCTTGTCCTGTTTTGCTTTGAATTGCCCATAACGCTATGTTTTCATGGTTTTAGTCATAATTATGTCACGAGTAGTATCAATGGACATACAGGCTGTGCTTAAACGATCTTGTTCAACAAACTCTGTCACAAATTTCCTCACATTCACACAATTGCATCTATTCTAGAATCTATACACACTTACATACATTGTTCAGTTCATCCTGCTCATGTACAACCGTGGTTCTTCAACGTTAATCATCGAAGCTCATTGCAAATAATATGAAAATACGTGTACATCAACAGATTAAAGCAAGAGCAGCAAAATCAGAGCAACTCACCCCGTTATTCATCCACACATAACGAATTCTAGATACATTAACAGATACAATGTAGAAGAGTAATTTGAACGGCTTTCAGTACTTTTATTGATATTAATACTAAACCATAACAAGTTACATTCCAACTAAATCTATAAGAAAAAAAAAATCATAAAAATTGCCTTCGCCGATCAAAAAATTATTTCTTTTGGCTGTTTCTAATGTCTTTCAACACATAGTTCTGGTGAATTCCATATCAATGTACCAATCCCTTAAAGTCTTATCCAGTTGACTTTCCATTAACGAGAGGATCCATGATGTTAAAGAATCGGACATACAACATAAAAATCTTGGTATTGCGGGACGTTAGACGCTCTCAAGGCATACCCCCTCTAGGGATGACCCGTCATACAGTGTGCATGATCTTACAATTATGTTTGACAGAAGAGGTTGACGTCACAATAAATCTATAAGTAATACTCTAAAATAAATATAGAATCTACAGGGCTCCGACTACAGATTGCACAAAGAAAAAACTGCCAATGTCAGCCCTCCAATCAGCGAGCCCTTATCCGTTGATATAAGACATGAGACAGATACTTAAAAAGAGAGAGGGAGAGAGAGCAAATTTACATAAAAGAATGACTAAACCCTCTTGAGACATTGTGGGTCGTGTGACGCATGGTGTAAGAAAAACAAAAGACGCGCTTTATTATAAAGAAGTTGCATGGTGTTACCAAGATGGTATACATGGACTTAAGGTCTAGGTGCAGGTGAAATTTTAACCTAGCCTGCGCGCCAATAGTGTCTTTGCATGAGTCCATCTTGGTTTTGATTTGGAGCGGGAGCGAGACGTTTAGAAGCACTTGCGGTGGACGATGGATGGGCCGGACTCGTCGTACTCCTGCTTGCTGATCCACATCTGCTGGAAGGTGGAGAGGGAAGCCAAGATGGAGCCACCGATCCATACGGAGTATTTCCTTTCTGGTGGGGCGATGATTTTGATCTTCATGCTGCTTGGGGCAAGGGCTGTGATCTCCTTCTGCATCCTGTCAGCGATACCTGGGTACATGCTGGTGCCTCCGGAGAGAACGGTGTTGGCGTACAGATCCTTACGGATATCAATGTCGCACTTCATGATGCTGTTGTATGTGGTCTCGTGGATACCAGCGGATTCCATACCTGGGGGCAGAGGCCAGTAAAATGGAGTTGTCAAATTAAAGTGGCACAATGAAACGAAACCTAACACGTCTTAAGAATTTAGCAGAAAGACACTCGTAAAACCGAAAACCCCATAACTTATTTATCTATTTTTACCCAGGATGGCCAGGTCAGTGATTTTAACACAATGTATCCTTTAAGGGCCTCGCACAGATCAACACATGAAGTATACTATAATACACGAATAAGAAGATGATACAAGACAAAATCTTAACTTCATCTTAAGAGCAATACAGACAAGTTCACTGATGAATCTTCAAGGAGTCATAAATATTATAAAATCGTTTGCATTATCATCATAAGATTTATTTCATGTCGATGATCGTCGTAAATCTTGAATCATGAATATGCAAGGTCTCTTGTAGGAGAGAAATTGAAGATGGAAATCCCAAATGTACAGGTTGTAATGCCCTTGATTTCATGTATCAGGTATGAATGTACACTGATGGACGTTAAAGTGGACTTTAAAGTATTAACCTTTGGATTGGTATTTGTAATACTGAGATGATTCTTACCGATGAAGGCTGGCTGGAAGAGGGTCTCTGGACACCTGAATCGCTCGTTGCCAATAGTGATGACCTGACCGTCGGGCAACTCGTATGACTTCTCGAGGGAGGAGGAGGCAGCGGCGGTGGCCATCTCCTGCTCGAAGTCCAGGGCGGTGTAGCAGAGCTTCTCCTTGATGTCACGGACGATTTCACGCTCGGCTGTCGGGAGTAAAGAAAAATATTCAGAAGATGGTAAATGATGAGTACGAAATTCTAAGGGCAATAATAATGAAGTGATGTAATGTCGGGTAGAATGGAGTCATTATGAAATTTAACCGAATTTAGTCAAGAACAATCAAACCGAAAGGCTGCAAATGTTTTCCTTCAGATCATATTCCTTCAGTCCAGTGTCTTTTTAAAATTGTCTTAAAGCGAATATAATTACTGTTTCACGCGTTGGTTTATCATGGAGGCGTAACTAATTTTATCAATACATTGAAATTGTAAGAAAAAATGTAGGCCTACCAAGCATCATAAAAATAACATCCCAAATGTTCTTAGCTATCTATTTTGGGTGTCTTGCAAACAAGCAAAGTACATGTATCATAATAGAAATTGATGGAGCGAAAAATTGAAATACAGGGGCTGTATACTGTATAGTCATGTAGGGTGAAATCGGTTGTAAATGCGTACCCGTGGTGGTGAAAGAGTAACCACGCTCGGTGAGGATCTTCATCAAGTAATCGGTGAGATCACGTCCAGCCAAGTCCAGACGGAGGATGGCGTGGGGGAGGGCATAACCTTCGTAGATTGGGACTGTGTGGGTTACACCATCTCCGGAGTCGAGAACGATACCGGTGGTACGTCCGGAGGCGTACAGGGAGAGAACGGCCTGGATGGCGACGTACATGGCGGGGGCATTGAAGGTCTCGAACATGATCTGGGGAAATAACAAATTGATAACAAAACGAACATATTATAGGAAAAAGCTGGCGAAGAATAATTGTTTGCTTCAACTGTATCGCACATCAATATACTGCAGTTTGCATGTATCTTTGTTGCAAGGTGTTTTGAAAAGTCTATTCTTTTAAATATTGGAGTAAATTATTCTCGTTTCATCAATCTTAAACACCGACCAATACTTATTCATTTTCATTTTGTGAGAAATATCAGATGTTGCACGAAGTTCAAATAACGAAAATGATTAAAACAACCCACCTGGGTCATCTTTTCCCTGTTGGCCTTGGGGTTGAGGGGAGCCTCGGTAAGGAGGACGGGGTGCTCCTCTGGGGCAACACGAAGCTCGTTGTAGAAGGTGTGATGCCAGATCTTCTCCATATCGTCCCAGTTGGTGACGATACCGTGCTCGATGGGGTACTTCAGGGTCAGAATACCTCTCTTGCTCTGGGCTTCATCTCCTACATAGCTGTCCTTCTGACCCATACCTACCATGACACCCTGTGCAAGAACAAAAAGGATTATTTTCACATGATGGAGGAATACAATTAGTAACAAAAATGTATCACAAGTAGATGATTTAACCGGAGCAGAAAATGTGACATAATTATTTAGTTAAAGATATCGCAAAAATGTAATTGTGTATTAAATCAACAGTTAATGTTGTATTTACAATTTAAGAATTTTGACTTAGTGAACGTTATGAGTAGGTGAGTTTCCGTCTTTAAAAAAAAAAAAGAACCCACTTCCTTTAAATTAGATAATTAGACTCGCCACCAATAATAATATATTTGTTTTTGTGGGCGTAATTGCATGTCTATAAAGTGCTTTACAAAACAGAATACATAAGGAGTGAAAATGGTGAACTGGGTTCATAATTCAAGGTAGTAGAGTAAAATCTTAGAGAAAAGAAAACTTTTTTGCATGAAGATAATAGGGCTGCATGATACAATTACAGGTTGATATTGAAATACAGCACACGGACACACTTGTGTTAAGTCTACACTAATTAATTCGACATCATGATCTAGACACAACCAAGTAAGCATGATTATTTCACCATTGTGTGCGGGCATGGCAGGGGTATATCTGCGCTTATTTTACATCAAATTGTCACCACATTTCTGAAGTGGAGGATAAAACTGTTGCAATATTGCACAAGTCACAAGTTCTGCGACGGCGAAAATTGGCATGGTCCGAGTGAACATACCTGGTGACGCGGCCTTCCGACGATGGATGGGAAAACAGCCCTTGGGGCATCGTCTCCGGCGAAACCGGCCTTGCACATACCGGATCCATTGTCTACAACCAAAGCTGCTACCTCGTCGTCGCACATGGTGACTGTTTATGTGTTGTTACGGGACTTCAAAATAGACCTGCGGATTGGAAGAACGAAGTTTTTAAAAATTGACAAAATACGCAACAAGTACATGACTTATAGATGACAAAATGACAAACTATGCGGAAAAGGTATTCTGGCTTGCAGCTTAACATCAATAAGGGACCGCTCCTATAAATTGGCAGAACAAAAGGGATATATAGGTAATAATGATGATAATAATAACAATACTAGCTACATTTATATTGCGCACGTATCCATCCCAGAATATGCCCAAGGCGCCTATTCAGAGTAGTATTATTACAATGGCTTTAGCCCAGCTACCCTAAGATGTAAAGGCATTCAAGAAATACAATTCCTACCAGGTAATTTAATACACCTGGGTGGAGAATAACACATTTAATTTGATGTCGTGCCAAAGGACATTAGTGTCGCGGAGGGACTCGAACCGCGAACCACAGCCCGGAGACTATACGAAACCCATACCCATATATGCGAATGAAATGCGAATTGCGAGATATAATACTTATATCTGTATATACACGGGATTCTCATTTTTAAAGAATCTTTTTTAACTCGGAAGGAAAATCGTAATATAAATGAATGTCGCATTGCTCTTCTTTTTGGAGGAATCTACCAAAGATGTCAGCAGTTCAATCTCAGGCAAAATCAGAAAGCTAAATTGAACTCAATTTATAATATCTATGCTGTGCATCATTCAGGAACTAATCTTGCAAAAGGAATTTCGCTTTGCCGGCAATCAAATTAAGACCCAACAACCGTCATCTAAATTAGATTTCTTGAATGCAATTGTCAGCTTTTATTCCAAGTTATTACTCGTGAGCGGAAGGGCAATTGAGTTAACGGCCGCAGAAGGTTAACGACTGAGCTTTACGCTTTGCTGGTTGGCCAGGCAGCCACGGGATGTACTACCAAATAAGGAAACGCTGCCAGACATTCCATTGGTACGGAGAAAAAGGGGCGAGGCAATGAACCAATGTTGGGCCAATCACATTCACGTTTTCCGACCAGGTCAGTATTCTCAACTCGAAGACCTTGTTAGGTCATAAACTAAGATCTACCGCAGAGTCTACGGTCATAACATGTGGAGAGTAGGAATATTCTTTACGGCTGCCTTCACACTGAAACGCATTTAAAGGCATTATCCTTTTCCAGACTTGTAACAAACGTTAATAATAACATTCTAGACTCCATGAGCGCACATGACATAATGCATAGAACCTCATGATGAATTACGTATCACTTCTGTCAAGTTCATTGCCAAGTTTGACATTATTGATCCAACTTTTGTTAATTTGAGGTTACTCTCATTGCAAAGCGTGAAATGACAGCAAGAGCAAAATAGTGAAAAACTAAGAATCTTAAGTATTACATGTAAGCCCTGCCAATGATTATTCATAATATATATATATATATCATTATCACATTAGCGCCGCTAAACATGTTAAAAAGGCTTAAGCAAGGAAAGTGACAAAGTTTTAACAAAACTGCTGTATATCAAAATTCCATCTATATAATATCCCATTGTGTAAGAATTTTAAAAACACTATACAGATAATTATATCCTTAAGTTAAAGTCAAGTTCAATCCATGTATGTGCTACTATCTGGATGAGTCCCAGATGACTGATGCTATGAATAAGTCAAATGTATGCTATCTCCCAAAGGTGGTTTGGCCTATGTGATAGTTTTATCTGAAACCATGCCATGTTGGGTTGCCAAAAAGTGATAACATTAAAACCGGTGAATGATTCTGTCGGTCAGCTCCGTGCACTAACGAGACTTTGGTTAAAACATGTAGTGGGTCCATGGTTAAAAGACCGACTGAGGCAAATATACACAATGTTAACTTCCATTGACTGTTAATCAAATTATCAAAATTGCATTCAACATTGTAAGGTTCTGTTCTCAACAATGAAGCCTGTTCTAATCACGATCATGTCAACAACCGATTGGTTAATGAAATAATAACTAAAGAATCATTTCGTATGTGCTACTTTGATCAAAGATACAAGTACAGCTACTATGTGCATATCAGCGTAGACTTCGTAGACGATAATCTTTACTGTGTAAGCTAGAGCCAAAACCAATCATGCCCTTCCTAAGTCCATAAGGATAATTAAGAAATGTCCAGGTTGTCAGAGCCGCGCATCCTCATCCTTGCCCTAGCTACCATCCGTCGGGTATCATCACCGACGGTGTATCCTCAACAACCGCATCCCAAACTAAGCAAGCTTGAAGGCTCTTCAAGGATATAATAAAAAAGAAGAAGATGCATAGAAGCATACACAAGTGAACTTGCAAACTCAACTCACCGATTTCGCTATTCCTTTTGATGCCGCTGCTCACGAATGGTGTGGAGTTGGGAGGTGGAGGTTCAGACTTATATACCGAATGGACTGGGACTTTTCTGCGAAACCCCAATCGACCCTGCCCATTTTAGGCTACAATCTGCATCTCGACATAAACGGGACTTCGTGTACCTTATCGGACGGGCGCGGGAAACAACCACGCCCTGAGAGTGGCCCGCGGTAATTTCGTCATGAATATTGTATGAATATTGATGATTATGAATATTCATGTTTAGAGTTTCTCGGAAGAGGTAGATGGAGCGGCCAATGAGAGTGGGACGACCTATGTTTGGTTCAACCAAGACGGCCGACCGAATATGGCATCGGGGAAACGATAGCCGAGAAGGTGAATGTAAGGGAAGGCGGAATGTAGTTGGAGGTATGTATGGGCAAGTCCCCAGTTCCCTACAGCGGCGCCTGGGACAGATACAGGAAAGCAATGTATCCCGCTACCAAAATATCTACCCATGTCCTACACTCACAAATCTGTCGTTCATATTTTTAATACTCCAGTGGCAATATACACCATTATACAAAGGGACAGGAAGCAGTTGTAGCTTAACCTTTCGATACAATTACAAACATATTGGCACTCATCCATAGAGTACTTTTCTTTGCAATATGTATCAGCACATTTGATTATGTTTCCTATTTGAGAAGATAAATGTTTAACTTTCAGTATTTCCAATATCATGAATTTCTTTGGTGTAAAAGGTACAGGTCTATTCGTTATTGAAAATTAATTAACTGTTGAGAATTTATACAACAAATATACTTTCAACGACCTCTCTCTTTCGTTTTCAGCAATTTGTTTAAATATCCTATAAACAAAACATAAGCCGTACTTATAACTTACAAAAATAAAACTAATGCTTATTATTGGCATTTTATCTGATGAAGTTAATGACTTGCAATTCATGACAAAATAGTAAATTCCTATGTGTTTAAATGCACATGAACCGGCGGATTATTATCAAATTAAAGTGAGAAGGCCCAACTCAAACATTCTGCTCACAGTGAGTTAGATCATGGACCTATTACGGATGGACATTCATCGTTTTCTTAATGAATTCATTGTGATTGTCTCCGTCAATGTCGTCTCAATAACATTCCGTAAATGTTTCTTCACTTTGATCTCATCATGGTCACCGCCAAAAAGCCGGGACAGAATCAAGATAGTGATTTTACACATGTTAATCTACATGCGCAGAAGATAATTACTTGCCTAAATCATGGGAAATCGATGTGCAGTTCTGGCTTATAATCGGAATTTGTTGTTCCGTGTACTGTATTTTATTTTGAAAAACATGTTGATATACTAGATAGAGTTTATAGTTGAATTGGTTGTGATTAAAAATCCCGTTTCCCCCTATTTCCTCATTATTATTATATTTCCAGAGTTACAACGCACAGGGCTGATACAGATCATGGCCTTCTAATTGTTTTATAAGGTCATAGGTGTGTGCGAAAGTTTGCGAAACAGTAATAATAAATTTCATATCACCAAAATCGTCTGCTTTTCAACTTTGCTGCTCCCCATTGGGGATGCTTTTATTTAAGACACACTCTTACAGAGCACACCATCCAAACAAAACCCAAGAGAGGGAAACTGCTCCTTTGTCAATGACCGAAAATGCTTACGCAGTCGTTATTGTTAAAGGTAGGCGTTACTACTGCAGCTAGAAGGGATTAGACCACACAGCAAGCCAACAAGGTCACTGTGACAGGTGGCTGTCTCATTAACTCAGCTCTCATTTAACATAAGAAATAGAGGATCATGGGGGACCGACAGGCACCGATTTGGGAAGTTTTCTATATAGAGGGAGCAAGTAGCTACAAGTAGGACAGTGTGCCTTTAAAACAGCTGAATGTTCTCATTAAGATGCACATAATCAGAAGGCGGTGACTATCATAGGATCAAAGAAAGAATCACGTTGAATGTCCATCCGTAATAGGTCCATGGTTAGACCAATCATTTTGTTGCTAGCAGTTTTCCCTCCTGATTTCAAAGAATCATGAAAATCTATTTCATAATTAGTTTTTCAAAGTGAACCAAACTGTATTATATACGTATAAGAGCAACCCATTTTGAAGTCAAAATTGTAGTATAAAGTCATTTCTTAGAAAAGAAAGATGTTCCGATGGATTTTGGTCTTCTTCTTTTTTTTGTTAGTCACCGTGATTAGGGGTATAACATAATGGATTCTGCCGTATGACTTATTGATTATAGAAAAAGTCCAAATTTGAAGTATTAAATAAATTCAAGCAAAATGTTGGCCTCGAATTTTCCCTCTTAATTGTCTTCTTCTTTTTTGCGTTCAAGTGATTTTTATAAAATGAGAAATTGAGGCGAATTATGAATGGAATTATTTTTCTTTCTAAAATGATAAAAAGAAATGAATAGATCAATAACGAATAAATCATCACTTATGAAGAGAATCCTAAGTGTGGTAGGCCTAAAAAGTCAAAGGGTTTAAAGGTTTACATGTAAGCCAAAACCTAGAAACTGTTCCCAGAAACAAATTAAATCTTGCCATTAGCCCTATATACTCATTACCTGGGATGAAAGTAACTTTCGAACGTTAAGACCTTGTAGCATATAATGATTTTCCATATTTCATTTTTTGCCGCTTTATAATATTATTAATGATATGTATTTATAAAGCGCAGAAATTATGCAAATATATTCTACTGCGTTACAAGATCTCCTGATTTGCTTAAATCTACAACATCAAGTCAAATGAAAAGATGTGCTTTTAGTGTTGATTTAAAGGCTCTTCACGATGGTGATTTCCCAATTAATAACGATTCTATAATTATTCCACCGTTTTGGGCCTTCGCATGCACATGCCCGATCTACAAATGTTATTTTTAGTTTTATGTGATGGCGTTTGGAAATCTTGGGAGCTGCGCGGGTTGTGAGTATTTTCGAGAGACTTGAGTTTTCACAGTAACTGTTGTATGATATAACTTGGCCGATTGCCACTTTATAGACAATCTTGAATGATATTGTTTGGCGTACTGGTAGACAAGTGCAGATCCCTCAAAAGAGGGGTGATCCGTGTGAATTTGAAACAACCAGGAATCAGTCTTGCACAAGTGCATTAAACCCGCTGCAGTCACCATATTTGGGAGTCAGTGAGTCCATACAATAACCCATTACAGTAATCTAACTTACTAATGATGCTTGCATGAATAATTATTGTTATGATATTGTCCTTCTCAAAATAATTTGTAGTACGTCGGAGGTTATACATCATTTGGAATGTTGAATTACATTGTTTGTAATGTTATGTTCATGAAATATGTAGTCCTATACACAGTGTTAAACTAGAATTAATACTAGTCTTCTTAGACGTATTTAAAGGGTGATGGGACTAGAGGGTGATGATTTCTCTTCTGCTTACCTTGTATACTGATACCCTAGCTATATGGCTACGAACCATTGACTAATAAAGAAGGATATACTCTGAAATTATCTTCATGTGTCATAAAGGTTGTTGATGTGCACATGCATCTTATAGCAAAAGGGAGATCCCCTGTTTCTAAAAGGAGTTCATTGTCTGGGGTAATACTTATACATCTTGATTTCAAGCCATTTTTCAATTGCAAAAGAGAATACTTCGATTATGTTCCATCAAAACCGTTATTTGTTTCGCTCGGTCTATTGAATAGGCCTATACATGTATATCAACTTGATAAGTACTGTATGATGATCTTATTATTAAAATATTATAAATGTATTCTAAATGTATTCTCCCAGTAGCATTATATAATATATTTCATTAAATAGTATTTTCCACTCAAATAATAAACGAGCTCTCATAAGTTTCCTATTTATAAAGTGAATAAAGATGATATGTTGATCAATGTCAATTAGGCACTCAGGGTGGTCATTCTGGCACTTCATTCCTTTAAATGTATTCAAGAAACATTAAAACAATATCTCATAAGCTTAGATTTATAATAGTTTTGGGGTAAAAAGGACATATATTTCTGCCAAAATCCCTTTTCCCTTTCCCCTTTCTTTGTTTTAATATTTTTGTTTAATTGCTGTTGTCATTTTTCACACGTTTTTGTCCTTTTTATTAATACATGACCATTCCCTATTTAAATGCACTAATATCTCTGAAATAGGGATATTATCTCGACAAAAAAAATGCCAATATTCCTATTCTTTCAAGCAATATTGATGTATTATAATAGCATTTACTGTAAACTTCTCACTTTATAATTTATATGTATTAGCGTTTTTCAAGTATCTAATGATTTTCATTTATGTATTGTATTTAATTTACTGTTATCTTGCTATCTTTTAAAAATCTTTAATTATACCGTGATTTGCCCTTTTATGCTTTTGATTTTTAATTGGAATTGAAAACAATTGAATCAATGATTTGAAATTCGGGTACAAGTTAGATACTCCTTTCTCGTAGCTTTACCTCGAACTCAAGCTATGCTAGTTACTCATAATGTAAAACGAACACAGACATAATATTATACACAACACTTGCCTTGTATGGCCTATATAACAAGATAGAGATGATAATATGTAATGCGGTAGTATGAAATCAATCTTATAGATAATATTTTTACTATTATTATTTTTATCATCATAATCATTATCATCATTATTATTATTATTATTGTTATTATTATCAGTAGTATTAGTAATGTTGGTTCTTTTGATATTGTTGTTCTTGTAATTTTTTGTTTAAAAAAAGTCCATATTGAATCTTTGCATTTGGCGTGTCATCTTAATCCTTTTTACACATTATTGTGACATAATCATTCTTTTTGTTAGAGTGATTGTTCAAAGTAAAAGTGATTTTGATTGAAAATAATGATGATAATGATGAAAGTGATTACCGTGATACCGTTAAATGATGATAATGGTTCGAATATGAGTTGTAATGATGATTATGAAGGCTCTTGGGAAAGCAACAATATTTAAATCTACAAACTACAATCAAACCCAACCCTCCTTGCCTGTGATTAAGACATGTACCCTAGACAGACGTTTCATTCCAACTGCTGTCCGTCTATATAACTCTTTCCCTGTCCATGTTGTAGGAAACATTTCAGATAAAGGACTTCAAGCTTTTAAATATAGAGTACAGAATACATGGTTATGTCCTTGATGTGACGTTGATATTTTGCTCTACTTCGTGTTGGTATTAGTTTGTTCCTTTGTATTGCCTGTTATGTAATAATTTAGCCCCTTAATCGAGATGCAGTGAACTACTTGATTGGCCCACTAGAGCTCTCAGTGAAAGTACATCGTTTCAGCACATTTCGTATAAATCATGTTGAGTGATGCTACTATTCCCGTTTTGCAACCGTATCTTGCAAGAAATCAATCCTGAAGCAAATGTCACTAGAGCGTGAGTAGATGCAGTGATATAAGGAATACAAACTCAGAGTTCGATGATTTTTGGTGCTGTCTTTGCCGCACCATGTAAGAGAGCTTGTGAAAGAAAGCAAAACGAGCAGTCTAAATATTGCCTTAAAAAAAGGCACCGTCTACCTGACTTAGGATGGCGTCAGTGATGTAGTTTGTCGTGCCATGTGAAAATGCCATGACACAAAAAACTTATTGCGTTGAACAGAAATCCATGGTCAGGTAACACACACACACGCACACACGAACACACAATGATCACAATCACTAACACAACCGGCCCCTACCAGTACCTTAGTAATTGGGCTACAGTTTTGTAATATTTTTCCACTCTAAACAGAAGAAACAAATTATTCATAATTCTCCACATAATATTTTTTTCCACAAATAAAAATACAATATATGCAACTACAATGCAAACAAGATATGAACACAAGAATCATGTGAACAAAATTATTGTTTGATAGTAGAAATGAAATCATAGCAATATGGAGATTACTATAGGCTTCTTCTGAGAGGAAACAAAACAGTTTTATTTCAACAAAAAGCAAAAAGAAGGGGGGGGGGGAAGAAGGAAAACAAGTTGAATATCTAGAATCTAAGGAATGAAAGGAATTCATTCTCCCCCTACCCTTCCCTGCAGAAGACCTACACTATTAAACCCACCCCACTCTCCTTGCGTCCGAGAACAGCTCATTATGGATAAAAGCAGCTCTACCACATGCTTAACTGCAGTAAATTCATGGCTCTGCCTCGACGTCCCTAGCAATGACGATTGTCTCATTTACTGAACTGATATCGTTCCTCTCCGATAATGTTCCTCTCCGTTCAGCAAACTTTTTTTTAAAATAATTTTTTAAAACAAAAACAATATTGAGGAGTAGGGGTTTATTTTTATTTTTGCTGTTAAAAATATCATACATTTTTATTACAATAATGATGTGGTTCAATAATTTTCTTCACCCACTGTTGATCCTTCTTTTCCAAGATGGATCCGTTTTCACACCATGTTTGCATCGCCTAACGCATTTAAAAAACTGCCACAATCTTCCAAAAGTATTCTTTTTTTTCACATAAAAATAACAAACGTTCATATTTCCTCCACTTTCTGACAAAAGGAACATAAATCATTTATATAATTCTTAAATATAAACAGATGCTCATTCGTATAAACTGATTTTGAAGTATTTTGAATTAGACTTATCTGAGTCTGCTATTAAAGATTGACTTCCTAGGTCTTGAGAATATTGTTTGAATATCTTTTGTATAGCCACGATATATACTTTCAAAATTACTTACCACGCATGATTTTTCTGTTCTCATTTTCAACAAAGTTAGTATATCATTTTCTATGTTAGAATACGAAAAGAAAAAATTCTTCCATTGACCTGAAATTCTAGTTTCAGGTCAGTGTCTACATTGAATAATGATGTCTATTTAATAACACTTTCCAAGATGAAGGAAGATTTGCACAAAATTATTTAAAACAAAATGAATTCCCAATCGTTCTAAACCCATTGTTTGAAACTCTTTTTTTTTTTTTCATCCTTCCAATTCCGTAAAAAATAATTGATGAGTTTTCTCAAACACCCGATGTGTCACTGGAGTGAGTAAAGATACCTAATTCGGACACATATTACATAACCTCTCTTATCTCTTTTCCCGTAAGTCTTCTAAATTTCACTCAGATCTCCATTTCTTGTTGTTCTCTACTGTTCGCTACATCAAGGATGCAGATCGGATAACCATAAATCATCTGTCGATAATCGTTCAATGCATATCTTATCATGCTGTCCCCTCTTTACTCATTCACATAATATTATATTTTTGAAGAGCATTTTCGAGAAATCTATCTCCTTATACATTACCTTACGTTCTTTTTGCTTTTCCTTCATCTCTTCCCTCGCTCTCACGTCTTCTTAATCCCTTTTCTTTTTGCAATTTGAATGGGGGCACATCCCCACCCCGTAGCTACGCCCTGGGAATGTCGATATATATCAGTATGTAGGCCTAAAAAAAAAGTTAAAGTTCTATCTCTGTTCATTTTTTAACCCAGATATACCAGCATACCGAGCAAACAAAATTATTTAATATATGTTGATCGATTCGGTATCTCTAACAAAGAGCGTCATGTCATCTGCGTATAGTATTTTTTTTCTTAACTTGTGTCTTATCAAAAGTAATCCATGATTATCTTTGCCAACCCGCATTGAATGAGCTAATATCTTTTTCAAAGTCTATCTACAAAAAATATCCAGCTATCTTTTCTTGCGTTTGATGAAAAATAATGTCATCTATAAGTCTGATTGCCTATACCACTGTTTCTGTTATTCAAAAATCCTATACTTGGTCTACTTTGATTACTTCTTCCAAAACTTTCTAGATTCTTGCTGAAAGTACTTTTGTTAAAATGTTGTAGTCTACATTTAATAATGATACAGGTCAATAACTCTGAATGTGTAACTGATCTTTTTGAATCAGAGCAATTACTGACTGGCTTTGTGAAGAAGAGAGTTCCCCTATAAAAGCTTCGTTAAGCGCTCACACCACCACATGTCCAACAAATGGCCCAAATAATACAATTCTACACTTAAACCATCGATTTATTTTGTTTCATTTCCTTCAAAACTGCCAAGCATTCTCCCTCTGAAATGATTAATTCACATATTTCTTTCGACTCTAAAGACAATTTTGGTATGTACTAACGAAAAACATGTTGTTATTTTAATACAAAAATTCTGCATATTGTGCATATGATATACATGTACTTTAATACTTCATCTTGGTCAAAACTAATTTTTCCTTCTTATGTCCACAATTTTCTAACCTATAACTTCCTTTTATTAGACTAAATTAGTTGGGTGGATTGTTTACTGGTCGCCTTTCCACTTTCAAAGAAGGATGATCGTGATCTTATTTTTATTCCTTCATTAATGTAATTATAACATTTCTCTAACTCTGTCCTTTTTTATTCTAATAAGTCAACTTTTTCTATATTATCCACCAATTCATTTTCAATATAATTTATTTCTTTTTCTAAAGCTTTGATTCTTTGTTCGCTTTATACCTAGCCTTTTCCTTTCGAAATTTCCTTGTAAAATTACTTATATTCATTTTCAAAAGCTCCCCCAAACTCTATTTTATTTCTGTCTGATATTTTTGCTTCAAATTAATTATTTCATCTTTCATTTGTTTTGTATATACTTCATCTCCACATAAACTATTGTTAAATATCCAGTACGTCCTTTTAGCTTTTGAGAATAAAACTGGCCTAATATAAAATTGTAGCAGAACCCATAGATGGTCCGGGGCTGAAGACGGAATTAAATTGCACTTTAAAACTATTTCCTTCAACTTATCGCTGCCATGTGAACCAATAATCCAATCGAGTTCGAATAAAAGGATAAGCCTGACTATAAGTAAAGCGTCTCTTAATATTATTCATTTTCCTCCAAATATCAATCAAGTTTGAATTGTCTATACATTTTTTCTTCAAATCGCATAAGAAGAAGAAGAAAAAAAAGACTAAACCTGTCTTTTATAACTTCCCATATAATCTAAATCACTATTTCGAATCATGTTAAAATCCCCTCCTATAATAAATGGATTATGTTTGATGTTTATTTCCTTTAAGACTATATCAAAGTCAGACAAAAAATTGATTTGTTTTAAGGTTTTGCCCCTAACAGGGAACTATATAATTATAATAGCTCTATAGCAAACTTCAACCCCTATATTATATTCCATACAATTTATATACCTCCCCTCATTATCAATGTTAATGTTTAAAATATGAATATCTAATTTTGAATTAAAATGCAACCATAAGTCGATACCCGATTCTGTGCTCGTCATAGGCAACAGTCTATACATGTACATGAACGATCCGCCAAGGTTTTGGATCTCCATGGCAACGACAAGCCATCTTCTACCAGCCTTCCGTTCGAGAGCGACGACGCACGTGCCGACCCATATTAGGGAATGGGGTAGCAGCGATGCACGCGGCACTATGCATAATTCATTACCAAAGTCCCAAGTTCTGTCAATGAAATGGTTGTTTTAGCAGAAAGCTTATTTTAGATAGAATTGAAATTACGTTTTCATAATCTCGTTATTCCTGTAAAAGTAACATAATTATATGGGAGGAATGTCTTATCTCTTAATAACGTTAGTCATGTTAGTAGTCCCATGCTTCATCTCTGCCGAATTTACTTATTTACAACATTGATGAGTAAAATAATTGTAAAATGATTATATTACTAAATACAACAGAAAGCATTTATGTGGGCAGAGGTAAAGGTTGAAGACAGAATCAGGACAATTTAAAGTTATTGAGTTGAATAAATATAAAAAGAGAGTAAATGTTAGCGATAATTTATGATCGTTTTAGACCGCCACAGATATTCTACAATATTAACAATACAAACAGTTGAGTTACAACTATCTTTCAACCTCAAACCGACATACTCATATAAACCCTTTCTATATTGACTACAACTTAATACATATTCATAACTTGTTATGGGTTCTCATCGGGTCTGTAGGTAGGTAGGTCATGATGTTAGCCTGTGTGCTCACTCGCTATGCTCATAAATGGTAAATGGGGCTTAACCGGGGGCAAGGCCCGGGGCAAGGGCGAAAGTTTTCACTTGCATTCTATGTCCATTTGGAGACATAACGAGCATCCAACGAAAAGTGGAAAAGAACTAATACATAAAAGAGTTTTTGAACAGATTAATAAAAGCTGAAAAATGTCAGCTCGATGGTAATCATTCCCCAGTCTATTCCAAAATCATGAAGTATATGCCTTGATCGCGTGTGGTTTGTCATTGCTTATAGGTTGATATAATATATTGCGTTTTTTTTAACGTGTCTATCCCATATATATATATATATATGGGTATATATATATATATATAGGCCTATATAATTGTGTGTGTGTGTGTGTGTGTGTGTTCGTGTTTGTTTACATAAACACAATAATTGATGGTCTTCCTTGCAAGAAGACCTTGTTTTCAACATTTTGGCACTCATAGGGCTTTGTCAAGTAATGATTGTATTTGACTTTGAAAATTGTTATGATTGTCGTGAGAAAATATTGTTTTTTTCAGAATATCAATCGCCCTCCTTATCTTTTTATATCTTTACATGGAAACAAAGTGATTTCCCATTTTTTTTCTTTTAACGTCACATGTGATAATCCATCTTAGACTTATGGAGCGGAAGCATTCTGCCGAGAAAATCACGTAGTCGTAGATACGCGCGCGCTGCTGACGTTCTTTGACATGAAGCGACATTCTACACGCGTACCGTTTATGCATCTAACTTCCACACAATAATACGTTAAACATAAATTGGAAGTTGATGGGGGCGGAGGTGAAATGGACATGTTAACATTTAGTGCAAGTGATATCGATGGTGTTACTCTTTCCTTTCAGGTATAAAGCAGGCTTAGAGGGTTAAAAGCCCCCCTCCCCCCCAAAAAAAAAAATGTTTGATACAATAATTTTCTCTTTCTATCTTTCCCTCTCATCTCTTCCTTTCAAATGTTTTACTATGTATTTCTTTATTTTCCGACTGCCATTTTCCATTTCTACCTGTGCCCATATTTGTTTGTCTCAATTCCAATCTCATTACTCTCCCGTGAAAACACACACACCTTCGGCACGGCAGCGTCTCATGAAATCGTCATATTAAGTACAAGTTCACCGACATCCCATTGAAACGCGTGCTAAACTTAGTACACGCATTTCAATGGGATGTCTTGTATTCGTCATCTTTCAAGCAAGGACTTGACAAGAATGAGACGGAAGCATGTATATATATATATATATATATATATATATATATATATATATATTTTTAAATGATCGGCTGCACAGTATCTATAGCGAGTAAAGGAGCGAGGATCGTTTATTCGTCCAACAAAATACACACGATACATGCATCATACAAAATTATTGCTCATGAAGAACAGCAGAAGCACTATACATGCTATATACACAGGCGCGTACGCAGGGGGGTGGGGTGGGGGTGGGGGTCGAACCCCCTTTATTTTTGTTATGTGTTTGTTTTGGAGGAACCCAAAATGTGCTCTTACCCCCCCCCCCCCCCCCCCCTGCTTATTCACCGGCTGGCTGAGTCGTTGCGAAATTTTCGGCGCGATTTTCACATTCTAACCCCCCCCCCCTCGAAAAAAATCCCGCGTACGCTATTGTATATACACATTACAAGGGCGTCAATCCGAGCTTCAGCATGGACGGGACACAATTACATGTCACCTTTACATTTACTTTCAAAGTTATTAAATGACGTTTCATTAAATTATTAAAGAACGAAAACGATTCGTTGTACCGATCTCGACTCTTAATCTTTGTCTAAATTCAGTTTCCCTCCTGCCGCGCGAAGCGCGGAAGCTTTCACGTTTCATTAAAGCTTCGGCCACAAATGCCATTACGAACTGCTACGAACGCCGTACGAACGATTTTCAGACAATGGATATTCGGTAAAAACAATGGAAGAACAGGGAGATTCGGAAATCATCGTTCCTACGAACCTTTGTGACCGTAGCATAAATTATTAGCGAAGAATCGTTGTAGCGTTCTCGAATCTTAATCATTGTCTGAATTTTCAAAATTGTTTCTTTGTCTGCTCCTTTTCTTCCTACGTCCTTTTACTTTTTTCTCTGCTCTCTCTCTCTCCCTCTTTTTCGGCCGGCCGCCCGCACCGCCCCCTTGTAGTTGTAAGTCTCTCTCGAAGTCGTCACATTGGATAAAAAGTCACAGGACGTAGGGGGGGGGGGGGGGGGGGATTGCCGGCCGTTCGACATTATACATTTCGCCGACATCAAACTTCTGCATTGATATAGTACACGAGGATTTAGCAATAATACCGACACAACTGACCCGACACAGAAACATATCTTTTAGTATCTTTCTTGCTCCCTCGACGAGATGACTCCACCCAACAACCCCCTCTCTCTCTTACTCCCACCCTCCTCTCTAAGGCTCGATCTGACCCCCTATCTCTCCTCTCTTTCACCCCCGTTTCTTTTGATTTCCTTTTTCCTTTTTCATTTTGCTGACGCAGAAACATATCTATGCGTATCTTTCTTGCTCCCTCGACGAGATGACTCCATCCAACAACCCATTCTCTCACTCTCTCTTAATCCCACCCTCCTCTCTAAGGCTCGATCTTACCCCCTATCCTCTCTTTCGCCCCCATTTCTTTTGATTTCCTTTTATTCTTTTTCTTTTTTCTGTTCTCCTTTCTCTTCTTTTCTTTCTTTCCCTTTCTTTCCTCTCTTCCTCTTTTTCTTTTCCTTCTTTCTTTCTTCTCTTCTCTTTCCTTTCTTTTCCTTTGTTTCATTTGTTTCCTTTCTTTTCCTTTTTGCAATGACGACCTTCGTCATTGCTTTGTTTTCGTTCACGTTATTAATATTCTTGGTTCTTCTTATCGTCCGAAAATCCCATTCGTTTTGCACGTAGTGCTTGTTATCACTCATTATGCCCTTTCCTCATGTCCGTTTCCTTTCAAATTTCATAGGCATAGTCTCTAACATCTCATCAAGGTCACTACATTCTTCGATTCTCGAAATCACTCATGCATAACCGTCCAGGCGCCATTTTGTCCGTTT
Source organism: Strongylocentrotus droebachiensis (assembly GCA_035222895.1). Lineage (NCBI taxonomy): Eukaryota > Metazoa > Echinodermata > Echinoidea > Camarodonta > Strongylocentrotidae > Strongylocentrotus > Strongylocentrotus droebachiensis. The sequence goes on from JAVYIG010000968.1 coordinate 333,689, forward strand.
CTGGTCCATTTTAAGGCCTTTCTTTTTGCCTTCCTATCTCCACTATCCTAGATCCTACAAACTTCTAACAAATTCCTCTAGATAGTCTAATAGATGTTCTTTTATCTGCGACGTATCACTTGACCTTCAAAAGGCAATCTTCGTACTCAAAATTCACATCAGAAACCGTCTCCGTCAAAAATTTCTCAAATTCTTGAAAAATGGACCCCTAAATAATCTAAAACTGCCATAACTTTCTCATATAAATTCCGTTTTGTATTTAAATCTCACAGAATCTTTATCTCATAATTGCACACTGCCATGCCAAATTTCACGCTCCAATGGCTATGCAAAACATAAATAGCGCCCTCTAAAGTTCTGGGAATGGGATTTCTTTCTGTGGCCGTATCTCCATTATGGCTTGGCAGACCCGTACCCTTTTTTGGATTTAGATACTTGAAGATATTCCCTTTCCAGCCATATACAAAATTATATACCCTATCGCTGACCAAATTTGAGAAAATTGCCCTCCAAATTCGCCATTTTCAAGAAAATTGTGAAATAACTTCCAACTTGCTCTAAAATTACGATCCTTAGACCTACGTCAATGAAACTTGGCAGACACATGTATTCACATACGTGACAACTGTCCGCAAAGTTTGGTAAATCTCGATTATGTCAGCGCAAAGTTATCGCCAAAAATGATGTATTTACTATGCATTACGTGATAGCGCGTTTAATGCGTGCAATACATTGCGCGCAGATGACAATAGTGTCAAACTGACCGCAATGAAGTGCCCTTTCGAATGATACCAAGTATTGTATATGTTCACACACAAAATTGTGAGTAAATCGCATTTGAACAAGGGTCACTACACGAATTCCGCCGAGTTTCCGCCCGATTATAACACGTTTCGGCTATGACGTCATTTTCAGACTGCTTTTCGCCCCTTAAACGTCCTTTTTTCTCCTTCAAAATTTGCAGTGACATTCCGAGTTGCAATACGCAGGGCACCTTATGGCCGGATTTTTGAAACTGGTCAAGGGGGCCATTTAAGACGCCATTTAAGACGCCATTTTGTCCTATAAATCTATTTTACATCACGTGTTTCGATAGGATTTTCATAGAAAAAAAAGAGAGTGGTTTACAATAACAACCATGAAATTCTCTTTCTAATGATACCAAATACGGCTCATAAAGAGACATAAAGAGAGAGAGAAAAAACAATTTAACTCCGGTCATAATACAGATCCTGTACGTTTTCCGCCCATGCATTACACGCATTGTCTATGGGGCATATCGGGTTCACGCTATTGGCCCCCAGGACGATCTTGATTGCAATGACGAACATGCACCAAATCCCATTGGTTTTTGCACGCAGTGCTTGCGAGCCCTTTCTTCGTAGGCATAGTCACTACCATCCCATCAAGGTCACTGTTGAGGCCTTTCTTTCGCCCTACCTATCTCCAATATCACAGAAGCTACAGACTTCGTACAAATTGCTCTGGCGATAGTCCGAGAGAAGCTCTTTCGTTTGACACGTAGAAACATGGCGTCATTGCACGCACATCGTTGTGACACGATTGCATTTCTAGTTTGTTCTTCTTTCTTTTCTTTCCCTCCCCCTTTTCTCATTATTCCCGACGGCAGCGCAATTTTACCGACAATATCCTGACAGGTGGGGTGTCTCGTCCCACCCCTCCCCCTTTAGCGACGCCCCTGCCCCCCCCCCTCCTCCGAGCAGTATAGTGATCTATCGCTTAATTAGCCGAAACCCGGCCAAAAGATATACTAGATCGACGTACTCGCACTGGTCTCAAGTTTTAACACGCCGCACTCGAGTCCAGTGGGTGCGCGCATTTACCCCGCCCTCGCTTTATAGCGATAGCTATGGATGAGCGCGGCCAGACTACCATGCAGGAATGCATAGCGCATTATGCCAATATTTTAATGCTCAACCCGTCTCAACGCAGTTGACCCTATATCGTCCAAATTTAGATAAAAACTGAAAATCCATTGATTTTTTTTAGTTCTTTGTTATTTTTAGCGAGAATTTAACTCTCATCTCCTTGGCAATGTATGCAATGTTGACGCCCTTGCTATAATACGTAGACGAAATGTGTGTCTTAAAAGGTTTTGCCGGGGTTTTGCCCAATTAGAATGGTGGTGTGACCATAGTTCGCGCGTGACCAAGTTCTATCAGGCTCAAAAAATCAGTAAGATTTCGAAAATCTGATATCACCTACGGAAAGAGGAACATATATTTTGGTCTCTGGAATTAGGTGTGACATTATGAAAATATTGACAAAAGATCGGCACATTTTGCAGTCAGTAATTTTGCGTCCGTTCCTAAAAAAATTATTAATTTACCGACAAGGGTCTGGAAATCTTCATTTTGAGAGCAGATATCCTCTAAATTGTAAGTAAGAAGTGGTTCCAACTGATAGTATGACATCTTGCCTGGCAAATTATGAAATTACCTTTTTTTGATGGGTGGCATTTTTAAAATAAATCTGCTGTAAACCCCCGTGCGCGAAGTAAGGTCTTGTTGTTTTTATGACTTTTTTAGTTGCAGCGTGCCGCGCGCGTCTTATTTTTTCGTACCACGGCGAGCCCAGATTCCAGTATGAACTCATTTTCATACATAACAAGCTATGAAAGCTTGCAAAGAGGTCACACACAATTGTGTCATCAAGTGGTCAAGCGGTCAAGACGTGCTGTCCGATTGCTCGCCAATTCCTTGAATTTTGAACTTTATTTTATGCCTCAGTCACACCTTAATTTGCGTATTGGGCTTGCGTATTGCTGCGTATTGCCCGAACGCAGACATAGGCAGTCATACCCAATAAAGCGCAACGAAACGTGCTCACTGCGTACTCAATACGCAGACTAGCGCAAAGGCCTGCGTTTGCCACTCGCTAGTTTTAAAATTTTCGAAACTCTCGCAAGCAAACGCAAGGTCAAATCACCTACGAGCAGGTACGAGTGGCAACCAGTGAATGCGAGCAACAGCGAGTGGCTTAGCGCAAGTATACGCAACCATACACACCTCTTTTTTTTGGAGCGCGTGTCACTGCCTATAGCTGCGTTCCTTGCACGATTTACCTCGCCAGAGCTCGTTGTCGTTCGCATGATTGCGCGTATTGTTGCGATGTTGCTCGCCTACCACTCGCAGCAGCAAGAATTGTTGCAATTGCCGCTCGATTACGCTGCGAGTCTAGCTCGTACGCCGTTTCGCTTTAGCTCTCTCTCTCACTGCAATTAGTTACCTAGCACCAATCACCGTCGCTGCGCTTCATAACGTTAATAAATAAACATCATTCGCCTCTGGTTCTTCCAGCTGAACCAAAAGCTTAAGCTTTTGCAAGCCAGAGCTCTGCTGCTGGGCCATTTTTTTTCATTAGATAGATTTTTTTTGTAGATGTAGACTCGTCAGAATCCCGCAAAATGACTTTTATTTATACGCCGTCGCAGCCCAAGCGAGCTGGTACGCTGTAGAGCGAGCTGGCACGCAGCAGTACGAACAACAGACGAGCTAAATCGAGCGAACACTCAGTGAGACACGAGACGTACTGGTGCGAGCGGCTAGCGAGCAGCAAACGAGCAAAGAACCAGTTACATACGCAACGTATAGCAACGTGGCGAGCAAACTGCGTATTGAATCGTACTGCTATGAGCAACAGCGAACTATAGCGTGGTCATAGGCAGGGGCGTACGCAGGGGGGGGGGGGGGGTTTGGGGGTTAAACCCTCCCCCCTTTTGGTATTATTATTATTATTTTTTAATTTTGTATTAAAAAAAAAAAACTAAAAAAGGTGACCATACCTTACCCCCCCCCCCCCCAAACGAAGAAAAATGTCAAATTTTCAAATTTCGAGACCAAAACAAATAAAATAAAGTGTCCGCTTACCCCCCCCCCCCCCCCACTTAGCGACTTTTCGGCTAGCTGAGTCGTTGCGATTTTTTTTTGGACTCCCCCCCCCCCCCCCCAAAAAAAGTGTCCGCTTATGGGAGAGGAAATTCTGGATCCACCCTTTTGCTTCCTCTTTTCCGTCTTGGAATACGTATATTGGTGAGCAAATATTTTGGGCTTTCTTCTCACATTATAGATTCGCACAACTAACACCCCGATATGACTCATTTCGTATTTCCCGCCAAATTGGCACGGGCCAATAATGACGTCGAATGCCTTGTATTCCCAACTAGTGGGCGACTCTGAATCGAACACTCCTTATACAGATCTTGAGGGAGACTTCCAAACCGTAGGGTCGTCTAGAAGACGCCCGAAAAAGCGCATGACACGCGAGGGAAGCCTTAGCATCGAGAATATTTCTCTCAGGGCGAATTCATCCTCTGGGTCTGAGTATGAATATCAAGACGTTACTGACTTCCGCACCCATCAGCCGACACCAAAATACAAAACCTGAAAGTCTTCATCAACCCAATCGATAGAGAAAAATCCCTAAAAAATATCAGTTTGATCACCATCGCCAAATCTATCAAAAACTGCTGTGGATCACCCCCTGAATTCATAAAACCCACCCGAACCGGAATTTTAGTTAAATGTACTAACGCCAAACAACACAGACGACTCACTGAAATCCAATTGATCGGGAACATACCAGTACAAATAAACAACCAACCGAACCTATTAAGAGGGGTCATATCTGGGGTCCCAACAGAAATGACAGAGAAGGAAATCGAGATTGAATTGAAAGGCCAAAAGGTAGTAAATGTCAAAAGAATCGTAAGAAAAAGTCAAAAGAAATCTTTATCTGATATGGAAACGCAGGAAAGCGCCACCCCACGCCGTGTCATTCCCTCATTCGAATTGAAGTCACTTCCATTAGAAATCAATCGATGTTTTCAAAAAATAGAGGTTCGACCGTACATTCCTTATGTCAAGAGATGCTTTAGGTGCCAAAGATTTGGCCACACGTTAGCAACTTGCCGAGATAAACAAAGGTGTGTTAGGTGCGTCGTGCGGAAGGGAACACATTTGTATGGAAAGCCGTTGGAGACTTTATTCACATGCCCCAGACGTATGGAACGCGGCACACGTCTGCTAAATTGACCAATCACCGCCTGTTATTTAGCAGGCGCGTGCAAGGTGCGATAGCACACGCCTGTTACTTTGCCAGACGGATGCGCAGAACGCTCGTAATTGAATTTTAAGGCAACCAATCAAATCCGCTGTTACAAAGCTGCTCAGCTCAGTACGTACGGGCCTGTTCGCTATTACAAAACTGCTCAGGGTCAGTACATAATGGATGGGGGACACACTCACGGCCAGGCACGGATCCAGGGGGAGGGCCGAAGGGGTCTCCCCCCTCCCCCGCCAAAAGAGAGAGAGAGAGAGCTAGAGAGAGAAGGAACAGAAGGGAAGGGGAAAGAGGAGAGAAATGAAAGAAAGAAGAGGAAAGAAAAGAGGGGGGGGGGGAAGAGATCGGCGGGAGGGGGGGGGGGGGCGACTGAGGGCCTTGCCTCCGAGGCTGTTGCCCCCCTCCCCCCTCCCCAAAAAAGAGAGAAGGAAGGAAAGGGAAATAAAAAAGGAGAAGAGGAGTCAAAGGAAGGGGGAAAAGGAATAGAAAAGTAATGAAGGAGGATATCAGTTACGATTTTCTCGCCAACAATTTGTTGATCCTCAGGGAGGGGGGGGCAAAAAAAAGAGAGTAGGAAGGGAAAAGGAAAGAGAAGAGCTAATGGGAACAAAAAAAGGGAAAGAAGAAAAGAAACAGGTGAAAAGAAAGGGAGGGGGTCAGATGCAATTAATCCAGCCAACAACATGTGGTTCGGGTAGGGGGTGAAAGGCCTTTGCCTCCCCCAGCAAACTTTAAAAAGAGAGAAGGAAGGGAAGGGGAAGGTAAAGAGATGAGAAAGGGAAAGACAAAAAAAGAGGAAGAAGAAAGGTAGGGGAGATCAGTTGCGATTTTTCCCGCCATCAAGGTGTGGATCGGGGGCGAAAGGCCCTTGTCTCCCCCTCCCCCCTCAGCAAAGGAGAGAGAGAGAGAGAGAGAGATAGAAGGGAGGGAGGGGAATGGGAAAGAGGAGAGAAAGGGAAAGAAAATAAAGAGTAAGAGGAAAAGAAAAGGGGGAAAAGATATGGTTCGCGCTCATCTCGCCTCCCCCAAACGAGACCAAGCGCCAGATACGCCACTAGACACCACTGGCGTACTAATTCGAAGGGGGCAGCCTCCCCCTTAAGTGGTTCATTTTCTAATTCGATTTCAGTGATTTACAAATGTTGTAAAATTACATAATTTTTTAGTAAATTATACTGTTTTAAGAGTTTGTTGGAAAATGACGAATTCCGAAAGTTACAGTCAGGCGAGAAATATGCTTATTTTGAGGTCTGCACGTCAAGGCTCGGAACATAAATTGGTGTGGAGTCTAGGGGCGGAGCCCCAGGAAACTCAGGGGCTATCGGGGCATTCATTACGTTCAGATGAGCATATTTTGATACCCCGGAAACTCAGGGATTTTTAGGCATTTTTATAACAGTCAAATAAGCATTCAGGGGCACGCCTTAGGGCCCTTGGTGGGGTCAAGAGGGTGAAGCCTCCAAAATTTCATTTAATTACGGTCATTTGATCATATTTGAGACTTCATAATTTTGTGACACTGGCAGGTCACAATTTATTTTTCTTACTTTCTCCCTACTTGGACCCGTGCCCCCGAGTCCCGCTGTGCGCGAGCCTTGACATGTAGACCTCTAAATAAGCATACTTCTCGCCTGACTGTAACTTTGGGAATTCGTCATTTTTCCAACAAACTCATAAAACAGTATAATTTACTAAAAATTATGTCATTTCACAACATTTGTAAATCACTGAAATCGAATTAGAAATAAACCTTGTTTTATTCTTATTTGGGGGAGTACGCCAGTAGTGTCCAGTGGCGTTCATGGCGCTTGGTCTCGCTTGGGGGGGGGGGGGGGTGGGAGGGAGCGCAAAAGCATATCTTTTCCCCCTTTTCTTTTGTTCTTCCTCTTTATTTTATTTCACTTTCTCTCGTCTTTCCCATCCCCGACCTTCCTTCTCTCTCTCTCTCTCTCTCTCTCTCTTTTTTTGCTGAGGGGGAGGGGAGGCAAGGGGCCTTTCAGCCCGCGATCAACACGTCGTTGGCTGGATTGATTGCAAGTGATCTCCCCTCATTTTCACCTTTTTCTTTTTCTTCTTCCTCTTTTGTTCCTCTCACCCTTATAGCTTTCCTCTTTTCCTTTCCTTCCTCCTCTCTTTTTTGGGGGGCGAAGGGGGCTGGAGGGGAAGGCAAGGCCTTTTCCCCCTCCCCCAATCCCCTTCTTTTACCTGTTTTCTTATCTTCTTTTCTTCTTTCTTTCCTTTCTCTCCTCTTTCCCTTATTTTCCTTCATCTCTCTATTTTTTTATCGGGGGGGGGGGGGGGGCAAGGCCCCTCGCCCCTCCCACGCCTGGTAGCACACACTTTAGCAGTCATGCAGTCATGTAAAGCAAACACTTACAAACTATTATTTTGTTTTAATCTGAGAATGTATACTATTATCAAGATCTGTTAAGAATGAATCATTGTCAAAATCATTCCATAAACTGGGGTAAATAGGCCACCTTTATGACCAACATCGTATTATTATAATTTGATTGCAGGGACCTCAGGGAGAACAGCATAAATACTGATGAGGCTACCCTGGGTAAACAAGACAGTATTATTATTATTATTTATTGTTATTACATATATCTTAAACATTCAAATATTAAAAACATACAAAGAACAGAAGTAAAAAGAAGAAAAAAAATAATACAAAATGTACAAATGAAGATACTACCATCCAACCCCCCCCCATCATCAGTTATTATTTCCAATCAGCGTTAAACAAAAACGTAGAGTTATGTAAATATATATTTAAGCGTACGTAATATATAAACACTATCAACTATTTCAAATATTATAGAACTCAAACAGTAAATCATATTGGGATTGCATTACCCCTTTGTACGCTACATGACGCGAAAACCTTCAAGACCCGAGAGTGTTCAAGCCCCCTATCCCCCAACAAGACACAATTTTAAAGTCCCCCCCCCCTCCGAGCAGTTACTAGGCTTGTAGTCCGGTCAGCTCCGTTTGGTATCCTGAGGTTTTGAGAATTCCGATGTCATGGACAAACGAAAATCTTGAAAATTTTCTTTGGCTAAAATTGTATAGTTTCTGGGTGCCTGGAGATGGTAGGTCCATAAGTTCTAATAAAAGCTCCGTTCACATATGCCTTCCGGTCACAAAATCGTATCTTATTTAGCTAAAAATCTTGAAAATCTAACTTCCTTACTTATTTGGAAAATATATTGTGCAACTATTGTATATTTACGAAAAGCTTGAATGTGGTATAACCTAAAGGCTAAATCCACTTCAAAATAATTCGCTTTCAATAGATGCAGAAAAACAAGAGGAGCAGAGCAAAACAAAATGAGTAAAATCGGATAACTAATAAGGAAGTTATGATTTTTTTTTAAATATGAAAAACTATGGAACAATGGAAATCACTACACAAATTGGCAATTTGGTAATCAGTTTGTGACGCCAATGCCTCACTATATATCAATTGCTTTATATATTTTTATCCCATTAATTTCCCTCTTTATCCCAAAAATTTGATTTCCCCATGCCTTTGCCCAGGTTATATGATTTGTATCGTATTGCGGGCATGACATTTTACAAGATCTTTTATAAACTTTGAAGAATTGAAACTATTTTCAGAATATTGTATATTCATAATTATTGACTTTTATATAAATAAATTTTCAGAATTCACATTTTTCACAATTACTCTATATTAGATTATTAGTGCATCCGCACAAAAACATATTATTATCAATATGACTTGGATGCTGGTGTTAGGAGATGAGATTCTCAGGGGGAAAGTGAGAAATGTATATTACCAATAGAAAGAAAACAATAAGAGGATAGCGAGGCAATGACGTCAGGCGCGGGTCCAGGGGGGCCGAGCGGTCCTTGCCCCCCCCCCCCCGCAAAAAGAGAGAGAGAGAGAGAGAGAGAGAGAAGGAAAAGAAGGGAAAGAGGAGAGAAAGGGAAAGAAAGAAGAGGAAGAAGAAAAGAAAAAGGGGGGAGGAAGAGATCGGGGCCGAAAGGGCCTTGCCTCCCAGGCTGTTCCCTCTTCCCCCCCCCCCCCCAAAAAAAAAGAGAGAGAGAAGAAAGGGAAAGGGAAAGAGGAGAGCTAAAATGGAACAAAAAAGAGGAAGAAGAAAAGAAAAGGGTGAAAAGAAGAGAAGATCAGTTGCTGTTAATCCCGCCAACAGCGTGTGGAGCGGGATGGGCGCCGAAAGGCCCTGCCCCCCCCCCCCGGTCAACCTATAAGAGAGAAAAGGAAGGGAAGGGAAAGGTAAAGAGGAGAGAAAGTGAAAGATAAAAAAAGAGAAAGAAGAAAGGTAGGGGAGATCAGTTGCGATTTTTTTTCCCGCCAACAAGGTGTAACGGAGGGGGGGGGGGGGGCACTGGTGTGCTGATAGGGGGGCGGGGGCGGCTTGGGGAAATACAATTAAAACGTGGTTTATTTCTAATTCGATAACGGTGGTTTACAAATAATGCTAAAATGACATAATTTTTCCGAGATTTGTCCTCACTTTTTTAGTAAATTACCTATATTTTTGTATGCGTTTGGTGGAAAATGACAAATTCCTAAATTTACAGCCAGGCAAGAAATATGCTTCTTGAGGTGCCTACATGTCAGGTCGCGCGGAACGGCGGGGATCGGGAGCCTCGAGCCCCCCCCCCACACACACTTAACAAAAAAGTATATTAAAGAGAAATAATGAGGTATCAAAATATGCTCAGCTGACCGTGATTAAATGCCTATAAAACCCCTAAGCTTTCGGAGGCTCTGCCCCCTGGATTCCACCTGGAGCCCTAAGGCGGGCCTCTCTTAAACACTGGCCCCAAAAAACAAAAAAAATAAGAGAGAGGAGAGAAAAGGAAGAGGACGTAGAAAGAAAAAGGAGCAGACAAAGAAGATTTTTGAAGGATTAAAATAAGAGTCGAGAACGGTACAACGAATCGTCTTCTTTCTATAATGATTTAATGAAACGTAAAAGCTTCCGCGCTTCGCGCAGGAGGGGGGGGGGGGGGGGGTGGGGGGGGGACTATATTTAGACGAGGATTAAGAGACGAGAACGGTACAACGAATCGTCTTCTTTTTCTAATAATTTATTGAAACGTCAAAGCTTCCGCGCTTCGTGGAGGAGGGAGGGGGAAGCTCGCCCATCCCTGTACCCACCCCCTATTACGTCACTGCTGGTCACCATTACGTCCCAATATTTGGCTCGCATAATTTCAAATTTGGGCCCCCTCCTAAGAAATCCTGGATCCGCGCCTGAATGACGTCACAGACTCATGAGTGAGTTGCCAATTTGTCTTGTGATTTTCAAAGTTTTTCATGTCATTAAAAATTCAAAACTTTCTTATTAGTTATCCGATTTTGCAAACTTTTAGTTTGATTGGTTTGTTATTAATTTTTGAAGTGGACTTGCCCTTTAAGTCCATACAACCCCCTCTCTGTCGATTCCTTCCTTTGCTGTGGGTTAGGGACATAAGCAGGGCAATAAACAAAATGATAATAAGAAAAGAAAGCAAAATAATGGATAGGGAACACCCCATGGCTGTGGCGTAGGCGTAGGCGCAGGGGGGGGGGGGGTCGCCACATGGCCCCGAATATTTGTAGAAAACATTTATTGAAAACGTACATTTCTGAACAAATAAAGAAAAAAGGCGTGCCCCAATAATGTACGCGACCAATCATCCTGCCCCTCCCCCCCAACAAAAAATAAATAAATAATTACGACCACGCTGCGCCATTCGGTCCACCCTCCCCGCAGTATTCCCTGGTACAAGTAAACAGCGGGGGCTAGGGTACGAATAAAAATAAAACACAAAGAAAATGCAATAAATTATCAATAATTCATTGCATTTGGCCCCGACCCCTAACATAACAAAATTCTCTATGTGGGCATGCCTTGAACCATAATGCATGGTCTTACAGAGTTCCTATTTAACTAACATCTACATTATTATAAGAACAGTTTCATTATCAAATCGAATAAACACTTACATACAAATAATGTTATATATGTTTTGTTCTTATTCACATCATATTCATACCTAATATGGTGATCAGGGCGTCGCTAGACTTTTTCAGTGGGGGGGGGGGGGGTTGTAGAGGCCAACAATTACCGACAAAACTAGCCACAAATTACAGACAACATTAAATTTCCAATATCTACAAATTTAACCCTATAAACCCGGGGCCGAAGGCTAAATTGTTTTTCCTATGGACTATCTATAGTACTTGCGTATGCGCAAATGGTCATTTTCCACGACGACACAAATATACGAATCAATTATTTCGTCAACTTAGTCAGCATTCATAGCTATATATTTTAATGCAGACACGGAGATAAGATCTTATTTTAGGGAGGGGCGGTAGTGAACAAGCGAATCACGATAATCACAATAAAGAGCGCGGGGTGTGGGTGATAGGCCTCCCGCGTGAAGCGCGGAAGCTTAGACGTTTCCTTAAATTATTAGGAAAAGAAGACGATTTATTGTACCGTTATCGACTGTTAATCCTAGTCTGAATTCAGTTTCTCCCCCTCCCGCGCTTTGACGTTTGATTACATGATGAGAAAAAGCAGACGATTCTGTGTACTGTTCTCGACTCTTAATCCTTATCTGAATTCAGTTCTCCCCCTCCCCGCGAAGCTTTGAAGATTTGGCGTTTCATTAAATTATTAGAGAAAGTAGACGATTCGTTGAACCGTGCTCGACTCTCAGTAATAAGCCCTATTCATCTGAATTCAGTTTCCCCCTCTCGCGCGAAACGCGGAAGCTTTGACGTTTCCTTAAATTATTTGAGAAAGAAGACGATTCGTTGTACTGCTTTCGACTCTTAATAAACCATATTTGTCTGAATTCAGTTTCCCCCTCTCGCTTGAAGCGCGGAAGCCTTGACGTTTCCTTAGAAGACGATTCGTTGTACCGTTCTCGACTCGGCTAAATGAAGTTTTCCACTTCCTCGAGAAGCGCGGAATTTTTGGCGTTTAATCACAATATAGAGAAAGGAAGACGATTCTTCGTACCGTTTTCGACTCTTAATAAGCCCTATTCATCTGAATTCAGTTTCCTCCTTTAGCGCGAAGCGCGGAAGCTTTGACGATTCCTTAAATTATCAGAGAAAGAAGACCATTCGTTGTACCGTTCTCGACTCGTCTAAATGAAGATTTCCCCTTCCGCGCGAAGGGTGGAATTTTTGGCGTTTCATCACAATATAGAGAAAGGAAGACGATTCGTCGTACCGTTGTTGACTCTTAAACCTTGTTTGAATTCAGGCGAAAATTTCAAACCTCTGATTTCTTTAGCTGATATTATAGGAAAGTGAAACTTCGAGAAAATACAAGTATAGTAGTTGTAGTCACTCTCGAAGTCTTCATAGCGGATAAAAAGTCACAGTTCGTAGGGAAAAAAACTTGTCGGCCGACCGACAATATACATCTCACCAACTTCAAACTTCTGCATTGATATAGTACACGAGGATCGAGCAAGAATACCGACACAGCTGACCCGACACAGCAACATATTTACCCGTGTCTTTCTTGCTCCCTCGACCAAACGACTATGCACCCAACAACCCCCTTCTTTCTTTTACTCCCACTCCTCCTCTCTCAGACTCTTACCTCCCATCTTTCTCCTCTCTTTCATCCCCCGTTTCTTTTCTTTCCCTTTTACTCTTTTTCTTCTTTTTTTTCCTTTTCTTTCTTTTCTTTTCTTTCCTCTCCTCCCTCTTTTTCTTTTTCTCTTTCTTTCTTCTCTTTTCTTTCCTTTTTATTCCTTTCTTTCCTTTCTTTTCCTTCAATCTTTCTTTTCTTTTCCTTTCTTTTTTTTCTTTTCTTTCCCTTTCCCTCTCTTTTCCCCTCCCCCTTTTCTCTTTTTCCCGACGGCAGCGCAATTTTTTCCGACAATATCCTGACAGGTGGGGGGTGTCGCACCCCCACCCCCCCCGCCTTTGGAGACGCCCCTGATGGTGATTCGTTATACCCTAACTCTAAATTAGACCTTTATTGTACCTAGGCAATCTCATCTAAACGCGCTAATCTATTATCCTCTCAGATTTGGAAATAATAATACTAACATAGAAATATGTTGTATTCCTCCAGCACACAACACATACATAATCTCAGGTGTAAATATCGTTTTAGGAAAACGAGCTTATCAATCAATACTGCAATCTGTATGCGATTCACCTATAATTATTGCACTATTATTATGCTTCGACTACTCATCTGACATATAACGGAATAATCATAAACTATATACAAGACAAGAAATATAGACTAAAGAATATTGATTGTCTCTATGGAATGTGATAACTTCCACTTATGCAATATAGAGCAATACATATATTGTATTATAAGCCAATCAACATTCAAACATCAACCTTTAAATACAATTAGGCCTATGGGATAATTATGAGCAGGTTTATCCGATTGAAAACTACCACATAATGGTCAGACAATCCCTTGTGCCAAGCAAATGCAGTGTTTCCAACTTCTTATCTGAGCTCTTAAGCAAACATGCCTCCTATCACTAATCCCCCTGTCCTAGCCCAATGGAGAGTGTTGCTCAACAACACAACATGAACGAGAATATTGGGGAAGAAAGAGAGAGTGTGTGTGTGTGTGTTCCCCTACCACGAGTGAGGTTGACCTCTGTACAGAGTGACCCAAGAGAGATAAGGGAGAGATGGAAGTAACAGGCGTGTGCTATCGCACCTTGCACGCGCCTGCTAAATAACAGGCGGTGATTGGTCAATTTAGCAGACGTGTGCCGCGTTCCATACGTCTGGGGCATGTGAATAAAGTCTCCAACGGCTTTCCATACATTTTCGATGTTTGCCCGCATAAAGACCAACCAACATGCATTAACTGCGGGGGGGGGGGGGGGGCAAAATTCAGCCGCCTATCAAGGTTGCGAAGAGGCTAAGAAAGCCAAAGAAATTCAAAGAATAAAGATTGTAAACAAATTAACCTATGCACAGGCAGCTAAAAAAACTCACTGAAAATCAACAAAACATTGAACAGGCTTCCACAATCCCAACTCCGAATCAAGATAGCAGGATTACCATAGACAAAAGAAAAACCCAAACCGTAGTGCAAGCACAAATCCATAGGAATCCCGGACCAATTATTGACCAAGCTAACAAAGTATCCAACCATACCGAGCTAATTATAATAATGATTATAGTGTTAAAGATTTTGTTGATTTTATGTATTCATTTGGATTATTTTCTCTTGTCACTAAACCTACCCGTATAACTGAAATTAGTGCAACATTGATTGACACTATTTTCACAAACTGCATTCAAAATGAGTTTACCTCAGGTGTAATATGTTCAGATATTTCAGATCATATGCCTATATTTTGTATAAAAAAGGTATCTGTAGTAAGTTCTGTTAAGAGAGATGGACAGGTTTTGAAGCGGAAAGTAAATGATAAAACAATCTCTAGGTTCAAGCAACACTTGACTGAAATTGATTGGAAGGCTCTGCCTTCACTGGAAGGCGTCAATGATCTATATGAACATTTTCTACAAATATTTCTAAAATTATATAATTTACGTTTCCCATTAGTTGAGGTAACATTAAAGAGTAAATGTTGAACTCAATAAACCGCAAACATAAGCTTTATGGTAGTTATGTCAAGAGACCAACAGCTGAGAAAAAGAAATATGTTGATTATAAGAATGTCTTGGTTAATACTCTTCGTATAGCCAAGCAAAATTATTACAATGATTTGTTCCACAGTGTTAAAGGTGATATAAGAAAAACTTGGTCTCATATCAATGAATTGTTAGGTCGGTCAAATAGGCATTCACTTCCTCAAGAGATGGATTTTAATGGAGTACTCCTATCATCTGCCAAAGATAAGGCTGAAAGTTTTAATAAATATTTCATTGGACTACCCATGAAAATCAGTACAGATATTCCTCAAGTACCACAATCTTTTCGTGATTATATGAAACAGTGTGAAGATAATGCATCTATGTTTCTAAAACCAACTTCAAACTCTGAGATCATTGATATTGTGTCATCTTTGAAACCATCTAAATCTAGTGGCTCTGATGATATTTCACCTAGAATTATAAAGGAGTGCATTCACCTTTTTATTGATCCCTTATGTAAAATCTTTAATATGTCTTTATCTCAGGGAGTTGTTCCAGATAAACTCAAGGTAGCTAAAGTGGTACCAGTATATAAAAAATCTGACCGTAAAAATGTCATTAATTATAGGCCAATAGCACTGTTACCAATCTTTTCTAAAATTCTTGAGAAAATAATTTATAAACGCTTAAATGAGTTTCTATCTAAAAAGAATATCTTGATTCCTCAGCAGTGCGGTTTTCGTAAGCACTTCTCCACACAAATGGGTGTGTTTAATTTATTAAGTAATTTCATAAAAGCTATTGATGGAGACAAGTATTGTCTTGGGATGTTCTTAGATCTATCTAAGGCGTTTGATACCATTGACCATGGTATCCTCCTCAGGAAACTACGGTAGAGCATTATGGAATACGTGGTGTAGCATTGTCTTGGTTCCAAAGCTATTTGTTTGACAGGACTCAATTTGTTGTGGTGGATGGTAGTAGTTCCCAACTTGCTTCTATTAAATATGGTGTACCTCAGGGTTCTGTTCTTGGTCCCCTGTTGTTTTTAATTTATATAAATGATATAATACACTCGTCAACATTATTCTCATACTCCCTGTTTGCTGATGATACCAGCATGCTGCTGGTTAATAAGAAGGCTGAAGATTTATTACTAATTGCAAATCAAGAGATTCAGAAACTGTATGCATGGTATTGTTGTAATAAGTTATTGTTGAATGTTCAAAAGACCAAATGTGTTATTTTTCGCTCAAAGGGTAAAAAGCTTCCAGATGGTATTACTTTTCTTAATGTTGGAGGCCATGATGTTGCGCTTAGTGAAAATGTTCAGTTCTTAGGATTAACTATGGATGAGCATTTATCTTGGAAGAATCATTTAGATGTTGTATGCACTAAGTTGTCTCGAAGTGTAGGTGTCATTTTTAGATTGAAATTTATTTTACCTGACAGAGTGCTGATAACATTATATAATAGTATTATTCTTCCTTATTTGACATATTGTAATGTTGTTTGGGGAAACACTTTTAAGTCATATCTTGATAAGTTAAGAGTATTGCAGAAGAAGGCAATAAGGCTTATTACTAATTCTAATTATAGACATCCAAGTTCTCCATTGTTCCTTCGATTAAGAGTGTTACCACTAAGTGGACTTGTGTCAATCAATTGCGTATTGTTTATGTATAAACTTCAGTTTATGCCTCATGAATGTACGTTAAAAGATTTATTCCGTAAAAACTCACAAATTCATAATTATAATACACGTCAAAGGGGTCTTATTCATCAGCCTTTTGCAAGAACAAATATCACTCTGACCTCCTTCCATATCTCTTGCATCAAAGAATGGAACAGTTTGCCTGATGATATAAAAAATAGTACAACTCTTTCTAGGTTTAGAAGGTTATCTAAAACGTATCTACTTGGAAGACTGACATAATTCTACTTTGTATCTTAATAATTTCTCATTCTCAAATGCTTATAGACCACTAAGGACTGTGTGTGTGTGTGCGTGTGTGTGTGTGTGTGTGTGTGCGTGTGGGTGCGCGCGTGTGTGCGAATATTTTTTTGTGTTCTATATTCTGTAGCTTAGTTTGTTTCCATCCCTTGTATAAACATTACCTTCTTTTTATTCACCTTGCCATATCGTTAATGTACGGTATGTATTTTGTTGACTATAGGGCCCCGCTCACAAGCTTAGCTTCTACAGGGGTCCTAAAACCATTCACTTAATGATGTACTATTACCAGTCTCTTTTTCATGTAAAAGATTATATCATGATTTGTGTGGTTTTGAATAAATGAACTTGAACTTGAACTTGAAAACTCCCGAAAAAGGGCTACGCGACCAACTCAACAAAAAGACAATTTTGACAACAGCCACCAACGAAGAACTAATCGCATTTTTTGTCAAGCTTTTGGTCAACTTTGTTAGCCAATCAGAGGCGGACGTCATAACCATTATCAAGGCAGCCGCCGACAAATTCAATGCGCCTCCAAACCGAGCTAATCCAACTCGTTAGTTTCGCTCTCCTCATTCTGCAATGGAATGCGCAGGGCATGTTTGGGCACGGGGAAGAACCCATAAGTTATCTAAATTCTAAACAAAATGAAACTATACATCTATACAGGAAACATTGTACACATGTAACCACGCAGGAGGTTGGATGCGCCTTCTATGTTCACGATTCCTTAAACTATGAGGCTGTTCACACCGCAATGAGATAGCGCGGTCTATCGTAGCACCCCATTTTTTCTAGCGCACGCTAGACCATGCTCTCTCTCGCAGGCGCGGATCCAGGATTTCTTAGGGGGGGGGGGGGGGGGGGCCCAAATTTGAAATTATGCGAGCCAAATATTGGTACGTAATGGTGACCAACAGTGACGTAATGCGGGGGGGGGGGGGGTCGGTGCAGGGAGGGGCGAGCTTCCCCCTCCCTCCTCCGCGAAACGCGGAAGCTTTGATTATTAGAAAAAGAAGACGGTTCGTTGTACCGTTCTCGAAAATAATTCTCGTCTGAATTTAGTTTTTCCCTTCTGGCGCGAAGCGCGGACAATTTTAGGATTTCTTGAATTATTAGAGAAAGAAAACGATTCGTTGTAGAGTTCTCGACTCTAAAGTCTCGTGTGAATTCATGTTCCCCCCCCCCCCCCTACCGCGCGAAGCGCGGAAGCTTTTAAGTTTCCTTAAATCATTAGAGAAAAAAGACGATTCGTTGTACCGTTTTCGAAAATAATCCTCGTCTGAATTTAGATTCTCCCCCCTCCTGCGCGAAGCGCGGACGCTTTTACGTTTCATTAAATCATTAGAGAAACAAAACGATTCGTTTTACAGTTCTCGAAAATAATTCTCGTATGAATTAAGTTTTTCCCCTCTCGCGCGAAGCGCGAAATTTTTTAGGATTTATTCAATTATTAGAGAAAGAAGACGATTCGTTGTAGAGTTCTCGACTCTAAATTCTCGTCTGAATTCAGGTTCTCCCCCCCCCTACCGCGCAAAGCGCGGAAACTTTTAAGTTTCCTTAAATCATTAGAGAAAAAAGACGATTCGTTTTACCGTTTTCGAAAATAATACTCGTCTGAATTTAGATTCTCCCCCCCCCCCCTCTCGCGCGAAGCGCGGACGCTTTTACGTTTCATTAAATCATTAGAGAAACAAAACGATTCGTTGTACCGTTTTCGAAAAAAATCCTCGTCTGAATTTAGATTCTCCCCCCCCCCTCTCGCGCGAAGCGCGGACGCTTTTACGTTTCATTAAATCATTAGAGAAAAAAGACGATTCGTTTTACCGTTTTCGAAAATAATACTCGTCTGAATTTAGATTCTCCCCCCCCCCCCCTCTCGCGCGAAGCGCGGACGCTTTTACGTTTCATTAAATCATTAGAGAAACAAAACGATTCGTTGTACCGTTTTCGAAAAAAATCCTCGTCTGAATTTAGATTCTCCCCCCCCCTCCCGCGCGAAGCGCGGACGCTTTTACGTTTCATTAAATCATTAGAGAAACAAAACGATTCGTTGTACAGTTCTCGAAAATAATTCTCGTCTGAATTTAGTTTTTCCCCTCTCGCGCGAAGCGCTAAATTTTTTAGGATTTATTAAATTATTAGAGAAAGAAGACGATTCGTTGTAGAGTTCTCGACTCTAAATTCTCGTCTGAATTCAGGTCCCCCCCCCCTACCGCGCGAAGCGCGGAAGCTTTCAAGTTTCCTTAAATCATTAAAGAAAAAAGGCGATTCGTTGTACCGTTTTCGAAAATAATCCTCGTCTGAATTTAGATTCCCCCTCTCCTTTTTACGTTT
The DNA here is from genome assembly GCA_035222895.1 of Strongylocentrotus droebachiensis. Taxonomy (NCBI): domain Eukaryota; kingdom Metazoa; phylum Echinodermata; class Echinoidea; order Camarodonta; family Strongylocentrotidae; genus Strongylocentrotus; species Strongylocentrotus droebachiensis. The sequence continues at coordinate 352,660 of JAVYIG010000968.1, forward strand.
CATTAAATCATTAGAGAAACAAAACGATTCGTTGAACAGTTCTCGACTCTTAATCCTCGTCTGAATTCAGTTTACCCCTTCCGCACGAAGCGTAGAAGCTTTTACGATTCATTAAATCATTAGAGAAAGAAGACGATTCGTTGTACCGTTCTCGACTCTTAATCCTTGTCTAGATTCAGTTCCCCCTCCCCCTTCCTTTCCCCCTCCTGCGCAAAGCGCGGAAGCTTTGACGTTTCATTAAACTATACAAAAAAGAAGGCGATTCGTTGTACCGTTCTCGAATCTTAATCCTCGTCTGAATTTAGTCCCCCTCCCCCCTCCCCCCCTCCGCGTGAAGCTCTGAAGCTTTTACGTTTCATTAAATCATTAGAGAAAGAAGACGATTCGCTGTACAGTTCTCGACTCTTAATCCTCGTCTGAATTCAGGTCCCTTCCCTCCCCCCTTTCGCGCGAAGCGCGGACGCTTTTACGTTTCATTAAATCATTAGAGAAAAAAGACGATTCGTTTTACCGTTTTCGAAAATAATACTCGTCTGAATTTAGATTCTCCCCCCCCCCTCTCGCGCGAAGCGCGGACGCTTTAACGTTTCATTAAATCATTAGAGAAACAAAACGATTCGTTGTACCGTTTTCGAAAAAAATCCTCGTCTGAATTTAGATTCTCCCCCCCCCCTCTCGCGCGAAGCGCGGACGCTTTTACGTTTCATTAAATCATTAGAGAAAAAAGACGATTCGTTTTACCGTTTTCGAAAATAATACTCGTCTGAATTTAGATTCTCCCCCCCCCCCCCTCTCGCGCGAAGCGCGGACGCTTTTACGTTTCATTAAATCATTAGAGAAACAAAACGATTCGTTGTACCGTTTTCGAAAAAAATCCTCGTCTGAATTTAGATTCTCCCCCCCCCTCCCGCGCGAAGCGCGGACGCTTTTACGTTTCATTAAATCATTAGAGAAACAAAACGATTCGTTGTACAGTTCTCGAAAATAATTCTCGTCTGAATTTAGTTTTTCCCCTCTCGCGCGAAGCGCTAAATTTTTTAGGATTTATTAAATTATTAGAGAAAGAAGACGATTCGTTGTAGAGTTCTCGACTCTAAATTCTCGTCTGAATTCAGGTCCCCCCCCCCTACCGCGCGAAGCGCGGAAGCTTTCAAGTTTCCTTAAATCATTAAAGAAAAAAGGCGATTCGTTGTACCGTTTTCGAAAATAATCCTCGTCTGAATTTAGATTCCCCCTCTCCTTTTTACGTTTCATTAAATCATTAGAGAAACAAAACGATTCGTTGAACAGTTCTCGACTCTTAATCCTCGTGTGAATTCAGTTTACCCCTTCCGCACGAAGCGTAGAAGCTTTTACGATTCATTAAATCATTAGAGAAAGAAGACGATTCGTTGTACCGTTCTCGACTCTTAATCCTTGTCTAGATTCAGTTCCCCCTCCCCCCTCCTTTCCCCCTCCTGCGCAAAGCGCGGAAGCTTTGACGTTTCATTAAACTATACAAAAAAGAAGGCGATTCGTTGTACCGTTCTCGAATCTTAATCCTCGTCTGAATTTAGTCCCCCTCCCCCCTCCCCCCCTCCGCGTGAAGCTCTGAAGCTTTTACGTTTCATTAAATCATTAGAGAAAGAAGACGATTCGCTGTACAGTTCTCGACTCTTAATCCTCGTCTGAATTCAGGTCCCTTCCCTCCCCCCTTTCGCGCGAAGCGCGGACGCTTTTACGTTTCATTAAATCATTAGAGAAACAAAACGATTCGTTGTACAGTTCTCGAAAATAATTCTCGTCTGAATTTAGTTTTTCCCCTCTCGCGCGAAGGGCGAAATTTTTTAGGATTCATTAAATTATTAGAGAAAGAAGACGATTCGTTGTAGAGATCTCAACTCTAAATTCTCGTCTGAATTCAGGTCTTCCCCCCCCCCCTACCGCGCGAAGCGCGGAAGCTTTCAAGTTTCCTTAAATCATTAGAGAAAAAAGACGATTCGTTGTACCGTTTTCGAAAATAATCCTCGTCTGAATTTAGATTCTCCCCCCTCCTTTTTACGTTTCATTAAATCATTAGATAAAAACAAAACGATTCGTTGTACAGTTCTTGACTCTTAATCCTCGTCTGAATTCAGTTTACCCCTTCCGCACGAAGCGTAGAAGCTTTTACGATTCATTAAATCATTAGAGAAAGAAGACGATTCGTTGTACCGTTCTCGACTCTTAATCCTTGTCTAGATTCAGTTCCCCCTCCCCCCCCCTCTCCCCCTCCTGCGCGAAGCGCGGAAGCTTTGACGTTTCATTAAACTATACAAAAAAGAAGGCAATTCGTTGTACCGTTCTCGAATCTTAATCCTCGTCTGAATTCAGTTCCCCTCCCCCCCCCCTCCTCGCGAAGCGCGGAAGCTTTTACGTTTCATTAAATCATTAGAGAAAGAAGACGATTCGCTGTACAGTTCTCGACTCTTAATCCTCGTCTGAATTCAGGTCCCCCCCCCCCCTTTAGCGCGAAGCGCGGAAGCTTTTAAGTTTCATAAGTTTATGAGAGACAGAAGACGTTTGGCTGAACAGTTCTCGACTCTGAATCCTCGTCTGAATTCAGGATCCCCCCCCCTCCCGCGCGAAGCGCGGAAGCTTTTAAGTTTCCTTAAATCATTAGAAAAAAAAGACGATTCGTTGTACCGTTTTCGAAAATAATCCTCGTCTGAATTTAGATTCCCCCCCTCCTTTTTACGTTTCATTAAATCATTAGAGAAACAAAACGATTCGTTGAACAGTTCTCGACTCTTAATCCTCGTCTGAATTCAGTTTACCCCTTCCGCACGAAGCGTAGAAGCTTTTACGATTCATTAAATCATTAGAGAAAGAAGACGATTCGTTGTACCGTTCTCGACTCTTAATCCTTGTCTAGATTCAGTTCCCGCTCCCCCCCCCCCTCCTCTCCCCCTCCTGCGCGAAGCGCGGAAGCTTTGACGTTTCATTAAACTATACAAAAAAGAAGGCGATTCGTTGTACCGTTCTCGAATCTTAATCTTCGTCTGAATTCAGTTCCCCTCCCCCCCTCCATCCCGCGCAAAGCGCGGTAGCTTATACGATTCATTAAATCATAAAAGATTGGTATTACCGTTCTCGCCTCTGAATCCTTGTCTGAATTCAGGTTCCCCCTCCCGCGCAAAGCGCGGAAGCTTCACATTTCATAAGATTATGAGAGAAAGAAGACGATTCGCTGTACCGTTCTCGATTGTTAATCCTTGTCTGGGGCGGCGGCGAAGCCGGCCCCGGAAGCTCAGAGGTTTTAGGCGTTTAATTAAGGTCATATGAGCATATTTTTTTTTGTATACCTTATTATTTCGTGACACTGGCAGGTAACTATTTGGCGTTGGGTCCAGGGGGTGGAGCCCCCCAAAATCAGGGGTTTTAGGCATTAAATTACCGTCAGATGAGCATCTAAGGGCCGCCATAGGGCCCTAGGTAGGATCTAGGGGGCAGAGCCCACGGAAGCTTAGGGGTTTTAGGCATTTAATCACGGTCAGATGAGCATATTTTGATGCCTCATTATTTGTTAACACTGGCAGTTAACTATTCTTTCTTTCTTGCTCTCATTCTATTTTATTTCTATTTAATATACTTTTTCAAAAAAAAGTGGGGGGGGGGGAGGGAGCTCGAGGCTCCCGATCCCCGCCGTACCTTGGGCCCTGACATGTAGGAATCTCAAGAATCATATTTCTTGCCTGGCTGCAAATTTAGGAATTTGTCATTTTCCAACAAACGTATAATTTACTAAAAAGTGAAGAAAAATCTCGGAAATGATGTCATTTCAGCATTATTTGTAATCCACCGTTGTGGAATTAGAAATAAACCACGTTTGAATTTGATTTCCACTAAGCCCCCCCCCCCCCCTATCAGTACGCCAGTATCTCATCAACAGGGTCAACAGCCTGGGAGGCAAGGCCCTTTCGGGCCCCCCCCCCCGATCTCCTTCTTTCCCCTTTTCTTTTCTTCTTCCTCTTCTTTCTTTCCCTTTCTCTCCTCTTTCCCTTTCCCTTCTTTTCCTTTCTTCTCTCTTTTTTTTTTTTTTTTTTTTTTTGCGGGGGGGGGGGCCAAGGCCCGCTCGGCCCCCCCCCTGGATCCGCGACTGCTCTCTCGTGGACCACCCCCAAGAGGTGCTCCAGTGGCAGGCCGTTTTGGCTCGCCGTGGCTCGCTGTTGGGCGGACCGAAACGACGTTGTACCTCCCACACCGCAGAGATAGCGCGGTCTAGCGCCCGCTATCTCTGCGGCCGCTACCCCCCCCCCCCCCCCCCCAACGGAGCAAAATGTCAAATTTTCAAATTTCGAGGTCAAAAAAAAAAAAAAAAAAGGTGTCCTCTTACCCCCCCCCCCCCCCCGCTTATTCTGAGTCGTTGCGATTTTTGTGAAAAGGGGCAAAAAAGTGTCCTCTTACCCCCCCCCCCCCCCCCCGCTTATTCAGCGGTGGGCTGAGTCGTTACAAAATTTTCGGCCCGATTTATAAATGTTAAAACCCCCCCCCTTGAAAAAATCCTGCGTACGCGCCTGGCACCAAGTAAAGGACACCACGAAATTACTAATAGTAGGAGATTTTAACTCACATAACACGTTATGGGGTAGTGTAAAAACAATGGGCATTTAATTGAAAACTTTCTCATGCAAAATAACATGGTCATCCTAAATGATGGCTCTGGGACTAGAATGGACCCACATACAGGTAAAATATCTTGCCTTGATTTATCCATTGCCTCCTCATCCTTAGCAAATAAATGCGAATGGCAAGTTTTAACGGATAAATTTGGAAGTTATTTATTTCCCCGTTAGAATAGATTTGCATCTCAGAAAACAACGATCAACTTGTGACCCAAATTATTATCCAAATATGAAATGGTCCTTCAAAAATATGAAATGGAACGATTTTGCAAAAGTGTGTGAAAAACACTTTCAAACCCTTAAACCGGATTCCCTTAACAAATTAGACACACTCTTGACCTATGACCAATTCAAGGAATGTGTTGTAGCTGCTGTTGATGAATCTGCTCCACAAAGTAGAAAGCATAAACAGAATCCAGTTTCTTGGTGGACGAAAGACTGCTCAATCAAAATCAGGGAAAGAAATAAAGCCAAAAATAAGTTAAGAAGAGTCTCTGTGAAGAAAACCTAAAAGTATACAGAAAAAAAGAAAGCAGAAGCCCAAATGACCATTAGACAGGCAAAACGAAACTATTCACGCCACTCGCACACATTTGGCGCTTTGTAAGCAAAACTAAATGGTGTACAAACGAAAGCATCCAATAATATGCCTGTTCTGGCCTTTGGTAATAAGTTTATAACAGACGATTAAGAGAAAGCAGAAGAATTCGCACAACATTTTAGTTCTATTGGGTCAAATAAAACCCATAACAGAAAAGATGTAGAAATTGCTAAAGAATTCAATACTCTCCCCTTTACGGAAACGGGACACATGAAACTAGCTGTCAATGAACGTTTTAAAATGAAGGAACTAGAAAGCGTCTTACAGACGAAAAATTCTTCAGCCCCTGGTGAAGACAATATAGGATACCAGGTTTATAAGAACCTCCCAGTGACTGCTAAAGAAAAGATGCTCAATTTAATCAACCAAATTTGGGAAACCGGTGAAATTCCAGCAGCTTGTAAACATTCAATACTGATTCCCATTTTGAACCAAAATTAAAAAAAAACACAAAAACAACTTCAAATCGTCCCATCGCTTTAACATCATGTTTCATGAAAATAATGGAGAGTATGGTAAAAAAAGAGACTTCAGTTTTTCCTAGGAAAACATGATATATTATCTCCAATACAAAACGGATTTCGAAAAGGACGCTGTATTATAGATAATATTATACATCTGGAAAATGATATACAGAAGAACTTAGAAACTAGTGTAAAAACTCTTGCAGTATTTATAGATTTAGAAAAGGCTTTCGACTCTCTGTGGACAAAAGGACTTTTAGTCAAACTGATTAACTTCGGACTCAAAGGCCATATACTTCTCTATTTACACAATCTTCTATCACGACGTACATTTCAGGTACGAATAGGAAGACAACTCTCTTGCACTATGGATATCAATAACGGTCTTCCACAAGGTATAGTACCCTTAGTCCAGTTTTATTCAATGTTATGCTTCATGATATTCCTGTCTCACCTGCTGTACATAATTTGTTATATGCAGATGACTGTGTAATCTGGAAATCTGGAAATGATTTAACAGAATCCAGTAAACATATACAGGACTACTTAAACGTATTGAACGAATGGTACTCATCATGGGGACTGAATATATCCCATGAGAAAACCGAACCTATGTTGTTTTCTCGCTCAACCAGTGAAGAACAATTTCTGATTTCACTTACGAAAATATAATCGCTCCTCGAAAGGAACACAAATACTTACATGTAGGTGTAATTTGTTATAGTAGATTAACTTGGAAACCGCCCATACAAAACATTGTTCAGAGGTGCAAGAAAAAAAAAATATACTGAAATGTATTGCTCACGCTCAATTTTGCAACAATGTTCAAGAACATATTGAACTCTGTTCAATATCAATCCCTATTAGTTTGTGCAGGAGCGAAAAAAGGAACCTCTCTCAGAACCTTGCAGGTAGAGCTGGGGGAAATGCCTCTGGATTTACGTCGGGAAATGTTTAGCATCAAACTAAAAAGGCGTATAGACAGCATCCCGAATCACCCTTTGGCAGAAGATCTCACAGATTGCTGGCAATTTAACATCTATAAAGATAAGAATACTAGACAACCATTCGGTCAGAGAGTAATAAAGTTGCCAGACATTCTTACCTATGATGTGGAAGAAATTTTTACTACCACCCCCATCCCCTTTTGGCATTACGAGACAGCTCCAGCGTCTACGGAACTCGTTCAAATTATTTCTAAAAGTGACAATGCTTCGTTTCAAAGACAGAGAAGTTTAGAACTAATAAACCAGAAATGGGCAAATCACTTACATATATTCACTGATGGTTCGAAGTTTCCAGACACAGGAAAGGCATCCGCGGCTTTCTTCGTACCTTACTATGAATATGTAGAATCCAAAAGGCTGCAAAATAATACTTCTTCATACAGGGCAGAATTAGCAGCTATTGCCCTTGCATTATATTGGTTAAACCAACTACCAAGTCTTTATACAGGAGCAGTAATATTCTGCGGCTCTCTTGGTGCTATATAGAAGCGCTGAAAAACAATAAGGAAGAGCAATTAATTTATGAGATATTGATGCTGTATACACAACTCCACTATAACGGAGTACAAGTATATTTTTAGTGGATCCCAGGCCACTGTGAGATCCGGGCCAATGAGGTGGTAGATAAGGCAGCCAAACACGCCTTAACACATACTCAAATTGAAATTAAAAACAAACTGAATAAAAACGAATCAAATAGTGTCCTAAAATTATATTACATGCAGAAATGGCAAAGAAGATGGGACGAAACAGTGTCCCCACTAAAAAGTATCCAAAAAAAATCAGGTTCAGCGACTTTTAAGTTCGTTGTAAACCACAAGAGTGGTGAGACCATCCTGCACTGTTTAAGAATGGACAACATTGGCCTTAATCAGAACCTCCTCCTTTTAAATAAGCATGCCACTGGTCTGTGTGACAATTGTGGAGTACCAGAAACCACAACACATTTTCTTGCTGAATGCCCCAGATACATCATAGAAAGATCAATGCTTTTAGTTGAAATAAATCGTCAGGAAGAAAGAAACATAGAAAGACTGCTGACTTTATCAGAGAATATACACCAAAAAGCGCTAGTGGCCTTCATAAGAAGAACACAAAGATTTCCCTTTATGTAAGTCAGTTTTAGATAATAGTTCAGAGAGAAAGGAAATTATTACATGTCCATGAAGTTATGTACATTATTATGACAAAAGGATATAAGACATAAAATTACAATACTATAGTGTATTGTTTTGTATCATGACCATGATGATTATTAAAATCATTCTTTTTTTTTTCTATTTGAAAAATAAAAAAGTAAATAAATAAATTAATAAAACAAAAGAGAGAAATTAAAATGCAGCTAACTTCACAGGTACAAAGGAAATTGGGCACTGGGGCCAACGGAGGTGGGTCATCCCCCGTGTGGTCAACAACTGGGTTGAAACCTAGTCTGGCTTGTCTTTGGTCGGTGCTTCCTATGGCCTTCCAGTAGGCAAGTTACACAGCAACTCAAGGATCTGGTGTGTTTTGTATTTTGTTGAGCGACCTGCACTCATGCGAGTCTAAGGGTGCGTTTAATCGACAGTTTTTCACCCTAGAATCACGGTTTCTAAAGACGTTTAGTTTAAAACGCAATGCGTTCAAGCGATTTTTTCGTCGGTCGTAAAAATAAACGTGTTTGAAAACACAAACATGAAACGCTGAAAAAGATGCGTTTTGTATCATGATTCAAAAGAATCACGGTCGCTAAAATTCGATTGAACGGACGGAGTTCTCAATCATGATTGTATGACGAAGCCTCTTCCGGTTTGGGGAAAACCGCGCGCCCGCTTTGCATGCAATTTGCGTTCACTATACCATCGTGGCCTGTTCCGTTATGTTATTCCTGGTTGTTCCTTCTATCATTTTTTCTTTCTGTCTTTCCTTATGTTATTCTTTGTTTCTTCCTTCTATTCTTATGTTATTCTTTGTTTTTTTCCTTCTATCACCTTTTCTTATGTTATTCTTTGTTTTTATCATTCTATCATTTGCTCTTTCTGTCTTTCCTTATGTTATTCTTTGTTTCTTCCTTCTATTCTTATGTTATTCTTTGTTTTTTTCCTTCTATCACCTTTTCTTATGTTATTCTTTGTTTTTATCATTCTATCATTTGCTCTTTCTGTCTTTCCTTATGTTATTCTTTGTTTCTTCCTTCTATACTTATGTTATTCTTTGTTTTTTCCTTCTATCACCTTTTCTTATGTAATTCTTTGTTTTAAGCATTCTATCAATTTCTCTTTCTGTCTTTCTTTATGTTATTCTTTGTTTCTTCCTTCTATCATCTTCTCTTATGTTATTCTTTGTTTTTATAATTCTATCACTTTCTCTTATGTTATTCTTTGTTTTAATCATTCTGTTACTTTCTCTTTCTATCTTTCCTTATGTTATTCTTTGATTCTTCCTTCTTTCACCTTCTCTTATGTTATTCTTTGTTTTAATCATTCTATCACTTTCTCTTTCTGTTCTTCCTTATGTCATTCTTTGTTTCTTCCTTTTTTCACATTCTCTTTCTGTCTTTCCTTATGTTATTCTTTGTTTCTTCCTTCTATTTTTATGTTATTCTTTGTTTTTTCCTTCTATTACCTTCTCTTTTGTTATTCTTTGTTTCTTCCTTCTATTTTTATGTTATGCTTTGTTTTTTCCTTCTATCACCTTTTATGTTATTCTTTGTTTTAAGCATTCTATCACTCTCTCTTTCTGTCTTTCTGTCTTTCCTTATGTTATTCTTCGATTCTTCCTTCTTTCACCTTCTCTTATGTTATTCTTTGTTTTAATCATTCTATCGACTTTATCTTTCTGTCTTTCCTTATGTTATTCTTTGTTTCTTCCTTCTATCACCTTCTCATTCTTTGTCTTATTATTGCGATCTATGCTCAAAACAGCAGTCGACAGTCGGCCGTAAACAATTCCAGAAAGCGCGCGCCGAAGTTCCTGGGCCATACTGCGCAGTGTGATGCGCAGTGGTTTGGCTCGCAATGAGCTAGAATCAGCGTTGATGAAAAATCGCTTGAACGCAAACCGCAGTGACCTTGCTTTTTGTAACGGCGTTTTGAATTGTGATTCATGTTTGTGATTCTAGCTTCTAAAATTCGATTGAACGCACCCTAAATCATCTCAGTATAAGAATTGAAATTATACTGTATGTACCTATTTGTGTCATGTAGATTTAAACTGGTCTTGCCTAGTATAGGCTATTAAAATTCTATTCCATCAAATATGATTTGGTAAATATTATACATGAATATGCCTTGGTTTCATTTGCAGGGCCCAAAATGACAGTTTTTGTCTTCTTCTACTTTCTTCTATTTTCCTTTTCTTTCTTCAAACCATATTTGATAAATAAAAATGTAAATAAATAAATAAATAAAACAAAAGCGAGAAATTACGATGCAGCTAACTTCACAGGTACATGCGCACAGGAAATTGGGCACTGGGGCCAACGGAGGTGCATGGGTCATCCCCCGTGTGGTCAACAACTGGGGTGAAACCCAGTCTGGCTTGTCTTTGGTTGGTGACTCCAATGGCCTTTCAGTGGGCAAGTTACCCAGCAACTCAAGTACCTGGTGTGTTTTGTATTTTGTTGAGCGACCTGCACTCATGCGAGTCCAAAATCACCTCAGTGTAAGAAATGAAATTATACCGTCTGTACCTCATATTGTGTCATGTACATTAAATCTGGTCTTGCATATTATAGTAGGCTATTTAATCATAAACACACACATATATATATATATATATATATATATATATATATATATATATATATATATATAAATAAATATTTTTTTAAATTTTATTTAAGGGTCAGCTATAGATTAGACCTATGCCTATATATAGGTCGTAGGTAACGTATTGTAGGCCTACTTTATTAAGATTAAGGCATTAAGGAAAGGTATTACTAACTGCACCTTGCACAGGAAGCCCAAAATTATCTGCATAATTTGAGATTTTGAAAACTGTTTTTCAGTCTAATTAAATAATAATGTTTTTTTTTAAATTTCTTTCTCGCTTTTTGTTTGCTTTTGTTTTTTCCCGGAAAGGAGACATCCCACCGACAGACATTGCATAGCCTTGGCCGGTATTGGAGGGGCCTACACTCTTATTTCCACGGAGTCAAATTTCACTCTGAATGGCGTCAGCTGGGAGTCAACTCTATTCCTAGTTAAACTGACACGGAAAAGGAGATTGATTGATTGATTGATTTTTATTCGACAAGCTTCCAACATACAACAATATACAATAATAACAGATCAAAAATAAGTCAGCTTGAACAGGATAACCCACGAAAGCTCGAGAGCTTATTTCCAGTGGGGTCCCTTACAGACATGTATACAATTAATAAATTAAAATAGTAATATTTACAGACAGATAAGAAAATTAAAAGAACTACTTATCAAAGATAATAATAACAACATTAAACTGATGATAGAAATGATATTAAGTACAAGAAGAAAAAGAAGAAGGAGAAGAAGAAAAAGAGGAGAAGGAAGAAGAGGAAAATAATGATGAATTTGTAGAATTTCTATAACGTACGAAAACATAAGTATATACAACATGAAAAAGTATGAACCGACAGAAGAATAACAATTTCAATCATATAACATGTCATTCATTTCTCTTCTCTGACTGTCAAGTATTAGGTATTCCTTTAATTTCCTCTTAAAATGATCATAGTTTCCTATTTCTTTTACACCATTGGGAAGGGCATTCCAATGTTTTATGGCATTGTAATAAAACGAATTTCCAATACTACCTACTCTTTCTGGTAAGTTAAAGTTGAATCGTCTATTTCTTGTATTATAATCATGTACGTCTGTAACAAGATCGAAGTTGGATCGAATATAATGATTCGACCTAGTATGATATATTTTATGCACGTGATGCAATGCGAGTTGTTTTGATCTTTGGTCGACTTCAAGAAAACCAGCTTTAGAAAGTTCGCTATAGCCAACATGAGTTCTTGGACCAGAACAGTTGATAAATCTCACCATTTTGTTCTGTATAATCTTCAACTTCTTTTGATCTGACTTGTTTATGTTACTGTACCATGCAGGGTTAGCATAGTCAAATAAACATTGAATAAGAGCAAAACAGAGTGTACGTCTTGCTTTTAAATCCATACAACTTTGATATCTGTACAAAAATTTCAGACGAGAATTTGCTTTTTTTACAACTGATTCTACTAAAGATGAAAATGAAATTGCGCTAGCCAACTCAATGCCTAAATACTTCACAGACTCTTTTCTCTTGATTGCTTGATTATTGTGTCTCACTTTGAATTCAAATGACTTTTTAGAACTACTTTTAGAACAAAATAAAATGCTTTCTGTTTTTCCCAAGTGTAAAGAAAGCTTATTATCAGTCATCCAATCATCTTGACTCTGAATTGAGTCAATTCTCAGCTGATGCCACACAATCCGAGTCAAATTGATTCGGAATCCGTGTCACTTTAACTAGGAATAGAGTTGACTCCCAGCTGACGCCATTTAGAGTGAAATTTGACTCCGTGGAAATAAGAGTGTAGGCTGCGCATGAACATGCAAGCCGGGAAGCCTGTTCAATGTACCGAACCGGGCTGGCCAGAAAATACGCACAAAACGGTCAAATGATTTTATGTAGAGTTGTAGACAGCCTAGCCTGTCTGGAATCTCCGCAAAATGCGAAAAATTGAACAGCGTCGAATTTTGTTTTCTTCTCTTTTCTGCTTCCATTTATAATTATTAATAAAACTTGAATTCGGCGTAAATTTTCATAATTGAATGGCACACGCCCTTAAGACTAAAACAACAACAACAAAAATTGATTATGTATTGCTTTGCCTTAATTAAGGCAAAAAAAACTGAATAAACTGAGATTCAAACCCTCACGTCAACTCCAAAGTTCTATTAGTATCACGATGTCTTTACCGATTGAGCTAACGATGAGTTGAAGACAAATTTATTTGTATAATTACTATAACCCTATTAACCACCCTACCGGATTCCACGCGCGCATGCGCTTGTTTCCTTCGCAAGTGCGCATGCGCAGGTTTCCGTGGTACAAAAAATAAGACGCGCGCCGATCCGACATCGAATTTTTAGATCAGGATATTTCCGGAATCCTTTGACGATAATTTTTTTAGTTGAACCAATTTGTAGTAATAAACTTTGCCGTCCTTTTGGTAATAATTGCAATGAATAAATTTGTGTAGAATATGAGAAATCATAGATCGAATATCACATTTTCTAATATCTTAAAAATCTCCGCGAACTTTGGTCACCCCTATTTTTATCTTTTTAATTTTTTTTTTTTTTTTAAAGTGTAGCCCATTCAACAATAAGTTGGTCTCCCCTAGCCCTTCATACTCTTAATTCCCCCCCCCCCCGCAAAATAAGAGTAATTGTAATTAGAGGATTATGTTATAGTTTGATTTTAATAAAGGGTAGCTTCTTTTATCTTATTTTTTTACAGACTGTGATCATTGTTGAAGTCTACTGATCGACTGACACAAAAACAAAATACAAAACCATGCCCCTTAATGTACCTCTTCTTGACAAAAATAGCACTATCATAATCATAATGTACCTCAAAAGTTAACAAGCGTAAATTGGAGATAAATAATTCCTTCAGTTTCTTTTTAAATAAAAGATTATTACAAGTTCGTATTTCCTGTGGCAAAGCGTTCCAAATGTCAGGACCTACATATCTAATTGATCTGTGGGCTAAGGCACTCCTTGGTGTAAACAAAATTATGTAAATCAGAAGAATGTCTGGTTGGCAGGGTAGTTATGAATGTCTCTATTTAGAGTAAAATCGTTACAAAATGATAAAGGCAGTTCTTTTTTTTTTTAAGTTTGTACATGAACACTACAATTTGCATAACATGAATATCAGTAACTTTCAAAGTTCCCAATATGAAAAATAATGAGTCAGAGTGATCAAAGTACCCAGAGCCACAACAAAGTCTCATGGCTCTCTTTTGCAACCTTAAGATACCATCAGCCATCAGTATTTACTCTAATAATGGCCCATACAATGTTACAGTAGGAAATAGGTGAATGAATGAAAGAATTGTAATTAATGAGCAAAATATTAAGTGGAACAAAAGGCTTTACCAAATGGTGTAAACAAATGGAAATCAGAAGAATGTCTGGTTGGCAGATGAATGTCGCTATTTAGAGTAAAATCGTTACAAAATGATAAAGGCAGTTCTTTTTTTTATTAAGTTTGTACTTGAACACTACAATTTGCATAACATGAATATCAGTAACTTTCAAAGTTCTCAATATGAAAAATAATGAGTCAGAGTGATCAAAGTACCCAGAGCCACAACAAAGTCTCATGGCTCTCTTTTGCAACCTTAAGATACCATCAGTATTTACTCTATTAATGGCCCATACAATGTTACAGTAGGAAATAGGTGAATGAATGAAAGAATTGTAATTAATGAGCAAAATACTAAGTGGAACAAAAGGCTTTAACTTGTACATAACACCAATATAACGAGACAAAACTCGAGAAAGATCACGTATGCCAAGACCGCCCCCCCCCCATTCAGTGGTATTTTGGGTACGCGTATGCATGTTCCATCCTTTTGAAAATACCCCCCAAAGTCCGGTGTGTAAATTCAATACGGGCCGGATACGTATACGAGCCGGACTTTGGGGCGTGAAAAGTACCCCTTTACCGGACATTTTGGGAACACGCATGCGGTCCCTCCGACCCCGGAGTGGAGGGGCAAGAGAGGCACTCATCAATATAGATGCCTAGGAATTTGGTATATTTCTTTTGTTCAATGGAGATGCTATCTATCTATCTGAATCCAATGACCGGGGTAATAGTATATTTGTAAAGCGCTTAGAGGCATTTGTATTAAGCGCTATATAAAAACTAAATTGTATTATTATTATTTAATGGAACATTGTTTGTTCAGTATGAGCACGAGTTTTAAAGTGGATGAAGTTAGTTTTACCCAAATTCAATGATAATTTATTGCATCTAAACCAGTTAGATAATTTGGGCAATTCAGCATTTAGCTTATTTCCAGTGGGGTCCCCGACAGACATTTACACAATATTATTGATAATTTAAAATATTAATATTTACAGACCGATAAGAAAAAGAAAAAGAAATTATTAAAGATAATAATGATGATAATAATAATAACAACATTGAACTGATGATAGAAATGATAATAAGTACAAAAAGAAAATAAGAAGGAGAAGAAGAAAAAGAAGAGGAGGAGGGGGAGGAGGAAAAGGAAAATAATGATGAATATGTAGAATTTTTATAACGGGTGGTCTATGGTTACTTTTGGTATGGTTTCTATCATAATTTTCTTTGTGACTTGTATGAATTCATTGTAGTATTCTTCTGTGTTTTCATTTTGAGTTATATTACATGGTTCTATGTCGCATAATTAGTCAAATGCATTCCAGTCTGCTTTTTTGTAACTAATATATGGTTCGTTTTGTTTTTTATATTCTCTTTCATGTATTTCTTCTACAGGATTTTGTAGATTAATTGTATTTCTAAAGGGAAGTGATCGCTTCCTAACTTATCTTGCTCAACTGACATCTATTAACTACGTAGGGTGTTGTCCAGCTTCAGTCTATAGAGAGGATAATATTCGCGTATGGTAATCCATTCTCGTATACGAGAATACTAAATGATGGATCAGGTATACCTGATCCATCATTTAGTATTATATTTTTATTTTCTATAAATTCTTCTATGATACGGCCGTTTACATCGGTAGTGTTACTACCCCATAATGAGTTATGGCTGTTAAAATCTCCTAGGATTAGCAGGTACGTTGGGAAAGCATATTCTGGAATGATGGACTTTAGGGACTAATCGCTGACATGGACTGTAATAGTCATGCAGGAAGTTTTGAGGTGCAGTTGAATAGTTTGTAATTCAAAAGTACTAGTCATGGAAGGTTATATCATTGAAGTATATAGAGCTGTGTACGTAGATGGCGCAACCACCTCTCACTCCTGTATAATTTGGTATTTGTAATATATTATTTTCTGTAAACCACGTTAATTGGATGCACAATATAATTATGGTAAGGGTTATTTCTGCATGACAGTAATTGGACTATTGTTCGTGCCCCGGCCCCTGGGAGACATGGGCATTCTGGCCATTGTAGGACGGATGCCTAGGCCTCACGGTGCCGCCATGAAAAGAAGAGTTTTAATTATGTTCTCCATAAGTTTTTCATTATTTCTAGCTCTTCAGGTAATATATTGAGACATGTCTGGGATCTGCGAGAATTTTTCCATCTTTTGTGTTTGTGAGTTGAACTTGTACTTATGACGGTTTCGTGAGACGCTGCCGAGATGGCTTACAAAGAGATTCGATCATACACAGTATGTCCTCCGTAGGAGGACTAGAGGGCCAACTAAAATCGTGACCTTTGACATTCCATAGGTTTTGCATTGGATGCATTATGGGGGTTTTGTCCGATTTGAACGACGGTTTTGGAGGGTCAATGAATATTCATGAGCAATGACGTAAAAAATACGCCAACTACTGTTTGTTGATTGGCCATCAACAAAATGTTTTATGTATTAGGTCATGCATAAAACATTTTTTGCATTCCCAGAATTCCCTACGATTTGACCACAAAAATGGCGGTTGTATGAACTGCAACTTTCAAGTTATTCAATTACGAACAATGAAACATTTTTCTTTTAAGTGAATTTCTATTATAATAGAAGTTTGTCAAGTACATCTCAGTGAAGCAGAAAATCTTCAGGCGAACATTGACATCGAAGTGATACCCTATGATATCAAGAAAAGTAAGTAAAGATCCATTTTGTGTGAAGGTCTCTGAAATGATTGTGATGTGTTCGTCATTGTCACAACGTATTACCCGGTTAACCCCCTACCCCATCCTCTTTTCTTTCTTCTGACCAAAGAATATTCTGTGCCCCCTTATTCAGATGTGGCATAGGCTCTAGGGACGGGTCTAGATCTAGGTCTAAAGCCCCCTAGTAGGGTCTACTAATAATATTAAAAATGGGCAATTAGTCTAGATCTAGATCTATAGCTTGTGTTATGCCATAGCCTAGCAAAGACTTCCATAGCCATGGGTCTAGGCTCGTTTTGCTCCACTACTAGACTAGTCCTGCGCATGTGTCATTATTGTGATCCAGGTCCAGATTCAGCTTAGACTAGTTTGAATGTAGATCTAGGCTAGATCTACCAACAACAACAAAAACAAAACAAAAAAGGTATCTCCTCCCCCCCCCCCCCCCCCCCCACCCCACTTCCCCTGATTTCGCTCTTAGTTATGTCATTGTGCCTTGTTTGAAATAATTGGTTTATTTTCAGGATTTTATGCCACCCCTTTTATTTGGTGAGAATTCTGGATCCAACCCTACATATGACATGGATATTTCTTTCTCTAAAGGACATGAACAAAGTTATAAACTGATAACTAATGCATGCATTTGATATTAGCAGGAACCTTACTAAGTTTCTGTTTTCTTTTAATTGTAGATCCTATGGAACAAAGAAGCAGATAATGATCACAGAAGTGCAACAAAGAGCACCAGGACCTGATCATCAAATGTTATGATGTAGATCTAATCAGGAACAAGACACCTAAGTTGAACTCTGGCAAGGTATGTTTGTATGAAGTTCGAAAATATTCAGGCTGTATAATCTAAGCCCATGCGAACACCGCACTCGACTTGGACTATATACACAGATTTGGGGAACTGTCATTTTGTGTTGCATTATATCTTGTAATTCTCATTTATTCTCTAGCTGTATTTAGGTGACAAACTATGGTGTTGCTACAGTTTATTTCTCTCAGCATATTAAAAGACACACTCAAAGGCATTTCCCCCTAAATATTACATTATATCTAACAAACTTTTGTTCACAAAAGTCTAGCAAATAATAACTTAAAATAAATTGGAAATTACTTTGAAAATAATTGGAAATACATCTAAACCTTTACTCTTCTCTTTAAAAAAGGCCCTATCACTCAGATAGACATACGTTTATCATTTTTTAGTAAAATTAAAATGCAAGACCTAAAAAAAGTGGGGAGGTACTATTTTTGAAAATCCAATATAATGCAGCAGTTTTAATCTTATTTGAATCCTCTCTTTTTGTTTTGATTATTCAGGTTGTCCAGAAGGTTTGATACCCAGGCTTCTTTTGTACAAGTCCCTAGTCCACCCTCATCTTGAGAACTGTTCCGGTGTCTGGGATCCCTACAACATCTCAGATGTCCAGGACGCTTCTTCACAATGGGGACCACAAGAGAAGCAGCAGTTTGACTGAGATGATCAGCACCTTTTAGTTGCCTACTATATCTACAACTACAAGGCACTCTGCAAGAAGACTGGGAATGGTGCGCAAGATAGTCAATGGTCTCTCCGCTCTTCCTTGAAAATTTTCCCACTGCACTACTTATACCTATTTGCGCCCTCTATATAGCAAACAATGCCTAATCTGTGCCTGTTGGTCCCCCATGATCCTCTTTTTCTTATATTAATTGAGAGCTGATTTGATGAGATAACCACCTGTCAGTGACCTTGCAGGGTGGTCTTATCCCCCTGGCGAAACTAGTACAGACGGGCTTTAACAAATCACGAGCAGGAAGTACCATGACATGACCCTCCAGTTGCACCAAGCCAGAAGCGACATAGGTAGACAAGTTTGCATTTGCCCAACACTCTGTCCCAAAGTTAATGGAACTGACTTCCAGCAAATATAGTGCATGCTGACAGTCCAGAGAACTGCCAGGGACTACTTCTGAGGCATCTACTCTCCTTATCCCACTTAGAAACAATCTGTCTTCCTCACACCACTTGTAATCTTTAGTATTAGTTCATCTTCGTGATAGGCTACAACGCCTTTTGAAGATTACCAGAAGAAGAAGAAGAAGATATATGGAGGATCATGAAAGTAATCATTTGTTCTTTTAAATGCGTGTACATGTAACATAGTTTTTTGATATTTAATCTTAAGTCAAGTTCTGACAACAATATGAGGGATATGCTGAACTGGATAGTAAATTGAAGGGGGGGGGGGGGATAAAATGATGTAGTTCAATAGTAAGACTGTATTAATATAATTAATATTAATAATAATAACAATATTAAAAATAGTAACAATAATGACAATGATCATGATAATAGCAGTAATAATAATGATAATACAGGTAGTAGTAAAAAACAACAATAATAATGTCCAATGTTAGATAAAGTACTCATAAAACTCAGTATATACCTGTGCTTTACATAATAAAATAGCATGTTGATATTATTGAATATTTTTTTCTTCAAAATCTACAGTAAATTTTTACAACTGAAAGATTTGAATTCAAGAGACAGCATCCCCCCCCCCCCCATCCATTTTTCATCCTTTTGTTTATGTCATGTTGGATTTAAAAAGACTTTATAGAAACAAAATATGTTGATAAATGAGTTCATAAATGTTAATGAATCAGTTAATACTGCTGAATTCTGTTCTTTTCATTTTCTTATTTTGTGAAATATATGTGATGATGCTGGTGATTATGATGATGTAGGCACTCTGTAATGATAATGCTGTATGACTGAGGTGAGATGGGGGCTGATGCAGTCTTGTGTAGAATTGAGTATATGGTGTTCGACCTTTTGATGTTTTTTTTTATCTTGCATCAGCGAGATAGATTTAACCATCTTTCCTAATGAGTGGGCAAGACTAATGAATAAATGCAGTATAAAAAAATGGTTTACAATAAAGATAAGGGGGGGGGGTTAAATAAAGAATAAGTCGATGCCGAAATGATGAAAGCATAGGTAATTGGGGTAATAGAGCCTATGGAAATGTCACTATTAGAAGGGGTCCCTGTATTGAAAATGTTACTGTTGGGGGGGGGGGGGGGTTTAAAAAAAAATCAGTGGCGACGAATGCAAGAATGAAAAGAACGAGACAAAATAGAAATTTCCTTGGGGATGGGGCACAATATGAAGATCATTGAAGTCGAGGTGAAAATGATTCATTAATTGGACACTAAAAATATGAAAATATCACTTGTTAAGTGGGCTAAATGATCAGTGCAATTTGTCTGATTTAAAAAATATTTAAGTTAATAAACGAACAAAAAAAAGAGGTAAAAAATGAATTTTGCCTTTTAACTGAACTGAATTTTTAAAAATGTACTTTCCATCCTGGTGACAGTGAAGTTTGTGGCCCAAACTAAGTCAACCATTTAAAAGTCTTCCCCCCCCCCCCCCCCCCTCCCCCCTTCCCACACACCTCCCTAACTCTGACCTTTGTTCTACATTTATCCGGCCCAATTAGGATTCTGTCGATATAGTAACGCATGCGCATTGTCTTTTTTTCATTGCGATAATATGCTAATAAGTGGAAAAGAGCTCATGAATATTCAAAATTTTAATTTAAATATTTTGCGCGCTGCGCGCAGTCCAAAATCCCCATTTCGCTGGTGCACTAAAAATTTGTCGTCTTCATAGGCTAATACACGATAAAAGGAAGCAGTGTGCACTTTTGACCCTCCAAAATCTCCCCATGGCTAGACGGATGCAGAAGCGGAGTTGCACCCCCCTGATGGCTTATCTAAACGACGCCCTCATACGATGGGAGGGCGCGAGATATATGATTTTCAAGATGGCAGCTTCCATTGAGAACACGATTAGAAAGCACTTTGAAAAGAATTGTCGGACAAAAGAACATAATGGAGTCCACTCATCTAAAGTTCACTCTGTGGCATGGAATTGTGATGGTAGAATGCTTGCATCCGGATCGTTTGATAGAAATGTTAGCGTATTTTCGCTGGATAGAGATAGAATGGTGAGTTTTGGCGATACCACGTCCACGGGCCACGGACCCGCGACATTTTAAAACATAACCTAGCCATCCTACTACTACTAGATCTAGTAGTAGTAGTAGGGAGGCCAATGCCCAAATCTAACTTTTTAATTACTAATTTGTTTATAATAAAACAAACATTAAAAGAAAGCATTTCCTTTCACTAAGAAAACTCACCCATCTCCCGATTACAGAATTTCCACAAAATAGGAGATATCCAGCTCTTTTCAATGCAATTCCTTCTACGCCTGGCCGTACGTAGCCTTAAGGGCTCTCTCGAAATGTTTTTTTAATGATAGTATTCGAGAGAGCCTTAAACGGCTCCCATACCCCTGCATGGAGAAGCATGTAAACAAAACTCAAAAGTGGTCCAAAATCACACTTTCCCCCACCCGACCAATATTGGACAGTGGCTTTGATAAATTGTACGTGTTTTTTAATCGTAATTAGACCTACCTCCGGATTATCAAAATCGGAGGAAAAAATAAGAAAATAAGGGCAATTTTCTTACCAGAATGGTGGAGCTGGGGAAGAAGACACATGACAGCGTGAGAATGGCCGCTCTACATATCAATGGCGCCGACCTCTGACTTTGGTTGGCGCTGTTTCCGGTGAATGTGCTGTTTATAGATGAAATACATGCTGTGCGACACTGGGATGTTCTGATGGTTGTGATGTGGAATGCTAAATGTTAGCGTGCTAACGTGCGGTTTGCCAGTTGAGATCGCCATATGCCATGACGTGCTTATCACGTCATGGCGATCTCAACTGGCATTGATATTAATCAAGCACTGCTAGATCGCCATTATGCTGGTATTTTTTTAAATTTCATTACAGAACATTGTGAATTTTACAAAGTCCGATTATTTCTTTGATAATTCTGTTGAAATATTTCTCCTTTTTAAATTTTCTCTCTATATCTCTCCCTCTGATTTTCCTTTGTTTTTCTTTGTATATTCCTTTCCAAATCTCTTTCTCTACCAGGGGCGGATCCAGGAATTTCCAGGGAGGGAGGGGTAAGAGCTAGGACATATATATATATATATATTTTTTTTATTTCAAATTTTTCAAAAAATCGCTCCCGAAAATTTGAAATAATAAAAAAAAAATATATATATATGTCCTAGCTCTTACCCCTCCCTCCCTGGAAATTATATGGAAGAGACACGCGGTGTACTGAAGGTCTTCCTCGAGAATGTCATCCGTGATGCAGTCACTTACTGCGAGCACGCCAAGCAAAAGACTGTCACAGCCATGGACGTACGTGCCTTTATGTATCTATATTTTTTTGCTCCCGAAAATTTGAAATAATAAAAAAAATATATTATTATATATTAGTGCATGCGCACTAATATATACATTTTTTGGGTCGGGGGGGGGGGGGGGGGGGGGGGGCACGTGCCCCCTGTGCCCCCCCCCCCCCCTGGATCCGTCCCTGCTCTACTTCATCTTTTTTTCTCAATCTCTTTTATTTCCCTTTGTAGTTCTTCTCTCTCTCTCTCTCTTTTAATCCCTCTTATTTCAAATTTTCGGGAGCAAAAAAATATATATATATATGTATGTCCTAGCTCTTACCCCTCCCTCCCTGGAAATTCCTGGATCCGCCCCTGGTAGAGAAAGAGATTTGGAAAGGAATATACAAAGAAAAACAAAGGAAAATCAGAGGGAGAGATAGAGAGAGAAAATTTAAAAAGGAGAAATATTTCAACAGAATTATCAAAGAAATAATCGGACTTTGTAAAATTCACAATGTTCTGTAATGAAATTTAAAAAAATACCAGCATAATGGCGATCTAGCAGTGCTTGATTAATATCAATGCCAGTTAAGATCGCCATGACGTGATAAGCACGTCATGGCATATGGCGATCTCAACTGGCAAACCGCACGTTAGCACGCTAACATTTAGCATTCCACATCACAACCATCAGAACATCCCAGTGTCGCACAGCATGTATTTCATCTATAAACAGCACATTCACCGGAAACAGCGCCAACCAAAGTCAGAGGTCGGCGCCATTGATATGTAGAGCGGCCATTCTCACGCTGTCATGTGTCTTCTTCCCCAGCTCCGGCATTCTGGTAAGAAAATTGCCCTTATTTTCTTATTTTTTCCTCCGATTTTGATAATCCGGAGGTAGGTCTAATTACGATTAAAAAACACGTACAATTTATCAAAGCCACTGTCCAATATTGGTCGGGTGGGGGAAAGTGTGATTTTGGACACATTTTTGATGTTGTTTACCTACCTCTCCATGCAGGGGTATGGGAGCCAGTTAAGGCTCTCTCGAATACTATCATTAAAAAAACATTTCGAGAGAGCCCTTAAGGCTAGCCGTACGCAAGAGCCTTGAAACGATCAATGTCATGGTCCCAAAAATTACGTCGAGAATTAGACAGGCCCGAGGGAATAGGCGTGTCATTGACCGAACAACAAGTTCAAAACTTCGCGCGAAAGTACATTCATCTTTCGGCTAGCCTTGAATCGGTCGCACACCGAACCACTTCAACCAGGCGCAAGCCGCCATACACTATTACAGGCTGAAGTTGAAATCGAAGAATTCAAACCATCAATGCAATGTACGTACGACTACTACATCTACGAGTAAAAAAAGAAGGAACGAACTAGATCTAATTCATTAATATTTACCTTCGATTGGTATTCCAATAACTTGATTTCCTCATGAGTATTCCTTATGATTTCAGTCGGAGATCTACTGTACAATCAACAAGAACGACCTCCATAATTATCCATGCAGCTGTGCAGCTCACACTCAGAGCGCTACACATGATACCACTACAATACATGTATATCGCACGTACCATGTGTAGTACCTGGGTCTCTCTTTCTCTTTCTCTCTCTCTCTCTCTCTCTCTAAGCTGTACGCGACAACTAACCATGTATCATAATCACATCATCCAATCATATCTTTCCATCCTAACTTCTCAATTGGAGTATAGACTGCTCACGTAGACATTTTTTTACTGAAATATCTTTTTTAAACATTTTTCATATATGACTTACTGGACGAGCTCGACACTCGAGTCTCGTGCTGTGAGAATAAGGTACTGTGTGTGAGACTAGCAAAATTTGTTTGGTGGCGTTCTGACCGGAGCTCATACATTATTCATATTATGATGTCGCAAGATCTCTATTTGGGGCTGGAACAATGACACCTCTGTTCACAGTTTCCCTTCTCAATTTGAGATGGCTGTAGCTATCGGCCTCAAACCAACGCAAGATTGACAAAAACATCGTACTCTATCTACCTTCGAATGTGCAGTTTGTAAAAATCTGCAATTAAAAAGATATAATCCTTTTTCTTTATATTTTCTAGTTGTTAAAAGTGACATTTGTGCACATCTGATATGTTAATCTCTATCAAAAGTTCTTTGATATTAAATTGATTCCATTTTTTTAAGCTCTACCTTCAGTCATTGAGAAGGATTTTAGTGAGCTAACCTCATCGCCCTCTAGGACCCTTCTAGTTTCTCATCTGTGCGCGCTAAGTTCGTCTGCTAACAGAATTATTGGATTTAAATACGTCAAAATCTCCAAGATCGTCAACAAATGGTGAAAGACCATTACAGATCCGTGATTATAGGTATGTTGTGGAGTGTACAATTGTGTATTTGTTATAGATTTTATTCCATAGATATTTGTTTTCTTTTTTTTCCCCCTTTTTTTTCTTCTGGTAATTTTCTGACTTGGACGACGAGCGCACAAATCGTAGGCGTAGAAGCCTTACGCCCGGGCATTGGCCTCCCTAATCCTAGCGCTGCATATTAATAATTTGAATATGTGAATATTTGCGTTGGTACAGTGCAGTGTGGTGGAGTTTAGGGAAAGCCTTCCGATTTTATCAGAATTTCATTGAAGTAAACGTAGCTTTGCACTTGGTTTTTGTAATCAGGCCAGGGCTGTCAACCCTCCCACAATAGGGACTTTTAGATTGAGTGGACGAGAACACGACGAACGCCGACTGATCATGCGTGTCAACGTACATGTACTCAACTGCCCATGTTGAGTACAATTAGAAATCTTAGATTGCACTCGACGATAAACATGCAGAACATCCCTTCACTGCTATTATGTAAAATGTGTAGAACAGGTGAATATGCTGTTCTACACATTTTTACATAATAGCAGGGAAGGGATCGGTGTTCCTTTGTCTACCTGAGGAACTGTAGGCTATATTTCATGCGCATGCGGCATACTAGTACCGTACTAGATTTAGGAAAATCAAGGTTGACGCATTCTTGATCGCCGACTGAGACGACGTGACGCATGCGCAGTGCCTTAAAATGACGTCACACGTTGCAGTCAAAGCTGTCGACGTGCAAATCTAAAGGTCCCTATTGACTTGGACTTGGAGGGAGTCTCACGCCGCCACGCACAAAGAACTTTGCGCATTGACGGATTGAGCGCTGTACAGTGAGTTAACGCGCTCTCTCTCATTGGCCGATTCGCTCGATTGGCTTCAAATTTAAGTGAGAGAGGGCCTACTTAACTTCAGCGCAACTTAAGTTCAATGGCAAAGTCAATACGTAATTATGAACCGACTCAGGGGCCTAAAGCCATACATCCTGTTAACCCTTTGCCTATATGAACTTTTCATTATATTTCTATTCAAGTACTGCTGACATTTAGAATGGATATGACTTGAACAAAAAAGCATGTGGAAGATGTATGTTGTACTGTGCATATTGCATGTATTGTATACATTATAATAGGGTTTATTGTGAATATCTGTAAGTATGGATACTTTCAATCCTTATTGCTCCTAAACAAAAAATACTATATCTCTGAAACCTTTATATGTTTTAGTGAACATGTCAGAGATTACATTTCATGAAAAATGTTGTCAAGGTCACGTGATCCACAAGGTCAAATCTTAGGTCAAGAGGTCAAAGTACCCCAACATGTATGAATCTTCAAAATGGCGATTTGGAATCCTTATTGAATACCCTTTCCAACAATCTAAATTTTTTTAAGATTGACCCATTAGTTCCCGAGATACAAGGGTTCAAAGGTAGGCCCGCCACCCACATTTTTGAAAAAATCTCAAAATTTGGTGGGCCGTATCTCCCAAACCCCTCACCCGGCCCGATTGACCTAAAATTTGGGATTTGGTGCTGTGAGATCACACTCAACAAGTACACTAAGTTTCATCAAAATCAAAAATGGTAGGCTTAAAACCATTGGGTGATTTGACATGGAATGACCCTGTTACAAGATATTTAGAATATGATGGCATTTGGGCCATTCCATGGGAAGGTGGACATGACACTAAAATTTCAAGTTCATCAAATTGCTAAGAAATTATTCATTACGATTTACACACATGTTGAAGTTACAGAAACAAAAAGAATTACATCAATTGATCAAATATTTTCTGAGATACAGCAACAAACATGGGAAAGATTTTTAGTCATCCAAACTGCTAAAATTTACATACTTAACTAAAAAAAAAAAAAAATTTTAATGGAAAAATATTGTTAAGACTTCTATTAATTTGATTTATACTTAGGCATATTAGGTCTACTTCAGTCCCTAGGAGGAAATTTCTACACCACCACCCAAATTTTTTTCACCATCACACACAAAATATGCACTTGAGCCAAGTAACGCGAGTTACCAAAAATACGATTATTTTGCATTCTGAAAAAAATCAGTAGAGCTAATTTGTTGGCAATCATAATTTTCTAAATTCATTACCCCCTAATCCTGTAAGAAAGATGTTTGCTCAAATAAACATTGTTATTATCTTTTAAAATGCCAACGAAAAGTGTAACGCGAGTTACCGTGTAACGTGAGTTACCACAATGTAACGCGAGTTACCAGCTAAAAACCTAAGTTCCCACCAGCATGAGCAGCTCTTGACCTGTACTTGGGCTATTAGGTGTGGTGAACATAATGAGATGTAGTGTTATGCAGACCATGATGCACTGTTTAAGCATAAGAGGGCAGCCTAAATGAGATCAATTAATATCATACTCAAGGTCATACTCAAGGTCAAAGAGCACATGGCACATTCCTGAGTTAAGAGAGCCTTTCACTTTCTATGTACAAGTATTTAGCAGTGATTGAAAACCCAAAATTCATTTCCTGAATTAACAGCATCAAGATTAAAGGAGGGTAAGTCTAGTTTAATAATCTTTACCTATAATTAAAAAGAAAGAAAAGT
This sequence comes from Strongylocentrotus droebachiensis, assembly GCA_035222895.1. Taxonomy (NCBI): domain Eukaryota; kingdom Metazoa; phylum Echinodermata; class Echinoidea; order Camarodonta; family Strongylocentrotidae; genus Strongylocentrotus; species Strongylocentrotus droebachiensis. The sequence continues at coordinate 379,403 of JAVYIG010000968.1, forward strand.
TTAAAAGATTTAAACAGAATCTTGAGTTCTGGAAATGATGGAGAAAAAAAATTCTCACAGAATAAACATAACTTGAACTGAATGCTCTTCATTCTTCCAAATAAATTACATCTTTTAATTGATTTTTTGAGAATATGTACGAGTAGTAATATAGTAACAGTAATAGTAATAGTAACAGTAGTAGTAGTAGTAGTAGAAGTAGTAGCAGTAGTAGTAGTAGAAGTAGTAGTAGAAGTAGTAGTAGACTTTATTGGATAACTTGTTTAGCACATGACTAATCTTCCACAAGGTCCATAGATCTATCAGAAAATTGATTTTTCTCAGTGTTGTCCCACATAATATTTCCTGTGTTAGCTACACAAAAAAGATGATACAGTCATGGGGATTAATGAATATGATTTCAAGTATGTCTGCATTAGACTTGGCTTGCCTGAAAATTCTTCTACATGTAATGTATGATAACAATTCAGGAATACTATGACGACCCTATTCATGGTGAATTCACTGCACAAGACAACAGTGATTTTTAAAAATCATACCACAGGCCTTAAATTTCGTCATTTTTAGGGCAAGGCCAGTTTGGCCTTAAAGTACCTCATATTTTTAAGGGCACCAAGGCCACTACAAAGGGCACCAAGGCCAAAATATTTTTACAAAAAGGGCATCAAGGCCAAAAAAAAATAATTCTATTTTTGTTAGATGTCATGTGTATTTTATAATGATACTTGTGCGGGATCAATAGGCCTGTTTACTAATGATATGCGAGTGACGTCATAATCCCTCGCACCCTAGCGATTGTTACTACGTAGGGCAAGCTTTGCGTGGTGCGGCACGGTCGCCACATTGTTTTTCCATGCCCGCTACGCTATACACATACAAAGCCATTGCTAGCGACCGCGACGTTTTTTCACCCTAATTTCTACAATGGCATCGCCTTCGACATCGAGTTGTAGTTCCAGCAAGCCGTTTTCGCAGTGGACAGTGAAGGAGCTCACCGATTATTTAAGAAAGAGAGGAGTTACGACATCAGGGTACAACAAACAGAAACTAGTTCAACTTGCGACTGCTGTGGCCGATATCGCTTTGCCCCAAGACCCGGACCTTGCGAGCTTCGACTCCGCACGGTCGCTGCGGGAGAAGTTGGAGCGTGCGGGGTGCTCGTTCGACAACCCAATGAAAATCACCGGCTACACCGAGAACTTTGAAAGTATACCAGATTTCGGATTATACGACATTTTCACCTACAAAATGTTTTGAACAGACGTAGGTATTCCTTGAAATCCTGTCGATTCCAAAGTCCTTTCTTCCACAATTCTTAATCCATATTTTACACTTCTCCAGGTTCGTCTTTGGTTTGGGGAACGGGATGAAAAACACACCATTCATATGGGGTCTGTCTGCGTACCGTGAATCGCTGTTACACGTGCCGTAACAGCAATGCTTACCTCCCATTTTTGCGATATTTCGTCGGATTTCGGAAAATAAAATCGAAGATTTGTCATGTACAACTGAGAAAAACTATATTTATTTTAATTATATACCCTAAGGTTGGAAAACAAACAGTTTTAAACGAAGTTTATTAGGACGATGATCAGCCTTTTTTTCCTCGCATTCCCCACATCGCCGTATACAAAGTGTGTGTAGCAGGGCCGTAGCAGACACTGCGCTCGGTTTGTTTGCCAGAGCTTACAACCGTGTGCAAATTTAAAGGTCCGTGAATACATTAGTAAACAGGCCTATTTCCCATGACTTTTAGCACCAGCTTCTTCACAGAATGTATAGAGGTCTACGGTACATACAAACAACGGCGGCCAGCAGCAAGGGGCAATTTTTTTTCTAAAGTTGCCCCTTGCCCACAGGAATTTACCAGAGCAAGGGGCAATTCCCTAAGAACCAGGGGCAATTTTCCAAAAACAGATAGACTAGGCCCCTAATCTAATTATAAGTTCAAAGATACAATGTTAATTTCATAATGTGAATAGAACGATCAATTTAATAACTTTTTAATCTTAACAATATCAACAGGAAAGACTGATTAAGAACATCAAACATATTCTAAAGTAACTAAAAATATTGATGAGCAAATGAATAAATTGTAAATTTCACAAACATCGAAAGTCAGAAGGACTTGGCAAGTTTACCAGGTATCCCAAATCGAAATCGCACCTCACACACAAACCTTCCGCCACACTCTCGGTAGCTGGTAGTAGGAGCAAATTTGAAGAAATTATCTTTTTAATTGTTGTATAACCAACCCAGGGAAAAAATTAAGTTTTTCATTCCGGGGGCTCCATTTCAAATTTTTTGGAAATTTTCGGGGCCTACTTTTTCAACTTTCGGGAGCTTTTTTTCCATTTCGGGGGGTCTTTTTTCTGGGGCTACTTTTTCATTAATTCATAAAAGGATAGGCCTAGGGGGTCTACAGTTTGTTGAGATTTGTTTAGTAGGCTAAGCCTAAGGTTTCGGGCTTCCTGCTTTATAATTGCCTATTAAAAATAAACCCCCTTTTTTAGTTCAATAACTAAGTTAAGTCATCAGGGTTTTTTAAAGTTATGTAAGTTTCAATGACACTTGGATTTGTGGGAGTGAAGCTTGCAATTTAAACGTTACAGGTTTATGAATAAAATTATTGTTCTTGATGTCTTTATTTTACTACATACAATAGTGTGCATCTGTAAAAACACTTAAATCAAGATGCAGTGGCAACAAAATAGTTGTATCCCATCAATGTGTGTCAGGCCATTTGAATGGACATAATGTAACGCGAGTTACCAATATACTCTATCTGTTCATTGTTTCTTAATTTTTATATTGTAAAGTTATGAGTCATAACCTACTATCAAGTCAAGGTAGGAAAGGTTTTACAAAGATTGGCTAGTATGAGGAGACTTTGCCAAAAGATGCTCTTACAGGATTGACCATGTCCTTTTTTTGTAACGCGAGTTACCGAAATTAAACGATTCAAGAATCTCAATATATTTGTCCTTTGTTTTTCTTATTTGGTTCATTTAGTTCTTCTATGTTTACCCTACCCATGTTGAAAAAAGCAACTTGTAAATCCTAGCAATTACAAAGATATAGGCATATTATCCTGTTAATGTACCCATTATGTGTAACGCGAGTTACCATGGAATGGCCCATTTGAAGAGCCATCTGATGTCCTTCCACACATGCATAATAACAATGATAACGCTCACAAATTATTTTTCACCTCTTCCCAGAACTCAACCTTCCCTTTAAACAGGTGACGCACTTCACACATAACTGACGCACACACGGCATTGCAAACACATAAAATAGAAAAATCAACAAACATCTCAGAATAAATTTCCAGTTTGTACCTTAAATATGATGAAAATGAGAATTGTTCAAACTTAAAAAATACTAAGTAAAACTTGAACTTATAAAGTGAAATAGTGAAAAAATCATAACAAATAGAGGGTTTGACTGAAATAACATAGTTTTCGTATTAAAAAAAACGGAAAATCGCAGGCTTGCTCCTCGCACAAATATCTTATAGCATTGAGTCAATGGAGAACAGGGATAGCCAATCTGAAGGCCCCATGTCTAGGCTAGGCTAGGCTTTAAGTTATGAAAATGAGGCTGAGATCGGATAAACGATCTGCGCATGCGCTAATTGTTGTAATGGTACGTTGATTTTGGCAACATGTTGACCTAAAGGGGGCGCTATAGTAATAGAGGAGTTGGGTTAAGTTGATCATTTGTACGGTTATTAGTTCGTCTTTGTATTCATCTAAAAGTTGAACAGCATTAGTTATGTTCCCGATAGTATGCCAGGAACGGGTAAACAACCCCTGGACTTGAATTCCTGCATTGTGAAAAACCAAAAAAAAAACTGCCTAAAAACCCTCCATCCAGCAGGCGGAGGACGATTACTTGTCGAAATAGAGAAGAAAAAAAGAAGGTTAGTGTCACACTCTTCTTCAGTGGCCAGATGTGACAGATGTTAAAAATTAAATCCGTTTCTGATGCAGGCACACATGAGGTGGTCTGCATCTGGCCAGACGGATTTCAAACTAACCTGTTTCTTGAATAATGCGTCTATGTTGTTGCTTCAAAACTGCGCAGCTAGTGATGCTGTGCATATGTAGCAACAACGTATTGTCATGTCTGATTAAGTAGATATAGGGCGTGTCCACTCTCACTCATCCTTCCTGAGCCATAGATGAAATGACGCCTTTACTGCGCATGAGCAAGAAAGTGACACTATCTTGTTTCTCAGCCTTGCGCCCACACCCATTTGACCAAGAGCACGGAGGAGTGTGTTGTTGGAGAAACCACAACAACCTATTTCTATGGGTCAAAGTTCAATTCTCCAACCGTTCTGCTCAGCCTCTAGGAGCAGCTCTTCGTATTTCCTGCTTTTCCTCTCGTGAGCTCGCTGCATATTTGCCTCATGAGGTACCGTCAGCTCCAGAAGAATTGCCCTCATTGAAGTAGGGGACCAAATTACGACATCAGGCCACAGGTTTGTCATGACAATGGCTGGAGGAAAAATCAACTTCTCCCCCAAGTCCCCTGCCTTCCTGTAGACCTTCTGCCTGAAACGTTTGTAGCCTCTCCTTCCCTGACGAAATTGATAAAGGATGCTTGTGTTTGGGTCGGCTTTTGGTTTTGTTCTGATATCCTCGTCTTCAAAGCATCCCCGATGCTACCCAGTACACTGTTGTGACGCCAAGTGTACCAGCCTTGTTAGAGATCTATCGGGCAGCCAGCAAGAATATGAGTAGTCGTTGCTCTCTGTTGACAAAGCTTGCAAGCATCGTCTTCACTTAATCCCCACCGCTTCAGGTTTGTTGGAGTGTTGTATGTCGAACCAATCATGAATTGCAGCAATTTAGGGCTGGTATCGAACAGATTCCTCCAGGACAGCTTCTTTTGCTTCACTCCTTCCCATGACGACCAATCTTCTTGAATTGGCATCTGCACAGCTCTTACAAAATTCAAATTATCATGCTTCTTGATGACTAGTTCACCAATTTCTGTTCTGACATCACGTTAAGTGAGCTTCCTTACAGGTTTACGAAATTGACCAGCCCCCAACCCTCGTCGTCCAACATGACCTCTCACAATGTCCTCCATCCGCAAACTGTCCTCCGTTCTAGATATTGCCTTCTCAGCATCCCACTTGCGACCATGACGAGACTGGCCTGATACTTACGTGACAACATTGTCTTTACTGTGTCACAACTGGAGTGCTGCATTCACCACCGTCTTCTTCATTGTAGTTGTGAGTCCTTCCAACTGGAGACGCAACTTTGTCTGATGGCAGTAGAGTGCAATATTTGTTAAGTTCTTGCTTGCTCCCAGCCAGCGACGTAGCTTCTTTGAGATGAGAGTTTCCATCATTACTACCTGTGAGACTGATACAACATATATCAAGAGTTTCCACTGCATTCTCGGTACAATTAGGTATTGATATATCCAGCACTTCATGACGCCAGTCAAAACACACTTGTCGATAGTATGTAGCCATCTCCCAAGCGAGACCATCATGTCCTGACGTGCAACATTGTCTTTAAGGTTTCCATCAATCAGACGTCCTAGAAACTTCACTGGCTTATATCGTCTAGCCGTCGACGGCGAATGGCTCGATATGCTTTACTTTGCCTCTATGCACTACTAAGAAACGCGACTTCACTGGCTTAATCCTCATCTTGCTCCAATCCATGAAGTCATTCACTTTTGAAAGTATAGAACCAGCACTTTCAACCGAAGCAGTAACGATAGTTATATCATCCATATACTCCTTCATCACAGGAACATTGAAGTCTCTTTTTAGATGATATTGCTTTGCGGGCGTCGACTTTAATAGAAAATCGTTCAAGAGATTGAAAGTGATGACGAAAAGAATAGGTGAAAGGGTGCACCCCATGAAAATTCCTACTGAAAATTTCTGCCATTCTGATTTCCAGTCCTTGACAGAAAATCTAGCGTAAAGCCCAATAGTAATTGTCAATCAGTGAAACTAAGGACTCCGGCAGATGGTACCATTTCAACGCGAAAGCAATAGCTGCATGAGGAACTGATCCAAAGGCATTGGTGAGATCCAGTCATATTGCAACCAAGTTCTTTTGAGAAGTTTTTGCATCCTTGATAACTTCCCAAAGCGTAGCAACATGCTCCCATACGCCAGGATGACCCCCTACACCTCCTTTCTGTACTGTAGTATCGAAATAGCCATTCTTTCGCATGTAGGTTTTGAGACGTTTTACAGGAATGGCGAAGAACATCTTTGCCTCAACATTCAATAAGGCAATAGGGCGAAAGTCTGTAATTAAGTGTGAAGAACATTCTTGAGCTCCTGAAAAGCTGGTAACGCATCATCAAAAGGCTCGGAAGGTAGATCTGGGGGAATGTTATCCTGCCAAGGTTCAAACTCCTCATTTGAAGTAGCTGAGTATGTTTGCTAAAGATGTCTATCCAACTCATCCTTTGAACAATTTAGCTCTGACTTCGAGACTGGTTGAAGCAGACTCTTAGCAGTTTTGAAAGGGTCTTGCATGAATCTGCTCCTTGTCCTCTTTCTCTCCCTCTTCTTTTTTGCTGATCTCTCTTTCCTCGTTCCAAGCAAAACCTCATTGTGAATCTGATCACCAAGAACTGTCAGACCCTCTTTCTGATCATCAGGCGCATCACAAAGTCGTTTACGTAGATCCCTTCGTTGCTTGTGAAGTTCCTCGAGGCGACGCTTCCTCCTATTTAAGTAAGGTTCTTTGTGAATATGCACGTCCTTAGCACCGAAATGCTGAGCTGCTATAGCATGAACAATCTTCTCATACCTGCTCAACTTCATCTCAACAGTACCATGCATAAGCATGTTCACATTATATGCAGCATCTTCATCAAAGTTAGTCCATTCAGATATATTTGTCATTTTCTGCCACTTTATGGAAGGGCGGCGTTCTGATAAATATGTTAGACATTAGACTGTTTTTCCGGGGACCTTTTCTGTAGGGCACATTCCTATATTACAGCGCAAATAGGAAGAATTGGAAAGGGCACAAAAAATCTCCAAGGCCAATTAGAGGGGCATTGAGGCATTTAAGCCCTGCTCTTCCCATTTTCTTTGGTACCTAGTTAAAATCACTCTTTCTATTGTGCTTTGTCATTGGTTATATTTAATTAAATGTATAACTCTCTCTTAATTTGTAGATTGAAATAGTCTAGAGGGCGGCTGACCTAAGGGTAATTTTAAATATATCCTATTTTGTGATTGGTTGTCTTCGTAAGGGTCCTCCTGATTGGTTTATAAGATCATGTAATTTTTAAGCTTCCTCGGGCGCCTGAGTATTTAAATGCCATGTGCGGGATTTTGTAGCTCAGTTTATTTCGTTCCGTTACTATGTTAAGGATGTGCTGCTAAATTTGCTTAATCTATAGGGCCACCCAGCCTCTGAGAGAATAAGCTATTTTAAAATGTCCTTAACCCTATTTTAACTGGGCTATTTCAGACCAGGTTTTTACTGGGTGGGGGGGGGGGTTTGACCCCCCCCCCCTAAGATCTCGGCCGTTTCACCGCCGATCGCCGCAAAGATTTGCATGCATGTCAAGTGAAGTGTATGGTTATTTCAAATTTTTGAAAAATTCACTCATTTGCATATTTATGGTAATTTATGCAAATAAGGTCATAACATTCACATTTCTGCCCATAAAGCATACATTATTCATATTTAAGCATTCTATTTCACTACATTTATTTGTTAGACCATTTGGAATAATAATACAACACAAAAAATTGGAAGAGCCATGTTATCTCTTGTTTTGATAATTTCTTATGTATTTCATTGTTTTTTTTAACTTATGTACTTTATTGTTTTTGTTGTTTTATTTCATTTATAACTACAATTCAACTATTTTGACCCCAAAACAAACACATTAACTTTAAACAAGACTAAATAACCAATGTTTTATCTCTTTTTAGTAAAAATGACATTTCCATATGTTTTGTACACAAATCACAAAAATGAGCGATTTTCGGGCTGACATGCAAAGACAAAAGGTCACGTGACTTTGTAACTATACGTTCGATTTTCGAAGAAATTGTTTTAAAAGATGCGTAAGACTTGAAAGAAAAAAGTCATGAAAGGAAAATTTTATATCTGCCGAGGTTTCGGAGAAGTCGCGAAATTTCTACAGGGGGGGGGGGTCAAATTGACCCCCCCCCCCCCCATTTAACATAGGGTTAAAGATAAAGGTGAGTTCTGGTCATCCGATCGCATTGTGAAAGAAAAGGTGTGGAATGGATCAGAAAAAGTTGATCATTTAGCATATAAGTATTTTTGTGTACTGCAAAGTCATCAGAATCATAATAAATTTGGCCCAGTCTTGGTAAAGTAACAAGCACTATACACAGAAAAATGTATATGGGACTACACAAATGGTGTCGGGGCTACTAACCTTGATTTCCTAATCTTTCTATGCTCATTACTCAGCCAGTTTACATTTTCTACCAAAATTGTTTGGCAAATGACATTTATTTGTAATCTTTAACATTCAGTGTAAGTTTCGTTTGATTCTGTGAGAATTCATTTTTTTTTCAAATACCATAACTCACCTTTATCTTTAAATAAATAATCTTTGTTTGAACTGCTGGAGCTTCGGCTGAGTTCATAAATAATAAAGTGGACTTGAACTGTATATCCGAGCTTCTATCGTTTTCATTTTGTTTCTGAACTCGTCGTCACTGACATTATGGGCCCATTACAGTAAGCTCCGTGCCACACTCAATCTCCCGCTGTCCCACCAATAAAATAAAATTAAATAAATAAAAATCGCACCGCACAAAAGTTATACACAAAACGTATGGGAGGAAATTCTGTGAGCATCGGCTCACAGAATTGTTTTGCGCTTGACCAAATGACACTAAAACATTAGTAAAGCCTCGGTCACAAATGCCATTACGAACTGCTACGAACGCCGTACGAACGATTTTCAGACAATGGAAATTCGGGAAGTCAATGGAAAAACGGAGATTCGTACAAAATTATCGTTCGTACAAACCTTTGTGACCGTAGCATTAGGCAGTCTAGTCAAGACCCCCTGATCTAGATCGAACATCCACCGTAGGATTTTTATACTTTTCTGTCAAACACCTTCGAAGAGCCCATCTGGGCTATCTTATGCCGCGGCTAGGGTCCATTTGAGCTACCCTTACATAGTCTACTGCTATAGCTAGCCTAAAATTAATCAAATAGCTAAATTTAACTTTGATCATACTCATAATTGGTTTATGTCCATGTCAATCCCTACTACAACTCCATGTACTAGCACAACCAGTACCACATGAACAACTAGCGCTTTGTAGCGCTTCATCAATTGGCGATCAAGAAAATTGTACATGATGTGACATCATGAATTAAAGGCTTAATTTGACCTCTGTATGACCTGAGATGAGGTGGGATGTAGTGACAAACTGTGATTAAGCATTGTGCCTTAGTGGGGTCATATATTTTAATTAAAAAAATTGATTTGCATTCTGCACATTATAAGCTTTCCATCAATATATAATGAAAGTATAAAACTATTCTTGGGTGTTCAACTTTAAAGACACATAAAAGTGGAGTCTAATGGGGAATTTGACACTGTTCTGGGTGTTTTTAAGTTTTAACCCTATATCAGGTGTTGTCAATCACTGGTATTAGCCTTCGGTTTTATGACCAAAAAGCTTTATGCTCTGTCTTTTCCTCAAATGACAAAGTACTTATCTGACATTTGCACCACCCGAAGACTCTCCGAGAGACAAGGGGGTATATTTGTTGAGTGGACTACGAGTTTCTGTGTGCAGACTTGTACACCCATTAATGGTATTTCCACCAAGTCTGGTGTCAGTGAATTATGACCATCTGCTGTTCTGCACATGGAAACTGCAGACTAACCCACTTTAACTTCTCTCCACCACAGACCAGAGAAGCAACATACAAGGGGCACGTTGGCAGTGTTGATCAATTATGCTGGCATCCTAGGAACCCAGATGTGTTTGTGACTGCATCAGGAGATAAGACAATCAGGATATGGGATACCAGGTCTGCCAGGTCTGTAGCATCTATAGCTACAAAAGGTAGGTAGTGTATCCCAACATCAAATTCTGTAGAACTTTGCAGGAATTATGAATATGCCTCGTATGTCCTAGCTGTGAAATTCAAACGTTACCAGTGTCCTAGTATTCAAATTATGCAATGAAACCTGTTTACTTTCTAGACTTCACTGTCAGACACTATTGAGTGAGTGACTGACTTCTTTTTTTGCCATCGCAATATCTAAACATGGTGACAATATGACTATAGGATGATGATCCAATTACATTTTGGGGCTAGTAGGTCAAGATTGTGGTCATTGGTTGACATTTGATTATAGGCTCTTTGTTTTCATCTCGGTATGTCATGATATATACCATCCTTTTCCTATACTGAATTTAGTGCAGAGGTATAAAGGAGACAAAGTCACATTTGTCTTGTTTTAACTTATCACAATATGAATAAATGTTTTATCTGTGAACTTGAAACGTGTAGCTACTAACTAGTATGCAGTACCAGAGAGAGACAAGTTATCAGATTTTGGGATTGTCAGGTCAAAGGTCATAGGTCATAAAGATCAATTGACATGTTATTATAGGGTTTTTGTTCTCTTTGTGATATTTCAAGAATAATTAAAGCCAAGATCTTAAATGACTTTAGTTGGAGGCATGTTGGAGACGCAGTCATATCTTTCTTTTTTTAATTTTTTCTTTTTTTTTCTTTTTTTTCTTCAAAATGGATTCATGACTTGTAAAGTTTAATTCTCAGGGATTGTTATTAGTTTGTATCAAGATTAAGAATTAAACAGCTTTTTTTTAATCATGAACACTAAGCAAGCAACAGAATAACTTATCAAACAATATTTTTTTTCATTAAGGTGAGAACATCAACATCTGCTGGAGTCCTAATGAACAGTACATAGCTGTGGGCAACAAGGATGACCTTGTGACATTTGTAGATGCCAAATCTAATCGTATACTCAATGAAGAGCAGTTCAAATATGAAGTGAATGAGATCTCATGGAACAATGACAGTGACCTCTTCTTTCTAACCAATGGGCATGGCTGTATTAACATTCTCAGGTAATTTGTTATTCTGCAAAAGCGACTTTTCACTTGTGTATCAGAATTACCTGGATTTAGGAAGGAATTGTATGTACTGTTAGGTGAAAACATAATTCTTTCTTCTTTTTGAGGTTCTGAGTAGATACATTAAACCTAAAATCAAAATGATAGGCCATTGTGTGCTTTCCAGTCAGGGAATCAGAGCAACTAAGAGCTGGTAGAATCTTTCCTCAGGCTAGAATACCGACAGTATCCCGTTTAAAAGTTCAGATCTACTAGTGAATAATCTGTTTAGCACCTCAGTGGGAAAGGTTTTATAGTTATATTTCAGATTTTTAAAATCTAGGTACAACTTTGTTCAAATTATGGTTATCAATTGATTACTTTTAGTTTATTGGGCATGTGAATTTCTAGCACCTTTTATTCTTTGTTTGTACTTTGTTCAGCTACCCAGACCTTAAGCCTCTACAAGAACTCAATGCTCACCCAGCTAACTGCATATGTATTGAGTTTGACCCGATGGGCAGGTTCTTTGCCACAGGAAGTGCAGATGCCTTGGTTAGCCTATGGGATGTTGCTGAGCTGGTTTGTGTCAGAACCTTCTCAAGGTCAGTGATAAGGCATTTTGTGGGTGGCTGCTCCTCTGCACACAGGGATGTTGCATAGGCCCATTCACTTTGATGATGTAAAGTATGTAACATAAAACTCACCTAATCTATGGCTGTCACACTGTGCCCATGGGTTTCTTCTAGGGGTATCCCCCTACATGTGTGAGAATATGTTACTTTAAGAATCAGTTTGATTGGCTTTATATAATCTATTGTCTGCTTAATTTGAAAATACTTGATTCAAGCCATTAAGAATTGACTTTCAACAGGTAATAAGTTCTAGATTCAGGTTGCATTGAGAATGTGTTGAACCTTGCATTTACAAATTACCTAATGTTCCTGTACATTGACAAATACATTCCATATGAATGTTTTGCCTTTATTGAACAAAAAATCATTGATATGTTATGACTCCTACCTCTACTCATTTTGAGAGTTCATTTTTTTCTCTAGTCAAATAATATCTACAACATATTAAATAAGTTTGCTTTTGTGTTACCACTCATTGTCATGACAGATTAGACTGGCCTGTGCGTGCCCTTAGCTTCAGTCATGATGGTCAGCTCTTAGCATCTGCTTCTGAAGATCTCATCATAGATGTTGCTCATGTAGAAACAGGTAAATGTGGCTTGATTATTTTGATGGGATGATATTGATATTAAATAGGAAAGCTTAAAAACAATAAAAGGCTAATATTAGATCTGTTGGCACATAAGACGTAAGAGATGCCAGGTTTTGGTTCTGTGCTGTTTTGATATGGACAAACTGTTTCACCACTACACAATACCTGGATTTTTGGAAATGCCAAGGTTAATCTCTTCTGGGCAAGGATGCCTACATGAGTTATTGATCTACCAATCCATTCTTTCAACCTGCAAAGCTGCTTTGGTCCTTAGACAGCTGCTCTGATGCCACCAAGTCATATTTCACTAAATTTGACCCAAGGTTAAACAAATACCTGCCAAGAACTTTCATTTTAGCACACCACATTCAGGTACTGTATATGAGTCCCAGCAGGTGAAAGGATAGCGAACTCTAGATCTCAACTTGATTGTTTGCTTACTTATTTTATGTAATAAAGTGAAATATAGAATCAGGTCCAGTCCAAAAGGATGTAATTAGTAATGCTGCACTGTGAGCAGTTCTGGGCTTGATTTTATTGGGCACCTTAGTGTGGATCCTCTTTAATATAGAAATAGTATCATGACTTTTCTTTGTATTGTCTTTGGTTGATCAACATCAAACATTAAACCCAGGCAGCCTACGTAGATGTATCTGTGAGTTTTATGGAAACTCATACACTCTAAACCGTTGTATATATTTGTTGTAGCTTACATGTTAATATATAGTTTTTATGTTTGGCTCTTTTTTTCTTTAATTGCACTGTCCATTTTTTCCCTTGTTTTTTTGCTCAGGTGAAAAAGTAACCGAAGTGCACTGTGAATCACCAACCTTTACTGTTGCATGGCATCCAAAAAGGTACCTGCTTGCATTTGCCTGTGATGATAAGGACAAATATAATAGGGAGAGGGATGCAGGAAGCATCAAGCTATTTGGCCTACCTAGTGATTGACTGAGGGACCCTCATGGGATTCTGTGAACGACATCTCTTGATGAAGAGGGTCTCATAAACAATGCTGCCCCACAACAAGTCGTGCATCAGTCTGTAGAAAGAGTTGTAGAATGTTGATACTTGTGGTTTGATTGACTACCCCGAATACCATATGTTTAGAAATTAAAACTATGAATGCATCAATGGATATGTAATTGCCTTTCTTATTTATGGGCAGACCTGTTTGAGAGACAGGCCCCTTCTAACTCTTTGTAGGATGAAGCCATCCCATGACCTAATAGGCTGAGCTTCTGAACAATTATTATTTACATGATCGGTGACAAATACCAGCTCTTTGATGCCATAAGCAAGTGGGTCAAGAAAATATTTATTCATCCACGAAGCAGGCACTATATTAATTCTTGCTATTGCCAATACACCCAAAATGCCATGATGTAGCATCTTGGATGTAATTTCAGGTTCGCATGAAGTTAATATGCTTGATTGCACATTTGCTTGGATTGAGTTTCATGTTGTTGTTCCTTGTCCACTGCTGAAGCGCGTCAGTGTTGTTTAGGATGGTAGCAGCATCACTCGTTTTCCTGCATTCCAGAATCAAGAGATCATCCACATATTTCCAGTGCGGATTCTGGCTCCCTTGGCATACGTCGTTGAATAGACGGAGACAAATAAGCGGGCCCAACCAAGTCTGTCTCCCTGGGGCACCAGCTTGTACATCCCTCCAATCAGAGATGGTTTATCAACACTCTGCTATCGGTCCTGGAGGAAGTCTGATATCCATGCAACAACCGCTGCTCTACATTCATGTCTATTAATTGGGGTAAAACCAAGTTATGGTCGATCCGCTCCAAGGCCTTGGAAAAATCCATAGTCAATAGTGTACACTTGCATGTGTCCTATTGTAAAGATAATTCAAGTAATGCCATGTTGACAATCACTTTTAGAAAAATTTAGAAAAATGATCCGTCAATGACACAGGTCGTGGGATTGAGATGGTGGGCTGTTGTTCTTTAGGAACTGGTACTATGTAGGCACATTTCCAGCAGTTATGCACAACTGCCTGTTGTAAGGACGAATTTAGAATATCAAAGATAGGTATGCTGAGCCAGTATGCACACCTCCAAACCTTCCTTATTTTGAAGGCTCGTAATTCCAAAAATGAAAAAAAGATTCATAATTTTGAAATCAGAAAAGGATTTGTAATTCAAAAATGTGATTGGGTCCATAATTCCGACAATGAAAAGATTTTTAATTCAAAAAATAAAATAGGGTTCATAATTCCGGAAAATGAAATAGAGTTCATTATTACAAAAATAAAGTAAGGTCTATTATTCTGTAGGTTCAGAATTCCGAAAATGATGCAGGGTTCTATTTTATTTTTAGAGTTATGAACTGTAGAAACTATAAACTTACATTTAGAACTTGAGAACTCTTTCTCGTTTTCGGAATTCCTAAACCTTCAGAATAACAGACCTTCAAAATTACAACCCTTCGGAAAAACGACATATAACCTAACCTTTTAATTCAAGGAGAGAAATAATGGTAGGGGGCATGTATCTTACACCAGAAGCAGAATAGTCCCTTAGACAATTATGCATTTTTATCCATACCTGATAATGATTGAATGTGAAATTTTATGAAAATTAATTGAATTAATTTTTACATCATTACCATAATTCATCAATTTGGATACTGTACTCCCTCTGGAAAAGCAAATAATTGCATCCATTTTTCTTCCAGAGATTTTTACTTCTACTGTGAAAGAAAGGGCGATATTCCATTAAATATTTGTGATCAATATTGCTTCTGGGTGTAAACTTACAAGGATTGTGGATTGATCTAGAACAGGCCTTCTCGACTAGTTTATTAGAAGTGCCAAAACGAAAAGAATTTGTAGTTGAAGTGCCACCCTGTATGGTTGACTGTGCTGCAAGGGAGCGTAGCGACCGAACTGAAAATGGGTGGGGTCCAAGGGCGAAGCCCTAACGGGGGGTAGCAGGGGGCGGAGCACCCACAAGCTGGTGGATTTAGGGCTTTCTAAAGGCCCAAATGGGGCATTTTTAGCACCATTTCATTCCACAATATAATCAATCATAATTTCATATTGATGTGAAAAAT
Organism: Strongylocentrotus droebachiensis; assembly: GCA_035222895.1. NCBI lineage: Eukaryota > Metazoa > Echinodermata > Echinoidea > Camarodonta > Strongylocentrotidae > Strongylocentrotus > Strongylocentrotus droebachiensis. The sequence continues at coordinate 394,803 of JAVYIG010000968.1, forward strand.
TAGTTCAATTCCTGGGTACAATTACACTGTAGGTATATTTATATGTAGTTTTTTGTGTGCAATAAACACAGGAAATGTCAAAATAAAGTGAAAATCAAACAAACAAAAACAAGATGTTTCCGGAGATTGGCAATGTTAAAATTAGCATCCCATCGTAAGCTAATTGTTGTTCAGCCCTAGGTTTAGATTCGTATAAAATGGTAAAAAAATATAAATTCCCCCTTTCTTCCTGTTTGCAGGCATTTTGGGCTCAAATTCGACTGCAACTTCTTGATTTAGCTGAGTATTTAATTCTAGAATATATATTTTCTTTCTTTCTGTTTTTTGTTTTGTTGTTGCAACAGTTGCGCGCCACTCCGACTGACCGCAAGTGCAACAAGTGGCGCGCGCGCCGCCAGTTGAGAAGGCCTGATCTAGAAGGAGAAAAATATGAACAATCGTCTGTCATGTGTTTGTTTCATTCTTAATCTTTAAAATGCCGCAAATGCTCTAGCTCTTTTAAAAACGAAAAGAAAAAAAAGGTAGCTTCCTAAAGAAGAGAGAACAGGAACTGTTTATATATTACAATTGAGAACAAAAACATCAATAGATGCCTGGTTAGGTCATGTTTAATTCTTATTCTTTAGATAGCGGCAAATTATAGTAGATCTTTTAAAAAGCGAAAGAAAAAGAAATGTAGTTCATGGATGTATTAAAAGTTGGTCTTAATTAAGGAGGAGAAAAGCAAATCTTCAAACAAAAGTTCTTTTCAGGATGAGGTTATTTTTTTCACTTCACCTTGCTTTTTAATGAAAGTAGAGAGCGAATACGTAAGAAAGTGGCTTAGGGTAAACAAAAATCAATTATCTTGACACAGCGGTAAAAAGCACCATTTTGATGTGAAGAGTCCTTAGTGTATATAAAATTATTTAAGTCGAGGAGCCCTTACGAAATATGTGCATTTCCATGGTTACAGATTAAAGATTTAAAAGGCCGCCTTTTTGAAGAAAAATAGTATTTTGATCATTTAATGTTTGGTGTCATATAAAAGATGATTAAATTATCTACATGTACACGCTGATACCAATGCTATTATATGCAGAAATATAAAGAAAATTAGTTGTTATCATAGCTTTAGGAGAGCTCAATTGTTTTAAAGTAGATTTCAAGCCGGAATAATGTAATAAATATTCAGAACTGTGAACCCTTTTTCATTTTCGGATATACAAACTCCCTGGTAAGGTAAATTTGTGTTTCAAAAATTATGAGTCGTCTGAAAAACAAATCTAAAAACCAGTGTCTTCTTCCCAGGCTGGAAGTGGTGATCTATTCTAAGCACATTACATGGGTGAGGAAAGGTGTGTGTGATCAATCAATCAATCAATCAACCCTGGAAGTGGTGATCTATTCTTAGCACATTACATGGGTGAGGAAAGGTGTGTGTGATCAATCAATCAATCAATCAACCCTGGAAGTGGTGATCTATTCTAAGCACATTACATGGGTGAGGAAAGGTGTGTGTGATCAATCAATCAATCAACCCTGGAAGTGGTGATCTATTCTTAGCACATTACATGGGTGAGGAAAGGTGTGTGTGATCAATCAATCAATCAATCAACCCTGGAAGTGGTGATCTATTCTAAGCACATTACATGGGTGAGGAAAGGTGTGTGTGATCAATCAATCAATCAACCCTGGAAGTGGTGATCTATTCTAAGCACATTACATGGGTGAGGAAAGGTGTGTGTGATGGGCAAGAATGGACACCTATGTCCATTTCATCTTGCATCATTTTCATTCATATCAAGGAATAGCCTATTACTTAAATTTAAAGATAATCCAATACTCCATAGGTATATGCCATGTGCATTCCTCAACTTAGAGGAACCCAAAAGGTATGGGCTTGATGTAGATCATAATACATTTATTAAAAAAAATGATAATCATAATATGATGATTAAAATGCTATGTGTATTTTTTTTCCCTTGAAATAAGAATGATCATAAGATAGACATGTGTATTAAGACCAATAAAGGATTAATTATCATATGTCTTGAATGTAATTTTAGTTCTGTCCAGTTTCAAGAGAGGACGGATTCTAATCACGCACATTTTTTTTGGGGGGCAGCAAGTTGGGACACAATAAAAATTACACGTTCAGACGTGCATTGATTTAAAATGTACTAAATTACATCCTTATATTCTGTTTGAATAAGTAAATAAATTTTGCCCCTTGCTCTGTTGTCTGCTAAGCAGCAAAATACCTTATTCTACAGAGTTAATATTATAGTAGTGTGATCAAATTTATACAAAAACAAGATGGAAAAATTCTGCTATATCACATAATTCACCATGACCACCCCCCCCCCCCACAACAAAGGGGATGGAATTCAGCAAAGGAGTCCTTTACTATCTGTTGTACACACAACTTAAGTTTAAATTGCTTGCCAACAATTATAACACTGATTTGTCATATTCCACATAATTCAACGTTTTAGCAAACTCGTTATTCTATATTCCCTTTGGCAGAGTTGCTCAACCAGACTTGTGATTGTCTGTATAGAAGTTTTCTCTGCAATATATCGAGAGCTTATCATTTTTTGTTATCACATCTCAAATAGATTTAGGCTTGTGCTTTTATAATCTTGGAAATACTCAAAAGTTTAATGGAAGTAAGTGACATTGATCAGTTTACCGGTAATAAGAGGCAGGAATATGAAGGTTTACTTTCTGTGCCCATGTATAAAACAGAATGCTTTAAACATAGCCCCTCGTATCTTCAATTATAGCATGGAATCAGTTGGACAGATCATTGAGAATGGCAAGCTCTGTAAACACCTTTAAATACATGTTCAAACAATCTTGCAATATCGATTCCCAATAAGATAAAAAGACAAGAGGAATCTTAACTAAAGTTTTATTTTATTTCCTTTAGCTTTCCAGCACATTTCTCTTGTAAAAATCAAACGTTTGATGCGCTTGCAGAACAACATGATAAAATGTGGTATTCATATACAGAATTGCTAGGAAAATTTCACTTGATGCTTTTTATTTTTTGACTTTGTCAAGGATATGACATTTGTAATTGTCCTGCTTGCACAAAATGTTTGATTGTCTTGTTTCTAACCCCTGAATGGAGGATGAAATAATTTTTTTCTAACTGAAAGAATGATTTCATATCATTTATTATCAGTTATAAATATATTTGCTTTTTTACTGTTATTTAAAAGTGTTCATTCAATTGCTATACTAGTTTATATGCATTAATTTTGCATATTATTCAGTATTTTACTATCCTGTAATATGATTTGTTTGTAAATATGTTTATAACAATTTTGGTATCCCTAATGTCTTTCTTAACTGAGCTTAGTAGTTTCGATACTTTGTTTATGAACTCTCAAAAGAATATTTTGTCTTTTTTCAAAGTCTAATACGTACCGGTACCAAATTATGCTAATAGAAATGTAGTTACTTTTCATCGGATTTAAAAACTAATTACCGTCTATACTATAATGTTATATTACGATATTACAAATATGCAACAACGTTTTCTGGAACAAAAATAGCAAAGCAAAACAAACCGTTCATTCATTACGAGGATACCAAATACTTTGTTAATATGTTTATACATGTTCTTAATTATTCTTTGTTTTTATGAGTTTATATTATTGATGATCTTGTTATTTTTTTTTTAACAATTATTTCTTATTATATTTAACAGGGCCTCATGGAAGACCACCATTATTGGTGATAATCATTTTCCCTGTGTACATATCAGAAATAAATAAATAAATAGAATATAAAATTCCCAAGAGTATAAATTGTTAACAATTGCATTTATATTTCCTAATACAATCAACAGTTCTTTTGTGATCCTTTTTCCATGAAGCCGAACTTCTTTGGTTCTCTGAGAGGTTTTTCCATTTCACATGTTAGAGATGTCTTAGTCGTGCATTATTTGTATAGCAACTGTCTATCGCCAAACGTTATTTACAAGGAATAACTTTGCAGATCTTCTATTCTCTTTGATCTCTCCAAAAAATTAACTTTTTTTTTTTCATGGCGAAAAATAAAGATTTGATTTGTTAACATTAGACGCACCAAGTATGCAATGCCGGGTTTTAAGAATGACAGAGAAAATAAACCTAGAAATGGGTAGGACCCTTTTCCGTCGATAATGTTTTTTCATATTTATTCCGGTTGATATTTATTCCGGTTGATATGCATCTCCTTTCAGAGTGTTTGTACAAGCAAAGTTAAAGGATAAAATTGAGGGCTTCCGTTACAGATATTGTTTTTTAAATCAATTAATATCCTTTTGAATCAAATTTTATTTCGTAATAAGAGAGGATATGTGCAATGCTCTCAAAAATTTCATTTGTAAACAAATTTATGCTTCCTTTTTAATGATTAACCCTAAAAAATGCTGTTTTTATGATACTGGATAGCGGCCATTTTTTATTTTTGCGATTTACATGAGTAGCTTTGAAAAATCGCGAGGGCTCCTCAACTAATATTGATTAGTATGTCATAATGAGTGTTTGTGTCAAATTTGATGCTTTTGCCCGCTTGCCTTTGTCCCTTACCCTAACCCTGAGCCACCTCACTATATTATATTTGACTCTTTAAATGCCACACAATTAAATTTCCCTCTGCCACATTGTATATATCATTGGATAGCTACTATAAGGGCTTTAAGATTACATAATTGTAGGCAAGATACATCTATACCAATGTTAAAAGGGTTATCGTGGAGCTAATCAGAAGCAGAAATTGGTAATTTTGCAAAGCAACTGGGTAGTACAAGCAACCCTTTTATCAATTGGTTGTGCAGAGAGGCGAAGAAAGCAACCAAAGTATTCATGCAGAGTTTAGTTTACATAGTTTTGTGTGTTTTTGTTCCAATATATATATTACAAGATTAATACACATGTATTTTAGTTATTTTTTCAAACTGTGAACTCCTATACCATACATAAGATTCCATCCTTGCAGGTCAATTGATGCCAGGAGTTTATTTCTGTAAAATATGTTGTAAATAAAGCCATCATCACAAAAAAAAGCAAGAAATCAAACTTGCCTTTATTGTAAAAGTGAATAAATGTAAATGTATATATGAACACTAATCTGTCAGATATCATCTGTCATATCAGATCATTGAAGTAATGACAGCATTTCTCATGATATATATATATACAAATGTATACAGTGGCAGATCAAGGGAGGGGGGACCGCCCCCCCCCCCCCCCTGGCAACAAAAAAAGGAAGGAAAAAAAAGGGGGAAAACAAAGAAGGAAAAAAAAAAGGAGGAAAACGCCAATCTGTGCCCTGCCAGCAAATGGTGCCCTGCCAGCAAATGGGAATTGGCGGCGAATGTATAACGCCCCCCTCCCCCTATATACTCTGAAAGGTATATGCGCTATTCGTTAAGGTTTGTAATGTCGGCTGCTACAATTTGTGCACCCCGCAATCGATAAAGTTAATAATAATCTACATTTCATGTGACTTTCAGCTCATTTAAAGCAAATGGGGATCATGATTGGCGGCGAATTTATTACCCCCCCCCCTCCCCCTATATACTATTCGTTAAGGTTTGTTCTGGACATTGGTTGATATTCGCTCAAATTAGACCTTTTTAATTAGTCAGGTCAATATACGGTAAAAAACACCCCAACCCCAAACAAATTGCAACAAAAGGTTTTTCAATGGTTTCTAATAGTATTCGACCTCAGGAATAACAAAAATGACAAAAACAAAGTAACAACTTAAAAACTAGAAATGCAATTGTCTCAAAACGATGTGCGTGCAATGACGCCATGTTTCTACGTGTCAAACGAAAGAGCTTCTCTCGATCGCATTATCCAGAGCAATTTGTACGAAGTCTGTAGCTTCTGTGATATTGGAGATAGGTAGGGCGAAAGAAAGGCCTCAACAGTGACCTTGATAGGATGGTAGTGGCTATGCCTATACGAAGCTTGAAAGAAATTGGGATAGGGGAAGGAACCTAGAAAGGGCTCGCAAGCACTGCGTGCAAAAACCAATGGGATTTGGTGCATGTTCGTCATTGCAATGAAGATCGTTCTGGGGGCCAAAAGCATGAACCCGATATGCCCCATAGACAATGCGTGTAATGCATGGGCGGAAAACGTACAGGATCTGTATTATGACCGGAGTTAAATTTTTTTTCTCTCTCTCTCTTTATGTCTTTTTATGGGCCGTATTTGGTATCATATTAGAAAGAAAATTTCATGGTTATTGTAAACTACTCTCTTTTTTCTATGATAATCCTATCGAAACACGTGATGTAAAATAGATTTATAGAACAAAATGGCGTCTTGAATGGCCACCTTCACCAATTTCGAAAATCCGGCCAAGAGGCGCCCTGCGTATTGGAACTCGGCATGCAACTGCAAATTTTCAAGGAAAAAAAAACATTTAAGGGGCGAAAAGCAGTCTGAAAAAATGACGTCATAGCCGATACGTGTTAGATTCGGGCGGAAACTCGGCGGAATTCGTGTAGTGACCTTTGTTCAAATGCGATTTACTCACAATTTTCTGTGTGAACATAATATACTATACCTGGTATCATTCGAAAGGGCACTTCATTGCGGTCAGTTTGACACCATTGTCATCTGCGCGCAATGTATTGCACGCATGAAAGGCGCTATCACGTAATGCATAGTAAATACATCATTTTTGGTGATTACTTTGCGCTGACATAATCGAATTTTACCAAACTTTGCGGACAGTTGTCACGTATATGAATACATGTGTCTGCTAAGTTTCATTGACGTAGGTCTAAGGATCGTAATTTTAGAGCAAGTTGGAAGTTATTTCACAATTTTCTTGAAAATGGCGAATTTGGAGGGCAATTTTCTCAAATTTGGTCAAAGATAGGGTATATAATTTTGTATATGGCTGGAAAGGGCATATCAAGTATCTAAATCCAAAAAAGGGTACGGGTCTGCCAAGCCATAATGGAGATACGGCCACAGAAAGAAAGCCAATTCCCAGAACTTTAGAGGGCGCTATTTATTTTTTGCATAATTATTGGAGCATGAAATTTAGCATAGCTATGTGCAATAATGAGATAAAGATACTGTAAGATTTAAAAGCAAAACGATATTTATATGAGAAAGTTATGGCATTTTTATATTTGTAGGGGTCCATTTTTCAAGAATTTTAAAGATTTTTGACGGAGTCGGTTTCAGATTTCAATTTTGAGTACGAAGATGGCATTTTGAAGGTCAGGTTATACGTCGCAGATGAAAGAACACCTCTTAGACTATCTAGAGGAATTTGTTAGAAGTTTGTAGGATCTATGATGGTGGAGATAGGAAGGAAGATAGAAAGGCCTTAAAATGGACCAGAAACGGACAAAATGGCGCCTGGACGTTTACGCATGAGTGATTTCAGAAAACGAAAAAGTAGGTGACCTGGATGAGATGCTAGAGATGATGCCTACGAAATTTGAAAGGAAATGAACATGATGAAGGCACCTAACTAGGAATAACAAGCACCATGTGCAAAACGAATGTGATTTCCGGACGACAAGGAAAACAAGGAGGAGAATATTAATGGGGCAGAATGTGAACGAAAACAAGGCAATGACGAAGGTCGTCATTGCAATAATATCTAGACACATTCATAATACCTATACATTACAAAATGTTTAAAACCTCGTGTTGTTCATGTCATCATCTTATTTTGATGAGGAATGTACTTTAGTAAAGGCCCTTTTACACTTTCACGGATCGCATCACGGATCATCCCGGATCGTCGCTCCGGGATCATCCGTGTTATCTCCGGCATTACCGTGTATACACCGGGGAGGCATCCGGCGTGATCCTTGGCGTACCGGCATATCCGGGGAAAAAATTAAGCTTGCTTAATTTTTCATCCCGGAGTTCACGGATGAAACAATCCGTCCTCTTCCCTGTAGACACCGTGTACCTCCGTGTAGCCGCCGAGTACATCCGGGACAGTCCGTGTAGACACCGGGAGGTCCGTATTAACACCGGTTTCATCCGGGTTTGAAATTCCGTATATTTTGCCGAGAAGGTAAATGATCAAATGAGGGCCTACAAGCTCAAGTCACCCGTCAACATTCCGGAGATATCCTAATAGACAACGTACACCTCCGTGTAAGGACCGTAAAAGTACCCAGTAGCCTCCTTGCTCTTCCTTGAAATCCGTGTTAGCTCCGTATGCGTTTCCGGCGTGGTCCGCGTTGCTACCTTGTCTGTCCGTGGAGACACCGTACTTGCCCGTGTATACACCGTGTTCGGAACGTATCCACACCGGCATCGAGAAGAAATCATGGTGTCGCACGCCGGAACACCCCGGATTAAGATCCGGGATGATCCGTGATGCGATCCGTGAAAGTGTAAAAGGGCCTTAAGGAAAAGCATCTTCTGCTTCACCATCGAGTGCCTCGTTACATGAATTGTGGCATACATCAAGTTGGCAAGGTCCACACACACACTGTTACATAGTAGTCCGTAACATCTGCAGGTACATATAGCGAGGTGTGCTACAAGCAGTACAAAAGTCGCAATAACTCAAGAAGATTACTAGGTGCAGCCTCCGCATGGGTCCGTGTTTTCAAAATAACCAACGTTTTCGGGTGTTTGCATTGTGAAAATTGGTGAAAAGTGGGCTTTACTTCGAGAAAAAACGACCCCTAAAAACAGGTAGGGGTTTCTAATCTAATTCCCTCCCCCCCCCCCCCCCACCCCCCACCCGCGGGCTTGGTAGTATGTTCTGAGGGAGTGCATTTGGTGAGGCTGACGTAGGAGGGAGTTGCATTGGCAATTTTCTTGACGAACAAGTTGAATCGTAATGATGCAACTGAGTCACTACAGCGGCCACCAAACATGACAGACATTGCTTTGATACCAAGTTCCTCTAAGTTAGTTACTTTGGCTGTCTTGTAGAAGGAAAAGTACTAGCACAGGATTCCAAAGTGAGGTTGCATTTCACAAGCTTCTGGAAGACTGCTTTCTTTCCTATTCGAATATCCTGGAAGTCGAATCGCAATCGGTGTAGGCATCCAGAAAAAGTAGTTGTGAGCACAGATCCCGTACCAAGGTCCACTTTCAACTGCTTACATTTCTACATCTTCGGAGCCTTGGCTGCATTGTAAGAGTGGAAGTATAGTTCCCTGTTTATGTTCTAAGGATTTTGCGAAGTCCGTTTCCTTTCATCAGGGTACCGATTGCTTCCAGCAAAATCATGAAGGTCTGGAAGCAACCTAATTGCGAGTCAATCCCTTTCAGTGGGCTATTCTGGGGTACATGATTGATTATAGCTCAGCGGCCTTCCAATATGCTGTTTTAATAGTCTCGTTCAAAAGGAAAGACAAAGCTACTACTCTGGGAGAGGTTTCGAAAGTACAAATTGTACCTGGACAAACCATAAATGCTGCTTTGCTTCAGTGTTGTTTCAACAGTTCCTGGTAGTTAAAAAACGAGGGAACTCTTACACTGCAGCCAAGGCTCCGAAGGTGTATAACATTAAGCAGTTGAAAGTGGACCTGGGTAAAGATCTATGCTCACAACTACTTTTTCAACATGCCTACACTGGTTGCGATTCGACTTCCAGGATATTCGGAATCGGAAAGAGAGCAGTCTTCCAGAAGCTTGTGAAATGCAGCCACACTTAAGAATCCAGTGCTAGTACTTTCCTTCTTCTAAATCACCCACAGGAACTAATAGAGGAACTTGCGTATCAAAGCAATGTATATCATTAATTGACGACCCTCCACCATAGCCGTAAAAATACATTTGCAGAACCATATAGTGGGGGGGGGGGGGGGGGGTGTGAAATCAGGATATGATCGTGCTATTCTGCCAAAGCTGTCTCCTGTCTTCCATGGTATCCGATGCACCAAGGAACCACCATCAAGGACATGGTCTGTGTTCTTTCACGGCTTCACCCGACACTATACCTTGCATGATCGGTTATAACATTTGTATTAAGCGCTATATAAAAATTTAATATTATTATAACATGAGCTACAGCTGAGGCTTCTCAGCCTTCCGAAAGACATTCCTAGCCTCGAAAAAGTGCAGGTAGGAACAGACTGACCACAAAGCTCATCACCTCTGCTACCTCAAGTTCCCTCGTTTTTTAACTACCAGGAACTGTTGAAACAACACTGAAGCAAAGCAGCATTTATGGTTTGTCCAGGTACAATTTGTACTTTCGAAACCTCTCCCAGAGTAGTAGCTTTGTATTTCCTTTTGAACGAGACTATTAAAACAGCATATTGGAAGGCCGCTGAGCTATAATCAATCATGTACCCCAGAATAGCCCACTGAAAGGGATTGACTCGCAATTAGGTTGCTTCCAGACCTTCATGATTTTGCTGGAAGCAATCGGTACCCTGATGAAAGGAAACGGACTTCGCAAAAATCCTTAGAACAGATAACAGGGAACTATATTCCACTCTTACAATGCAGCCAAGGCTCCGAAGATGTAAAAATGTAAGCAGTTGAAAGTGGACCTTGGTACGGATCTGTGCTCACAACTACTTTTTCTGGATGCCTACACCGATTGCGATTCGAATTCCCGGATATTCGGAATAGTAAAGAAAGCAGTCTTCCAGAAGCTATCCAAACAATGTAATCGCAGATCATTCCATGAGATGTTAAGGGCGGGACAATTTGCAAGGGGGGGAGCCTTGCATTCTGAGTCGCCCAAATGGCAAGGGGGTATCCCTTGCATTCTGGGTCGCCCTTAACATGTCATGAAATGATCTCTTTTCATCTCTATATAGGCGTGTAGATCTCTGTCTATCCTAACAATGTAATCGCAGATCATTCCATGAGTTGTTAAGGGCGGGACAATTTGCAAAGGGGGAGCCTTGCATTCTGAGTCGCCCAAATAGCAAGGGGGGACCCTTGCATTCTGGGTCGCCCTTTACATGTCATGAAATGATCTCTTTTCATCTCTATATAGGCGTGTAGATCGCTGTCTATCCAAAACAATGTAATCGCAGATCATTCCATGAGATGTTAAGGGCGGGGACAATTTGCAAGGGTGAGCCTTGCATTCTGAGTCGCCCAAATGGCGAGGGGGGACCCTTGCATTCTGGGTCGCCCTTAACATGTCATGAAATGATCTCCTCTCATCTCTATATAGGCGTATAGATCTCTGTCTATTCAAACAATGTAATCGCAGATCATTCCATGAGATGTTAAGGGCGGGACAATTTGCAAGGGGGGAACCTTGCATTCTGAGTCGCCCAAATGGCAAGGGGGGACCCTTGCATTCTGGATCGCCCTTAACATGTCATGAAATGATCTCTTTTCATCTCTATATAGGCGTGTAGATCTCTGTCTATCCAAACAATGTAATCGCAGATCATTCCATGAGATGTTAAGGGCAGGACAATTTGCAAGGGGGGACCCTTACATTCTGGGTCGCCCTTAACATGTCATGAAATGATCTCTTTTCATCTCTATATAGGCGTGTAGATCTCTGTCTATCCAAACAATGTAATCGCAGATCATTCCATGAGATGTTAAGGGCGGGACAATTTGCAAGGGGGGAGCCTTGCATTCTGAGTCGCCCAAATGGCAAGGGGGGACCCTTGCATTCTGGGTCGCCCTTAACATGTTATGAAATGATCTCTTTTCATCTCTATATAGGCGTGTAGATCTCTGTCTATCCAAACAATGTAATCTTGGAAAGGGCGGCGCTACGAATAGCTTAAACAATTCAGATCCGGCCAAAAGATGTCTTAGACTGTTGGGGCTATCCTCCCGAGCATAATGAAGAAATTTCAAGGCCAGATGACCACTCACTGGCCAGGAAACTGACGCCGCGTAGGGCATACCCCCTCCCATATTTGCTCGAAATGTAATAATCAGAATAATCAATTAAACAAAAAACGAAACTCGCTAGGGATGCCTTGGAAAGGGCGGCGCTACAAATGGCTTAAACAATTGAGATCGGGCCAGCAAAAGTCTTAACACTGTTGGTGCGTCCTCCGAGCATAGAGAAGAAATTTCAGGGCCAGATGACCACTCACTGGCCAGGAAACTGACGCCGCGTTGGGGCATTCCCATTAATATATTCGATCGAAATGTGATAATCTGAATAATCAAAAAAAAAAAACTAAACTAGCTCGGGATGCCATGAAAAGAGCGGCGCTACGAATGGCTTAAACAATTCAGATCTATCCATGAAATGTCTTAGACTGTGGGGGCTATCCTCTCGAGAATAATGAAGAAATTCCAGGGCCAGATGATCACTCACTGGCCAGGAAACTGACGCCACGTAGGGGATACCCCCTCACATATTCGCTCGAATTGTAATAATCGGAATAATTAAATTAAACAAAAAACAAAACTAACTAGGGATGTCTTGGAAAGGGCGGTGCTACGAATAACTTAAAACAATTCAGATCTGGCCAAAAGATGTCTTAGACTGTTGGGGCTATCCTCCCGAGCATAATAGAGAAATTTCAAGGCCAGATGACCACTCACTGGCCAGGAAACTGACGCCGCGTAGGGCATACCCCCTCCCATATTTGCTCGAAATGTAATAATCAGAATAATCAAATTAAACAAAAAACAAAACTATCTAGGAATGTCTTGGAAAGGGCGGCGCTACAAATGGCTTAAACAATTCAGATCTGGCCAAAAGATGTCTTAAACTGTTGGGGCTATCCTCCCGAGCATAATGAAGAAATTTCAAGGCCAGATGACCACTCACTGGCCAGGAAACTGACGCCGCGTAGGGCATACCCCCTCCCATATTTGCTCGAAATGTAATAATCAGAATAATCAAATTAAACAAAAAACGAAACTCGCTAGGGATGCCTTGGAAAGGGCGGCGCTACGAATGGCTTCAACAAATAAGATTGGGCTAGCAAAAGTCTTAGACTGTAGGGGCGTCCTCCCGAGCATAGAGAAGAAATTTCAGGGCCAGATGATCACTCACTGGCCAGAAAACTGACGCCGCGTAGGGCATACCCCCTCACATATTCGCTCGAATTGTAATAATCAGAATAATCAAATTAAACAAAAAGCGAAACTATCTAGGAATGTCTTGGAAAGGGCGGCGCTACGAATGGCTTAAACAATTCAGATCTGGCCAAAAGATGTCTTAAACTGTTGGGGCTATCCTCCCGAGCATAATGAAGAAATTTCAAGGCCAGATGACCACTCACTGGCCAGGAAACTGACGCCGCGTAGGGCATACCCCCTCACATATTCGCTCGAATTGTAATACTCAGAATAATCAAATTAAAGAAAAAACGAAACTCGCTATGAAACGAAACTCGCACGGGATGCCTTGGAAAGGGCGCACTACGGACGGCTTTAATGAACAAATGAGATCGGGCCAACAGCTGTCTTAGACTGTGGGCGCTTCCTTCCCGAGCATTAAGAAGAAATTTCAGGGCCAGATGACCACTCACTGGCCAGGAAACTGACGCCGCGTAGGGGCGTTCCCGTCATATATTCGCTTGAAATGTGAAAATTAGAATTAAAAAAAAAATACGAAACACGCTCGGGATGCCTTGGAAAGGGCGGAGCTACGGATGGCTTGAACAATTCAGATCGGCCAAAATCAATGCCAAGATCGGGCAAGTTTCGTTTTTTATAAAATTCAATTACTCTGATTATTACAATTCGAGCAAATATATGAGGGGAGAATGCCCCTACGCGACGTCAGTTTCCTGGCTAGTGAGTGGTCATCTGGCCCAGGAATTTCTTCTCTTTGTCGGGGAAGATGGCCCCATAGCCTAAGACAACTTTTGGTCCAATCTCTATTGTTTAAGCCATTCGTTAAAATTCGTTAAAATTTAAATTTAATTATTCTGATTATTACAATTCGAGCGAATATGTGAGGGGAGAATGCCCCAACGGGGCTTCAGTTTCCTGGCCAGTGAGTTGTCATCTGGTCCAGGAATTTCTTCTCTTTGCTGGGGAGGATGGCCCCAATAGCCTAAGACAACTTTTGGCCCGATCTCTATTGTTTAAGCCATCCGTACCGCCGCCCTTCCTAAGGCACCCCGAGCGAGTTTCGTTTTTTTTATCATTTATTTATTCTGATTAATACAATTCGAGCAAATACTGTACATTGGTAGACGAAGGAATGTACAGAATCGGTCAAAATTAGAAACGCTGCAAAAAAATCGTTTCATGTATAAAACTCACCTATAATTATGATGATTTTCAGAA